>OX421978.1:69196118-69796118 GCA_949128135.1 Parasteatoda lunata | reverse complement strand
AAATAATAATTGGTTGTCACCCAAGAATTTTTTCAGTTTCTTTTTTGTCAATTAATGAAACAAAATGTTATATACAAAGTATAGATTTGAAAATTGAATTATTTCAAAAGAATTTTTCAAATTTCTGAAACATAACAATTAAATAGGAAATAGACAAATGACTGTCATACAATAGAGGGGGGGGGGGAAAGAGCAGAGAAAACCTTCAACATTATGCAATAAAAATGGTTAATGTAAAATTTATTTTAAAATTTGAAAGTCTTATTATTAAATCTATTTTTGTAGAGCTATTTAAGTGAAAATATTGTATAAAAAAATGTGTTACATATCCAGCACTATTCAAAAAAGCAATATTAGAGAGTATTGTCAATAATTTTAATGTAGCTGAACTCTTTTGGAAAATGTTATGATGTCCATATTTGAAGCTGTTTCATTTGTATAATGTGAATGAAAGTATTTATCTGCAGTGTCAGCACCCATGTGCCAGTCTTACCTCCTGAAATAAACGTAAAACTTTGTTGTATCCTGCTTGTTTCTTTTGTATTTTGATGACAATTACTGCACTATGACTTAAAATAGCACCACAGGATTTAAAATTAATCTCAAAAGTATTTAAGACAATAACTTTAAAACAAATTTTTTTTCATTGAATATTTTTTTAAAAAATATTTTTGAATAATTTTGTTAAATTAATGGTTGGCTTAAGAGTTTTGGTAACCAAAAACTCCCATTTAAAAAAACCTATACTATACAAAAGAATTTTGAATTGCAGCAAATTTTTTTTTTTTTTTGCACATTTTAATGAAAAATGTAATAATTGATAGTTAAACATTCTATTATAAATAGTATTAAGATAAGAAATTAGAGTTTGCAAAAATATCAGATTACCTGAAATTCTTAACAAAACTTAAGCAAAAAAAAAAAAAAAAAAAAGATCAACTTTGTGCAATTTATTTCATATTTTAAAACCGGCGATGAACAGTAGACCCAATTTTTAGATTTACGACTACTAATGTTTAACTCCGTAGCCATGTAATTTTGAACCCAACCCAGAAGACAAGGAAACTCCTGGCTCAAGTAATAGGAGAAATTTGTCTTTGTGGAGGACTTTTGATGGAACTAACCCGCATTTGCATTACATGGAGAGAAAAGACCGAGAACCTCCCACGGTTAGCCTGATGGCAAGGGGACTAACACTTGAACCCTCTACCAGTGAGGATATTTCGCGTCAGCGCTGTTGTTGGTGCAAGCCGGATGCAGGATTAGTATCGACCAACCATCCCTGGGATTCGAACCCAGTTTAACTCATTGGAAGGCGAACGCTCTATCACTGCTCTTTGTGCAATTTAAAAATATTTCAGCAATAAATCATGATAAATTTTAAAAAATAAATAAATAAGAAGCCATTAATTTAATGAAGGGAATAAGAGGCCACTAATTTAATCAGGGAAAAGTTTTCGTGAAATAAACATGGATGAAAAAGCCTCAAAGAAATGACTACACTTTGCACAAATAAAGATGGTAGTTTTCTGAGTAGAGTAATAAGTGTGATAATCTTAATCAGAAGAGGGATTACTTTGATGAACTGTTAAACTCCAATCTTCTCCACAAGGGAATGTATAACAAAAATATTTAACTATATATAAATATATCCATTGAACCACCTTCACTGTCTGAAATAGAAAATACAAAGTTAAGCTATAAATCACCTGCACCAGACAACATCCCATCTGAATTTCTTAAAATTGCAAGATCTAACCAGATATTCTTTTTGTCTGATCGATGTTATAGAACAATGAAACCCTTCCCAAGGAATGGAAGATAGGTACCATGTGTATGATACAACAGTTAAGCACATTTCCTTTTATATGTAACTTTAGAGGACTATGTTGTACTCCTCCGATAAAATTCTTTCATATATTTTATTTCATAGGTTGTCACCATTTGTTGATGTGATTGGTTACATTAGAAAGGGAACATCAATAAATGAACAAACATTCAGTTTAAGACACAATTTGGAAAAATTGAACCAAATGAAAAATGATACTGAATATCTTTTTTTCAAATTTTACTATAGCTTATGATTGCATTAACATGGATTTCAGTTTGGAAACTTTGCGTGAACTGGACATACCAGAAAAAGCTTGTTGCTCTTGTGGCATTAACCCTTAAGGAAACAAAGATTCATTTTTGCATACAGGGCGAATTAACTGAACAACCAGTAATAAAAAATGGCGTACATCAACGAGATGCACTGTGCTGTCTCATATTCAATATATCTCTATAAAAGGTTATTGGAGACTAAAATAAACACCATGGGTAACAACTTTAGTAAGTCCATGCAGATACTTGCTATTACAGATATCACTATAGTGACTTGCATTACTCAAGCTCTTAAATAGATCTTTGTGGCATTAGAACAAAATGCAAAAGTAATTAATTTATCAGTAGGTAAAACAAAAGTCCAAATATATGCTATGTCTAAATTCAGATCTTAAAATCTGCCACCTGAAAATTGGAGACAAGTTCAAAAAATAGATAGTTTCACTTAATTAGGAGCAGGATTTAACGACAATGATCTAACTTCAGAAATACATAAACACATCACAAATGCAAGCAAATGTTTTTACGGTCTCAAGAAATATATGAAAACCTGTTTTCTAAAATTAAAAACTAAATTTCTTTTATATAAAAGATTTCTAGGATCTGTTTTATAAAATGCATCCGAGACATGTGCATTAACCTCCAAAGATGAGGCCTTTGCAATTTTTGAGAGAAAAATCTCAAGTATGCTGGTGGAACTCTGGTGGACAGCTTATGGCAAAAGCAAACCAACTCAGAATTGTATAAATTCTTTAAAGAGCCTCATCTTGTGATATACTTAAAAATCTAAAGAATAAAATGGTTTGGACATCTAAACTGGAAAATTGAAACTGCCGAAAACTATTACAAGCCCCACCTACAGGAACTAAAAAAAAAGAGGCAGATGGATCAACTGTTTTGAAAAAGACATGGATATTCTGAAAACAAAAAATTGGAGAGAGGCCAGGAAAAGGAATTTTGAAGAAAGCCACGGCCCACATATGGCTGTCCTACCAATTTTAAGAAAATTAACACATTTGGAGGTTTTAAAGATATATTTCCTCAGTATGCAATTTTCTCATTGCATATGGGGGAAAACTTTATTTTTTTTTTGGCAGGAAAACCTGAAAAAAGTTGTCTTTAGTTGTAAGTAATTATTCTAATTACTCTAACTACATGCAAAAATATGTTATTTTTTACTTATAAAAAAACAGTAATAGCTACTAGAACTATATTAGATTATCAGATTTATATTTGTACGGAAATATATAAAATAAAAAAATAGCAATTTGAAATTTCTTTTTCATTCATATTCAAAACTGTATCAATAATTGATTTTGTAAATTAAAGAAATTTTAACGATGAATAACTGTTTTTTTGACATCTAAATAAGCACAAATTTGAAAAATTATTGTTTGAAATTGAGCAGCATTAGGAAAATTTTCATCTTTACCATAGAAAAAGCAATAGTGTTTCTTTCATAACCATAAATTATTAAAATGCTAAATATAATATTTTTTGCTTATTTTGACCTAAATTAATACAGAATAATAATAAAAATATGTTTAATAATTCTGCTTCCCAGGGTAGAGATTTTTAATAATAAGGAGGTTTAGAATGACACAATAGCTAACTGTTAACGACAAGGAAGATCAAGCACAAATCTAATATTACATTGAAAACTGAGGCCGTTTAGAGAATTGAACAAACAATAACATGAGCACTGAAAAATATGAATACAAATTTTATTAAAGACAATTTAGAACAGTGTTTAAATACAAAATGCCACTGAAACTTGAGCAATTAATAAACTAATGGAAAGCATTCTTATAAAAGCAACACCGAAATTTTTATTTTAAATAAAAAATCAGAAAATAAATTAAATGAAAAAAATATTAATATGAAATTTCATAGTTTCTGAGATCTACATAAAACTACTGACATGCCTGGAAATTTTGGTAATATTTAAAATTCTAACTAAGATTAAAGTTCCAGCTCATAATAATTAGAGAAATCATTCTATATATTAAAGTTTGTTTAAAATTTACACAAATAACTGCTTAAGGAGTTTCTCTATATTTAACAGATTTTGTTTAGAAAAGAATTTGAATAACATATTTAAATTGGAAATATCAATATAAGATATATGACATTACTCTTCATGTTAACATACTGAGAGTCTAATTTTGTTTCTTAAACATTGAAAAAGCAATTGAAATACATAAAAAATATATATTAAAAGGTGTGTATAAAAAAATATTTCTTTATTTGACAGATTTCTAAAATTTTGAACAGAAAATAAAACTTTCTTCTCTAATTTACATTGCAGGTTTAAAATTTTAATAGAAATAACTTAAAGAAACTATAAAGACGCTCTTACAATTTCAAAAAATAATAATAATTATAAAATCAAAACAAAATTAAACTTTTACCTGCTGCGACTGTTTATTAATGTTTACTTAAAATTTAGAAAAAAAGTTTAAGATATATAAGAATGTAATTAAATTATGTATGCATTCAAAAGAATTATTTTAGTCTATATTTATTTACCACTGAAAACCAAATTCTTTTAAATACATAAAAATATCAAAAAGCATGTATTCATTTATTTGTTAGATTCCTAAAAATCAAATAGAATACCATAGAACTATATCTTTTTCACTTAACTTTTCCCGTTTTAATTTTTTCGAAATTTAAGGTATAATCAAAATGTAACAAAACTATAAAGAATCTTTTACAATTTAAAAAACTTGATACTTATAAAAAAAAAAAAAAAACTAGACTTCCACATGTTTAGCTATTAATTAACATTTAAAATTTTACGGAAAGAATCTTAAGGTATTTAAAATAAAACAATGAGAACATTCTAACAACAATTTGTAACAGATTCTTTTCTTGCAAGAGACCAGAAGCTTTTCAATTCTCACATTTGTTTCCTCTCTTAAGATGAGAAATGTAGCAAAAATAAGCTTAAGAAAAATGCACAAAATGATGGTTGAGTATGTAGTCATTTACAAATAAATTATAAATTAATATGTTAATTAATATACATTTACAATTCCTCTCTACTATGCAACGGTTTCAATTCTTCTATCCTTCTTATATAATCTGTCTTTTCCAAACATCCATCACATTGCTCGTCCCAGTCTGAGAGAATTTTCTTCAAATCACGTACTTTTAGTTTTTTAAGATCCACAGTTTTCAGGTCAATAGTTTTTTCTAGACAAATAAAAAACATTATTAGAAAAAAGCTGTTTTAAAAATTGTAAACTTTGCTTAACCCATTGGTGATTTTGTAAATGGACAAAATCTAAAAAATGTTTGTCCCCAATACACTACTTCACTTGCAGTTTAAAATAAGTACTTTTATGTACAGAATCGTAAGGGGGTTAAATACTTGAGAGAATTTTTTAAATGTATGAGAAAGACATTCAAATGATATTTTTGTATGAACTCTCAAGATTTTTTTTGAAAATTCATAGTATATGCACAAATCATTCATTTAATAAACTTTTAAATATTTACTTTGCCTTATTTTTAAAATACTAACAAAACTACAGGTATTTTACTAATTCTCCTCTCAACCAAACTCAACTGTAAAAGAGGTGGAGATGGCAAAAAAAAAAATAAATAAATAAATAAATAAAAAAATACATATATAAATAAATAAATAAAATAAAAATTAAATCCTCTTTTATTAATTTACACAAACAAACTGATGCTAGAGTTCTACTCAATTTGGTAGTATATTTCAATGCACGTAAAATACAAGGCTGACACCCATTCAGAATTTTAGATACTTTTTTTTAATTTTTCTGTCAAATTTTACAAAAAAAGTTCTACAATTGACAGTTTTTAAAAGGTAGCTAAATTGTAAATACTTATGTGTTCGTAGAATATTATTGTATTCATGCAATTTACAAAATAAGAAGTTTTTAGCATCTTTAAAATTCAGTTTTAATTTTTCTAAACTAATAAAATTAAGTCTTAAAAATCTAAAACCAGACAAATGTAGAATTTCAAATGGCTGTCTCCAAGCCACAAATCTCATATTTTTGTTTTCTTCAAAGTTTTGAGAGAACTTTCATACAAATTCTAATAAAGAAACCTTTTTTGTTTAAACTTTTTTGAAAGGTACACTGTTAAATAATACACTATATCATCAAAAATTTAACGTAAAATTTAAGATGGAGAAGGTAGGAACCTCATAATATACAGTTTAAAATTAAAACTTTTCTTTACTGTAATCTAAAAATACCAAATTTAATACTTTAAAAGAGGTTGGAAAATTATAGATTACAAAAAGCATTTGAATCAAATCAATTCTGAAAAAAAAAAAAATGCATAATAGGTTTGTATTTAGATTTAAAAAATACATATTGCACCACACATGCTTAAAAATTTATCACATTTCAAGAATTCTATACACCATACAAAATATGAAAAACAAAAATATTTAGATTTGACAATTTCTACAGAAAATTTATATAAATATATAAAATTAATCAATACATACCATATCTTAAATCACAAATTTGAACATCTTTTTTCTTTAATTTCTCACAAACTTTATCAACAGGTAAGCTATATGCCAATGGTTTACTCATTTCAGAAACTATCTTTGTTGCAGATTCTTCAAGGCCACCAATATAATAGCACTATGAATATAAAACACATACGTATTGCACCATAGAGAAATTAATTTTGCACCATAACAGAGAAATTAAATTGCATCAGAGAATTATTTTAAACTTTAAAAAAAAAAAAAAATAGAAATACTACAAAACCACTACCTGAATAAAAAATAAAAAATTTCAAAATTTTTTATAGCAAATAATAATAAAGAAAATACCAAATAGATATGAGTTTTGTAATTTTAAAAATCATAGAATATTTCAAACATACTTGCAACATACTTAAGACATAATTGGCAAGTTTTTCACTCTGTTTTGGTGATTCTGACTAACATTATCTTTAACACATTTAATTTTACACACTATTTTAAAGTAGTATCTCATAAAATAAAAATAAAAAGGAATTTTATTGTTAGTGTAGCTTCACTGCTATTTGTTAGAATAAAGACTTAAAAAATATCTTACTGATTGATACATAATCTATGTCGCATAATGATTCATACCAAATACCTTATAAATTGGCAAAAAAGAAAAAAAAGGGAGGAAAAATTCTAAACCCCAAATTTAAATAAAGAAACTGACTTCATAAAATCTATTATATGACAATATTTTGAAGTAAATTGAAATCATCACTTACAAATCTTTCTTCTGATTTCTTTGCTGTCAAACAGAAATTTTTAAATTTTTTTTCTATTGCTGGTGCAGACTTCTCAGAAGGTTCTAATGACTTCACTAATTTATTCAAGACTCCAACACAAACTAAAAATATAAAGGTAATTTGTTTTAATTAGAATGAAGTAAAAGAAAAACAAAAATTAGCAGATAAATACAGAGATTAAATAAAAATAACTTTCTTCAATTAGGTAAACTAAAATAATCACCAATTTTACTCATCACTTCGAAAGAGCTTTTTAAATGAATATCAGACAAAATAAAAATTGCAAAAGGCAGAGTATAGGATCACCTCATTAGATTTAAAAGGACCAGATTATAAGAGGCCAGAAGTTTTAATTAGTTGTATTTGAATTACACATTTTTTAGATGAAATGGCTTATACATCATACTTTGAATGTTTTTCCTGCAAAAATCTCTGCAGCGGCAGAACTAATAAAAATTTTGTCATTTGTCTGCAAGATCAGCAACTAAAAAATATTAGTCTGTACACATTTTCACTCGTCCATTTACGTAATTGGACAAGTGAGAAGGTAAAATAAGGATTTATCTTACCAATCCTTTGTCGTTTATTTTTTATAAAATTAAGTTTAAGAAAAAAAATTATTTTACTTACTTCACTTTTTATGTGCACGTTTAGATCAAAAGTATCCAAAATAATCTTTCGCTCAAATGATTTATAAAAGTACAAATTTTTTTTATGATCGAAGATTTCAAAGATCAGATCAATAAAAATGAATATCAGTGATGCCTTTACATTAGAAATCAGGAGAAAAAATTTTACTATCAAGTCATATAAGACCTGACCATTGATAATATACTATTACAAAAATGTTTTATTTTGGAAAAAAGTTACATTAATTTATTAATATATGATACACATTAAAAAAATATCTATGACAGAAACAGGCCTTATAGTGGTTCAAATAAAAAAATCTGGAGAAAATAATACAAATGAAAACAAAGCAAAATAAAGCAAAAATAGAACAAGAAAAAATGATTAAGTTATAATTTACAAAATTAAACACTTATCTGAAAAGTTATAATTATAGTTTGCTTAAGGAAACATCTTTTCTCAACTTCAATATAACTAGTAAACTAAAATTTTATTCCAAATATTAAATTTTTTTTTTCTATTTCAGAATGACCTTATTCGATAAAAAAAAAAAAAATTATAGTTTTGATTATATTTTGATACTTAGAGAACTGACAAACTTACATTATTTTGTGGTCAACAAAGTTAAAATAATTTTTATTTACTTGATAAAAACTAATCCTTTAAATATTTAACTTAACATAGCTTCAACATCCGTATATTTAAGAATAAAAAATAAATTTTACGTTCTATTATTTTCAATCAAACATTCATTTAACATAAATATTAATTAATAATTTTTAAGAAATAAATTAATTCTTAGAAATACAATACAAAAATAGCTGGGGGGGGGAAGTAATTACAAGCAAACATATACACAATGCTAAACATTGTTTACCCTCAGTACTGTATTCTCTCCCATACTACACTTCAATTAGCATAAAAACTCAAACAAGTTAATAACTAACAACAAATTCATAAAACAGAAAAAAGTTTTTGCAGGATGGAAAAGAAAACTTAAATGAAGTCAATGGCTTTTGACTCCACTGATAACACTGAATGTAAATCTCAATAGTTAACTATTAGGTTGGAAAATAGGCAACATGATATATTATGAACTAAAATAAAGATGCATTCTTTTCAAATATGCAGCAGAATTTCCAAAAACTGCAGAAGTGTTTCTTAGAGGTAACAACTTGGCTGCTGCCTACATATATTTGCAACATAAACACTTCAGGTTCAGATTGTAAGAAAACAAATTGAAATACTTATTTTTCACTTTTTTATATTAAAACAAGAGATAAAATATATTTGTCTTTATTTTGAGTAATATTGCTCACTTAAACATAAAGTTTATTTTCTGCAATAGCCAAAGGCAGGTAATTTTTTATTTGTTCATCAGCATATGACATTTTATATGATTGTGATGCTCTTGCCCTATCACGATTTACTACTTTAGGTACTCTCCATCCTAAAGACTTTCACCTCAGCTGTATTAAAGGACTGTCAGACTATATAAAGAAAGTAGGAAACCCCCAAAAATGGAACTAGGAAGAATTGGGTTGGGTGCATTTGGCATAAAATGATACTAAAGCAGAGATGCCACACATCAGACAAGCCCTAAAAGAACAGCTTGTTAGAAGCATACATTTATTATATATTTAATATTAGCATGTTGAACGGGATTTCATAACAAGCCATACTATTAGAGTCACAAGAATACCCTAAAACAGAAAAAAATAAATCAAACAAAAAAAGCTTTTTGAAATAAATTTGAAGTCCTCACTGTGAGGCCCTACAGCGATAACTTCAAAATTATTTTCTAAGCGAACCATAATTATACAATTTGATGCACATTTAACCGATAAAATACCATTAGAATGTATTTTTTAAATAAAAAATGTGATATTAAAAAAATGACAATTTACACTTCAAACAAATGTTATGAAAACACTAAAAAAAAATGATCAGTCAACTAAGACAATGAATCTTTATTTTAAATAAGTAAATAAAAATTAAATTTGAAAACAAAAAGGAGAAAATATGTAGATATAAAATCCAAAAAAAATCAATAGATTTGATTTGACAAGGGAGCATTTCCATGTAAAAGTGGACATGAGAGTTGAAATTTCTATTTGTCTTAATTGTACATAATATGTATCAAATTAAAGGTAAATGAATGAAGTTTATGAAATTATAAGGAAAAATGCCATAAAATTTTTCCTTGTATTATTTTTTTGAACTTGAAATTAGTATAATATAAAAATATTTCAATTAGGAAAATCAGGGTATTTTCATTTCACTCAGAAATAATATTTAACCTACAGCATTTTAATTTTCAGTGCATATATTTCTTTTTGTTTCCTTTATCTATCTTTTAAAGCATTTAATCTTTCTTTAAAAAAGGAAAAACTTACATTTTAATAAATATATTTATAAAGTCTCTCTGTCACGCCAGTCACAAAAAATAAACTTAATATACCATAGAAAATGCATACCTTCATGAAAAAACATGAAACTTTGTAAAAGTCTAAATTATTGTGAGACTTAATAAGTAAAAAGTATTTAAAATATATTCACTTTTTATTTTGGGGTAAATTTTGGTGTGCATGTTTTGTCACACCCGTCACAAAATAATTGTAAAGACGGGTGTGACAAAATCATTGTGACGGGTGTGACAACATTTTAAATAACTATAAAAACTGTTCCTAAATGAAAACAAAAAGTTTAAACCATTTTTGTTTTCAAATAAATTTAAATAATGTTGTTAAAGAAATAATTAAAAATTACATAATATATTTAGCAAAATTTATAATTAAGAAAAAGACATTTTTCTCTAATTGTATTGATAAAATTTCAAAGAAATAAAAATTTATTAATTATTTTTACTTAACCATAACTGTAACCCTGAACTACAAATGGCTTAAATTTTTGGTAAAATATGGCTCTAAAAATGGGCTTAAATTATGGCTCTATTCAAAGGAGAAAGCAAAAATATTTTTATTGAAAAATGAAAGTTTTATAGTCTACGACCAAAGCATGTGATTTTGATATCAGAAACACCGCACAATGTTTGTGTGTGCAAATATCATGCTAATTTCGACTTCCTGTTTAAATCATTAAACAAGTGTATATATGGATTTCCCAGCATCAAGTAATGATCTGCTCAGTTTGATGTGTTGTAATGCTCAGAGGGAGAGGTGTATGACAGGGATTTGAGAAGACTGTCAAAAAGAAACTAATTTATTTATAAATGAAGATGATGATTATGAAGATAAAGGCTTAGTATATAAGCAGTGGAAGGAAGTAAATGGATTTTTGAAAATAGCCTAAATTAATGGTTTTGTTGCAGATGCTTAAAATGAATCGAAAAATCAGCCGCCGTTTTATAAGTTACATTGCTTTGTTGAAGCAACTCAAGCAAGCTATTCTGAAGGAGTTAAAAATAACATTGAGGATAGTGAAGTGATACTTCAAGTGAACTTTGCTGAGAACTACAGTGCAGTGTCTAAGGATGAAATCCAAAGTGCGCACTGGACTCATCCACAAATTACAATATTCACATGCTGTGCATGGTTAAAAGATAGTATTATTCGATCCTTCGTAGTAGTAAGCGACGAACTTCCGCACAATAAATATGCTGTATGGGCATTTTTAAATACTATTTTAACAGATTTAAAAATTAAGTACCTCAGTTACGAAGAACAAAAAAAAATTCTGATGGTTGTGCGACACAATTCAAAAATAAGTATACAATTTCGAACTTGTGCTTCTTTCAGGAAGATTTTCAATTAAATTGTGAGTGGAACCAGGGCCAGACTTAGCCTAATTGGGGCCAGAGGCTAAAACCTCTTTGGGGGCCCCCACTGCTTCACTTTTGCAGTAATGAAGAACCTAACTTTATGGAAGTAGTATTTAAATTTTTCACCTCATCAAAAATAACAAGAAAAATGACTAGAACCTAAAATAGCTATAAAGTCCACCCCCCCCCCCTCCCCTCCAATGGTCAGGCGAAATATCATTCTGTCCTTGTTATTGATTTTCTTACAATTCTATGTCCATCATGCCAAATGCATTTTTCTGATTGTTAACTTCCTCATCAAACTGTGAAAAATTCATATCCTTGCTGACATTAGGGCAGAATTCAGCAAAAATTTCACAATTACGGTGGCTCAATTATACTTATCAGAAGCCTGTATTTTTGTAAGAATATCGCATTTTGAGAAATGTAAAAATACAGGCTTTTGATGGGCCAAATTTGTCCATCAAAGTTGTGAAATTTAAGCTGAATTTCACCCTAGAAAGCTATGGATTTACGAAATATAGTTTGTGTTCATACGATAGATTAATGAAGAAGCTAACATAAAACTGACAGATTTTACTTTGTACTGATATTTTGTTTTAAAAAAAAGTTCATTAAAGAAGGAAATGTAATATAAACTCTTCGATTTGGGGGCCCCCTTAGATGTGGGGCCCGGGGCAGCTGCTCCGTATGCCCCTGCCTTAGACAGGCTCTGAGTGGAACATCTTTGCTACTTCCCATGGAAAAGGTGCAGTAGATGGCATTGGAGGGCTAATAAAGCCAAAAGTTTGGCACCAGGTAAAATCCAGGAAAGTAGTGGTAAACTCCCCTCTGGATTTCTTCAACTGCACTATGAACGTAAGTTGTGCAATTAAACCTATTATTCGCAAGATGGGAGAATTCCTTCTCCATAGAAATAATTAAAACTCTTCACCATTTTCAAGTGAGCAACGCTACAAATCTGTTTATTGGAAGGACTGCAAAATCTAATTTAAAAAAAGTAACCATCACTGCTACTCAAGAAATAGATCCTTCACCCACTCAGATTATGCAGACACCTGATGTTGTTCTAATAGACTATGTTTTAATATCATTTTCTACTGCAGTTAGGAGCAAAAGAACTCAATTAGTAACTTTTATTATGCTACAATTTTAGGCATAAATTCCAAAAAAGACGAAGTGAGCTTAAAATATATGCATCCTAGTGGACCCCATTGGATTTGGCCAGAAAAAGAAGACATTTCGACTGAAAACATATCTGTAAAAAATAAGAAAGTTGCTCCACCGACCCTTGTAACAAATAGAGGCCATTATAAGTTTGAAATAGTTTATATGTAATTATGAAATTTATTTCCAATAAAATTTAACTACATATTTTCTATTCTCAAGTTTACTAGTTGTACTGGTAATTATTTTCTTTAAAAAATTGCCTCTGAAAATTGTATATTTGCACAATGTCACACCCGTCACATTAGAAAAAAAATTCCTGCATGTTAAAAATATAGAAACTACTCATAAAAAACATGTATTAAGTTGCATCTGAATGTTTTTTAAGAGACAAAAATTGGTATAACGATGAAACATTTCAATATTCACAGACTTTTTTACAAATGTGGAAGTGAAAACTAGTGTCCCAAAAGAGTCACACCCGTCACAAGATTTAAAGTTTTTTTTTTAAAGAAAATTGAAAATTCTTGCAGTTTTATTTGAACTCAATTATTCAAGCAAATGTAACGTTAAACATAATTAAAAACTTTGTTGGTATTTATTAACTATTAATTTTCTTGAAATGCAGATTTAACGTCAAAAAACTGTGTCTGAATGTCACACCCGTCACAATGGAATGGCCCAAGGGTTTATATTAAACATTTATGGGCAATTCCATTGTGACTTGGTTAAAATTATAATAGGTTTTTTTTTAAAAATTTTTATTGATAAATATTGACTTTTTAAAAAAATTATATGGGATGTTATTAACAGCCAAATATTATACATATTAGAAAAATGATTTTAGAAGAAAAATATAAAATATAATCAGGGGTCTGTCCAGGCCGAATTTACAACTGTTTAGCGGTACCTTCACAAATACAACTTTAGGAAAAACAGTAGTTTCACAAAATACTTTCTCTTAAAATTTTATTATTTTTATCCCTTAAGAAACGATAAATCCATATTTTAGTACTGATTTTTTAATATAATTTTTTACAACTTATGTCTAAATTTTCACAAAATAGGTACCTCTCTGAAAAACCTAGACAGACCCCTGACAAGCAATGAGAATTTTTTTCTAAATTTTACATAAAAAAAACTAAATTACCAGAAAAAATAGAAAGTACACATGAAATGACTTATAGAAAGTCGCAAACAGAGATAAACTCTTGCGACCAATGGTACGAATTCTATATGACTGATGCTACAAATACAAACATTAAAATCTATTAATGGTTTTTATCATTATTTCAATATACCTAAAACCGGAAATCTTTGATTTTACATCCAAAATGGTAATTAAGAACAGAAATTTGTCAATGGAGGTAAGCTATGAAATGTTTAATTTTTTGTAAAGTTGCCCTTTGTATCATGAAATTGACTTTATGAAATTTTGATATTTACAAATCATTACATTTAAAATATTGATTGGCCACATTATACACTTTTTGGCATATAACTTTTACATTTATAATAAACATCTGACACATAACTGCTATGGTTTTCAATTACATAAATAGTAGAACAATAAAAATGTGAACATAGAAAAATAAAAACGAACTAAAACTATTTTAAAAGAATCTATATTCTCAAAGTTATTTACCTTCACATTCCCCTTCCTTCAGAGCACTTGTCAATGGTGATACACTAATAACTAGTAAAAATGTCAAAAAGTTTATAAGTAAACTTGCCATCTTAAATTGAGAAGCCAATAGACAAATTATTAAGATGGGACAATTGATTTATAAACAACTTCAAAGCGTAAGAATGCAAAGTAAAACTTAAAATATTCTATCAAAAATATTTTACTCATACGGAGAAACAATATAGATATTTGTAACACTTTTTATTCAGAATTGAAACTGAAATATTTTAAAAGAAAACACTCAGACAAACAATCAAGACCCACGTAAGCTTACCGGTAATGCCAGCTGTACGAATCTGATTGGAGAAATAACAAGGGTTATAAGTGCACAACCATTAAAATGTGTCGCTCTTTATATTTTACAACTTCGACTTTTATTTTTAAGTGTTAAAGCGACACCTGCAGAAGAATTTGATAAGAAAAGTAAAAGGTCAGAGTATTGTTACAGTTTTACTTGTACTTAAACTACTGATGTTTTTTCATACACATTTTTTTTTAATTTTTGACTAAAGCCCCTTTTAAAGCCTTCCTGGAAACTCGTCCCAATGAAATTTGTTTTCCTTTTGTCTCAAAAAACTTAATATAATGCCTTTAATAAGTATAAAACAACTGTTACTTCATGGAGTGCATATCACATTTTTTTTAAAGCTAATTTTTTTTCTATAATAAAATAAAAGTATTTTGAAACTATAGTCACCTTGATTTGAGAGATTTGCAATATCTTATTTTTAATATCATAATCAAAATTTATTTTATTAAATTCAGGTGTTTATGATATTTAAATAACTTCGCAAAATGATATTCTTAAACGCATTTTTAATAATTTGTTCGTTTTTTAACGTTTTCTTTGAAGAAATTATCAAGTGACAAAGGCAAGGATTTTTCTTCTGCTTAGTTTTGATAAATAATTTTAGAGCAATAAGATTTTCAAGCCTCACTTCTTCAAATAACGTTTCGAAAACTATTTATTTTTGTTCAGTATTCCACATTTATATATCTCTTATGATCCAAAGGTAGTAAGAAAACAATTTTATGAATAAATTGCAAAGATCATAGATTAGATTTTACAGATTTCTTTCCGCATGGAATTCCAAAATTTAAAAAAAAAATTTTTTTGCTTTTTAGCCACTTTTAAATAGTTTAGAAAACTAATATTTTTTCTTTCTTTTTTCATTACGCAATTATTTCAAAATGCTCTATTTACTAATTTACATATAATGATTCTGAAGAATATCCTATTTTTTCATAGATGCAAGATTCAGAAATAATGCTTTACAAATTCAATCTGATTATGATTAATTTTTAAATAGCGTTAAATGGCTTATTATCTGGACAGGTCACAAAAATTTCCAGGGAGAATGTCCACAGTAGTTTACTTTTTCTACGTCGCTTGTCACTATTTAACGCTAGATAAGTAAACTTAAACGAGTTGTAACTCTACAACTATTAATCACACTACCAATAAACAAAAAAAAAGTGTTTGTTTTTTTATATCAGGTAAATAAGTGTAGCTTACAAAAATGCTTATAAATTTTTATTAAATTAATGATACTAAATCAAAAAATTTAAGCTTCACAATATTTGTAAAAATTAATCTGCTTTGTTAACATTTCGACTTCGCAAAATTGGTCTTAGTTAAATAATAAATAATTATTCATTAGACGATTGTTTAAATATCTAGGCTTAAAGGAGAAACGTATATTACAGCATGTCAATAAAAATTAGAAATATAAATTAGATCAATAAAAATTACATATATAAATGATTAGAAATGCAGCGTGATTGCCTTTTGCATTATGGAATGCGACAGCTTTTGCCTAGGAGTATAAAACAGGTAAGTAGA
This sequence comes from Parasteatoda lunata, assembly GCA_949128135.1. Taxonomy (NCBI): domain Eukaryota; kingdom Metazoa; phylum Arthropoda; class Arachnida; order Araneae; family Theridiidae; genus Parasteatoda; species Parasteatoda lunata. The sequence goes on along the minus strand of OX421978.1, from coordinate 69,779,636 downwards.
ATTTGTTTACGTGTATTACCATCACACTCTCGTTCTTGATTTTGAGGAATAATGTTATATTGCAACCAAGCTCCAGTCCAGCTACGATGTCTTATGAGCGACACTGCCATGGAGGAAAATGGTCAACAGACGTGAGCAGAGCCACTGCAACCACATGTGATCGATTTAGTACAAGATTACTATTTCAAAGTATAACAGAGCTGAAGGAGATGTTATTCAGATCTGGTCATCTTTGGGAAGAATATAAAAACAAGCTATCACCATGAGATTCAGTCCGAGGAACTTAATTTATTTTAAAATACTTAGACTTAAACTAGTTTACATCATCAGCGAAATAGAAGCGAGACAACCTCCGCAGGTACCGACTGTTGCTGAGTGATCTTCGATAAGATAGTTCCGGAGATTTCCGAAGCTGACGACGGGTACTCTCTTGACAAGACGGCTCGCAAGAAAAGAAAAAAGAAGAAAGCCAAGACAAGACAGGGGATACTACTTTAGTTCCTGAATCTGCAGAGCTAACCAGGAGCTCTGAACAAGTTTCCAATCTCGAACAGTCTTAAATGATTACAGGAATCTCAGCTCTTGAGTCTGACATGATCTCAGATATCCCAGTAAAAACATTGAATGAGACCAGTCAAGCTTTTGCCAGAAAAGTTCTCTTCTCCAAAATCATGAAAAAATACTAAAATCATAATTCATAGTTTGCCTGTGGAAAGAACAACTACTAAGATTTCCTGAGATCTTGGAAAGCTAACCATCGACATCTTCAAAATTACTCAGTCTCCAAGAGGGAGGAGTATATCGGCCCCTTCCACCTTATGGTGTGATCCGGCCAATAAATACTTGAGAATTTTGGAGATATCTTTAAAATCTGGACATATCAGACTATATCCAATCCGAGTAGAGGAGTTCAGAGGAGGCTGCAGCCAAGTTCAATGCTTCCATTTTGAAGACTACAGACATACAAAAAATGCTACATGGTGCTTCCTAGATACGTGAAGTGTCCTAAAGGGCGCTTTTTACGCCATTGCCAGAAGCCCCGGGACATCACATCCAATCGATGCAGCTGTCTCAATGATTACACAGCAAATTTCTCTGAGTGACAGGCCGACCCGCGCAAAAGTAGATCCTTTACGGGATAGGACTCGGTTGGCGAAAATTGCATTTGGCGTTGAAGGAGCGCTCTCGAATATTGTCAAACAGCTTTGCACTGATGGTTTTGTTTTGTTTTCTGTATAATTTAATATAGATGCGACACTTCTTAATTTTAAAGATACGGATCTTGCTAAAACTTTCGCAATTCGAATATCATTACTGAAATTTAAAGAAAAAATATGGAAATTTGGTCTGTTAAAAATATTTTTTTAAATTTCCACGACGCTTTCTTTTAGAACTATATATAATGTTGTTTTCAGCTCCATATAGCTTCCTAACTTAATATATTTAAATCTATTTGAAAATAAAGACATAAAGTAACGCACTTTCTTCAATGACTCTCCACACGCTACGGGGAAAGCATTCGAAGTGTTGCTATAGGTAGAGAGTTCTGCTCCACGACACCTGTAGCCCATTTCAATCGTCAATGAAAGTTTGGGAAAACAGATAAAAGATAAAATTAGATATCATTTATGTAAAATCAGATATTTTTATAGATTCAGATTAGATTTTAGATGGATAAATATAATTTAAAGTTTAAGACTAATGCCATAAAGTCATCAAAGAAAAATCCATGAATCTATACTTTTTTTTCTCTAAACCAGTCGCAAATATTTTGGGGCTAACGCATTTCCGATAGCTTTAAAAAATTTAAAAATATGAATTATTTCACATTTGTAATAAATTATTATTTAAAAATGTGATAACATTGTTAGGATACCTTTTGTTTTTGCAGCAAATAGTCTTAAAAAATCTTCTAATTTCTTAAAATCTTCATAAAAAAGTTTACATTATTTTTAATTGAAATTGATTTAATCAAGAACATCTGTAAACTACAACTTATGTTTTCTTTATTTTCTAACAATAAAAGTTAAATAGAATTAATTCGTAAAATTTTTTACAATATAAAACATGCTATTATAATGCAACATTATTTTTTTTATTGTTTCATGAATAAAATATCTTTATTTCTTTGTAAAAATTTCCGATGCAATTTTTTTTAAAAAAACATCCTGACTATATTTTTAAGTTTTTAAGAAATAATTATAGCTCGATTCAACATGGTGAAAGCATATTTTCTCCAATTTTTATTTGGTAGTCTCAAGTTTGAGTGAATGCAGAATATATATATATTATTATTATTATTATTATTGTTATACATATGCTACCGGCAAAGTAGAAAATACATTTCTGATTCGTCAAAATCACATAGTCGCTTTGGTGAATGTCCGAAATATTTATTACATCCGATTTGATATTAATTTATTCGTGGATATAATTACATGTATTCGATATTTTAATACTTACTGACGATAGATTAGAAGAAACATCAGTGTTTGGAATATAGGGCAAATATATACCGGGAAATGGCACTTGACCTTGAAAAAATATCAGTGTAGGGTATACCGGGCAAATGTACACCGGGCAGAGGCACAGAACCTTAACAAAACATCAGTGTAGGATATGCCGGGCAAATGTATACCAGGCAATGGCACTTAATTAGACCTAGTATATATTTCGAACATTTACCAAAGGTCTAGTCATACTAGGTCTAGTTAAGTGCCACTGCCCGGTATACATTTGCCCGGTATCCTACACTCATGTTTTTTTAAGTTTCAGTGCCACTGCCCGGTATACATTTGCCCGGTATATCCTACAATGATGTTTTTTTAAGGTTCAGTGCCACTGCCCGGTATACATTTGCCCGGAATACCCTACACAGATGTTTTTTTAAGGGTCAGTGCCACTGCAAGGTATACATTTGACCGGTATACCCTACACTGATATTTTTTTAAGTTCAAGTGCCATTGGCCGGTATATATTTTCCCGATACTCTAAACACTGATGTTTCTTCTAATCTATTGTCAGGAAGTATTAAAATATCGAGTAAACGTAATTATATCCACGAATAAATTAATATCCAATCGGAAGTATTAAATATTTCGGACATTCACCAAAGCGACTATGTGATTCTCAACATTCACCGGTGAAAGTCAACAACCACCGATATCGCTCATTCACAGTAACATGCACATCATTTGCATAATAACCTCATCAGGACGTTTTTTTTTTATACCTTGCCTAAATAGTATCTGCCATTCTATAGAATGCCTAGGTATTATATACAATGCCTAGAGAAAGTATGTAATGCTTCTCGTATTTCATACTTTGCCGGTAACACATATATTATATTATATTATTAATATATATATATATATATATATATATATATATATATATATATATATATATATATATATATATATATATATAGTAGAAATTTTAATTATTGTATTTTAGTTACAGAAAACGAGTCAAGACCCTTAAATAAGCAGTAATCTAAATCCATAGGATTTACAAATCAAATAAATTAATTCATTCTTAAATTTTTCAACTAACAATTTTAATTTGTGTTAAATAATCAAACAAGACCTGATAACGATATAGATTGGATTGATAGCTTTCAATTGATTACCTTATTTCGTAAGGTGTTTGTATTACTTTATAACGTGGAAGAGATATCAGCTGTAAACAACTGTTAACTGATGGAGAAGCAAGAACTTTCATTAATTGTTGAAATCGGGGGCTGTTTGATGGAAAATAAGATTGAAGATCTAGCTATATCTATTTCTGGATGATTCCTAACCGAAAACACTTGCCAAATTACTCGCTACTTCAGTTAAATAATTTGGTACAGTTTACAGTCCTTGCCAAACTGTATGATCCTAAAATTTTTCAAATTTACATTTTTATATACACGTATAAAGTTTTCGGTAAAATTAAAAAAATTTAGCTTTGTGTTTTGAGATATTTATTTAGTTTTAATTGACAACAATAAAATTGGTTCAATCAACACCTCCTGGAAAAGAGGAAGCCTTCGCACGTGCTACGATAATCGAGAAATCCGATCCGTTTGTAGTCAGAAGGTTGTGACATCTTATTTAATTACCAGCCCCCACTCTATAGAAGTTTCTTAGTCCGAAGGTTGTGGCATCTGTCTTAAGGGGAGTCGATAGGTCACATAATAATGCTAAAACTGACCTTCTTCGATGAACCTTTCCTCAGCATCTAAACAAGATATTTCTTCAGTTTTTTTTTCCACAGAATATTTACATATACACGTTTACACAGTGATGACTGTTAATACATATCTTTGGCTGAAATTTTTTTTAAAAAATTACGAATAGCAAACTTTTAATTTTTTAATAAGTTTCAGCAATAATCTTTCACAACTCAAAATGTATTCCTGTTAACGCTAAAGCATTATCACAGCATGCAACTGATATAATCTTAAATACCTCCAAAAAATTTCAAAGCGATATCATAAGTAGTTTCTTTGAAAAGGTACATCGAAAAAGGTCAGTTTCAGCACTATTGATGTTAAAACTGACTCCCCTCAAATAAACCTGACTCCTCTTAAATAATCCCCATTCAACTGTGCAGTTTTTGTTGATTACATCGTTCTACTAAAGTGATCTGTGTGAAGGTCTTGTCTTATCTAGGAGGTGTTACTTCGATGGATCTAAACAATAGGTCAAACAATAGGTCAAAAGTCATTTGAAACAATAGGTCAAAAGTCATATTTCTTGTTATAAAATACATAATACTCGTACTTCTTACAATGTGCATTTTATATAAAGTAAATAATATTCTTGATACGAATTTAAGTTTGAGCATTGTATATTTATTGTTTGATTGTTTTGCATATGCATTTAACAAATGTAAAAAATGTTTTCCTCTTCTAATTATTCTTATATCCATCGTCAAATGAGACGCAGCTTCTTCCTTTCATGTAACGTACTTTCGAAATTTTTAAATAAGAATAAGCATCTTTTAAGACTTCTTTCCATCATCTAGTTTTGTATATTTCATGGATCTGAAGTATGTTTCTTGCCGAAACTGTGATAATTGCAGCAAAAGCGCTATCTTTAATTTCGTACTGAGCCAATTCCAACAAATTAATCATATCTAAAAAATATAATTAAAGTAAAGAAAAAACTTTTGAAAACGCAAGCAGACAGCACACAACATAATCAAATCACCACATACGTTATCGTTTTAGATCTGACAAAAATAAAATTATTTTCTCATTTTATTCCACTTGAAGCAAGCAGTTTTTAGAATATTCATTTCAATTCACTATAGTAAAATATTTGCAAATTGTAAACTTATTATGGATTAATTAAATTAAATAAAACTTTTCTTCTTAGTAATGCAAATCGGACTTGAAAATAAAAAGAGGCTAAATTAACAATCAAGCGTACGCTATGTGCTTGTCATTGATAAAATTTAAAAGAAGTCAACAATAAAAAAATAATTTTTATTAAATCCATGTCGAAAAAAATACTTTTTGTCTGAAGATTAGGAGAAGAAAATAAAAAAAGGAGCGGGAAGAGAATTATTTTAAACTGAGCCCTATAAAAAAAAAATTTAAAAAAAAGGAATTTTTTTTTTTTTTTTTTTTAAAAATTTATATCCTATGTATAATAAATACAGAATAGATATATAAGAAATAATTTTTCTTTTAATAATGAATGAATAAAATGCGCGTTAACTAGAACATTAATCATGTTTTTGTTCTTTAAATAATAAACGAACAAAAGACATGTTTACGAGAATATTGACCATAATTTTGTTCTTTAATAAATAAACAAAATGCACGTTTGCGGGAACATTGACTATGACTTTGTTCTTTAATAAATGAACAAAATACAAATTTACGTGAGCATTAATCACATTTTTGCTCTTAAAATAATAAATAAAGACACGTTTGCGAAAATATTGACGATGTTTTTAATCTTTAAGTAAACAATGAACAAAATTCACGTTTACGACAATATTGATCATAATTTTCTTCTTTAAAAAGTAAATGAACAAAATACTTGTTTACGGAAACGTTAACCATTGTTTTTGTTCTTTAAGTAACGAATGAAGAAAATACACGTTTACTGGAACATTTACTGGGCTTTTGTTTATACATCAATTTTATCTATCAGATAGATCAAGATTACAAAAATGATACAACGCTTAAAGAATGACTTTAACTAAAGATATTAAGCTACGAATTTCGTAAAAGAAAATACATTAATAAAAATCTGAAAACGGTGAAAAATTACGAATTTTCTCGTAAACTCATTCGTTTCATTTGGAAGGTACTCATAATGAATATTGATAAGACCCACTAGAATTTATTTCTGTCTCAACGAAATAACTCTACAAAGATATTTAGCGAAACAAAATTGTTTAGAATTATTTAGAACACTTAAGATGTTAATTTCATAATAAAAGAAAAAAAGAATGGACCATGATTTTTTCCTTTTAATAAAGAACGAACAATACGAGTTTACGGGAACATTGATCATGTTTTTGTTTACACAACCATTTTGTACTCCAAATTCATCAGAATTACGAAAAACGAAAGATTGATGTAACTGAAAGATTTTTTTTTGTGGAGATATTAAGCTATAAAAGAGTAAAAAAATTGAAAATCAGGTAACTCTGAAGAAAAACAAAATGACGATGTTTCTGGTAAACTCATTCATTCCATCTGAAAGGTTCTTTTAATGAATATTCATAATACCCATGTGAATTTATTTATGTCATAACAAAACAACACTACATACATATTTACCTCGATAAAATGGAATTTAAAAATAACAAAATTGTTTAGAGGTATTTAGAACACTTAAAATGCTAATTGCAATATCATAAAATAGAATAGACCATTTTTTTCTTTTAATAACGAAAGAACAACATATATGTTTACAGAGAGCATTGCCCATGTTTTTGTTTATACATCCAGTTCATTCTTCAAATTCATTAGAATTACAAAAAAATGAAAGATTGCTCTAACTAAAAGATTTTTATGATATATTATGCTACGAATTTCGTAAGAGAGTTAAAAAAAAAAAAAAAAAAATGAAAATCAGATAACTCTGAAGAAAAATAAAATTACGATGTTTCTAGTAAACTCATTCATTCCATCTGGATGATTCTTGTAATGAATATTCATAAGATCCACGAGAATTTATTTCTGTCGTAACAAAGCAACTCTACAAAGATATTTACTCCGATAAAAGGGGTTTTTAGCGAAACGAAATTGTTTAGAGGTGCTTAGAACACTTACGATTCTAATTACATACTCGTAAGAAAAAGAATAGACCATGATTTTTTTTCTCTTTTAATAAAGAGCGAACAACATACACGGTTACTGGAACATTGACCATGTTTTTGATAATACACCTATTTGATTCTTCAATTTCATCAAAATTACAAAAAATGAAAGATAGCAGTAACTAAAATTTTTTTTCAGATATTACACTACAAATTTCGTAAAAGAGTTAAAAATAATTGAAAATCAGATAACTCTGAAGAAAAACAAAATTGCGATGTTTCTAGTAAACTCATTCATTCCATCTGGAAGGTTCTTTTATTGAATACTCATAAGACCCACGAGAATTTATTTCTATCAAACTCTACTAAGATATTTACTTCGATAAAACAGAATTTTAGTGAAACAAAATTGTTTAGAGGTACTTAGAACACTTACGATGCTAATTACATACTCATAAAAAAAAGAATAGACCATGATTTTTTTTCTTTAAATAAAGAACGAACAGCATGCACGTTTACGGCAACATCGACCATGTTTTTGTTTATACACCCAGTTGAGTCTTCAAATTCATCAGAAGTAAAAAAAATAAAATATTGCTGTAACTAAAAGATTTTTTTAAGATATTACGCTACAAATTTCGTTAAGAAGTAGAAGAAAAAAAAAATTGAAAATCAGATAACTCTGAAGAAAAACAAAATTACGATGTTTCTAGTAAACTCATTCATTCCATCTGGAAGGTTCTCTTAATGAATATTCAAAAGATCCACGAGAATTTATTTCTGCCGTAACGAAACAAATCTTAAAAGATATTTACTCCTATGAAAGGGTTTTTTAGTGAAACAAAATTGTTTAGTGGTATTTAGAACACTTAAGATGCTAATTGCAATATCATAAAATAGAATAGACCATTTTTTTTTTCTTTTAATAACGAAAGAACAACATACGTACTTACGGGAACATTGCCCATGTTTTTGTTTATACATCCAGTTATTCATTCAATTAAAACTTCAAATTCATCAGAATTACAGAAAAATGAAAGATTGCTCTAACTAAAAGATTTTTATGATATATTATGCTACAAATTTCGTAAAAGAGTAAAAAAAAAAAAAAATTGAAAATCAGATAACTCTGAAGAAAAATAAAATTTCGATGTTTCTAGTAAACTCATTCATTCCATCTGGAAGGTTCTCTTAATGAATATTCAAATGACCCACGAGAATTTATTCTGCCGTAACGAAACAAATCTGAAAAGATATTTACTCCGATAAAAGGGGTCGTTAGTGAAAAAAAATTTTTTAGAGGTATTTAGAACACTTAAGATGCTAATTACATAATCATCAAAAAATAAATAAGCAAAGACCATGATTTTTCTCACTAAATAAAGAGCGAACAGCATACACGTTTACAGAAACATTGACCACGTTTTTGTTTATACATACATTTCCTTCTTCCAATTCCTCAGAATTACAAAAAATGAAACTCATTCATTCCATCTGGAAAGTTCTTTTAATGAATATTCATTTCATAAGACCCACGAGAATTCATTTATGTCGTAACAAAACAACTCTACAAAGATATTTACCCCGATAAAATGGAATTTTAGTGTAACATGTTTAGAGGTATTTAGAACACTTAAGATGCTAATTATATAATCAGTAAAAGTAGAATAATGCAGTGGTACTTTCTAGAGGGTGTTGTCAGGTTATGTCAAATAATTCCCCATACACTTATATGAACATATTATTTTTAACTTTGATAAGCATAGGCTCGTGTCCTGCTATCTTCTAGTGTTTATGATCTTTGACCCCCTATCTTGCGATTGAGGGAGTTCAGGTTCATGGTTGATAAGTTCATGATAGAACTTTGTATAAAAGATGGTCGACTGAGTAAAAAAAATTGAGTTGAGCGCAGGATGTTTGGGCTTGTGTTCACGCTCGCTGCTTTGGCAGGTTAGTATTGATTAGTTTGATTACTTAACCTAAATAAGATATGTAATCGTTTTGCTTGCTTGTTATTATTTACTCACAAAACCATAAGCTAGGCATTCATTTAGAGTGAGTTAAAGGCAATTTATGTTAATTAAATAGAAAGGACAAAAACGGATATTTATCAAAAATTTTAGGTTCTGAATAAAAATTTCCAGTAACACTCATTTTAATTATCAAATAATAATAATAATAATAATAAAAAATAAATAAATAAAAATCAGCTGATGGCAGCTTTAGATATACAAACTGTGTATATTAAACTTTTATATTTGGAAAATTAAAAATAGACAGGGAAATTATTTAACTTAGTAGTTCTCTTGTCTTCGAAACGCGTTTTAAATGAATTATTCAACGTTGCTGAACTGAGAGTTGCATAATTGTAGCGTAAATAACGTGTATTGTGGACCATTGAGTGTGGACCATCTTTTTGAATGAATGCTTTAAATAAAAAAAGAATGAATAAATAAAAATTACGCTTTAAAAATTAATAAGTGAGCTTGAAATTTATTTTTTATTTATTTATTTTTTTTCGAAACAATTATTTTCGAATTTCATTGAAAAAATTTTAAATTAGACTATTCAGCTCTATTTTTTCCGGAAAGAAATTTATTTAAAAATACAAATTTCTGAAATCCTTGTATTTGTTTATGATAGCGAAATTAGACAAATATTGGATTGACTATTTATTTATTTATAATTCCATACCATAAAAATATGTCGGTCCAGATAATTATTTATGACAAAATCCGGGTAGAAAAGAGGATTGAACAGTTACCAAGAAAAAAGCCGCAAAAATTAACCTTTTGAATTACTATTGTTCGCAAACTTTGCAGCAAAATATTTCGTGCAATAAGTTTTTTCATTTAAGTAGATTATAACGGTGTTTATATTTCGTTGCATAGCAAAAACATAAAGCATCATTCCATACCAAAAGTATACAGCATACAGAAACTAAATTACGATGCAAAATATGATGAAAAATCAATCGATATTGTTTTGCAATTAGGCAGTACTTTGTATTAAACTTGATTAAAGGAAATACACTAACTTACTACTCTGGAAATGTTTAATAAGATCTGGTTAAATATGTAAAACCTTCTGGAGGACTGTATTAGAAAATAATTATTTTAGTTAAGCAAATGGCTATTCAAAGACGTGATGACTCAGTCAAATATACTCAATTGTCATTGTGAAGGTTAGGGTTTCGATCCTCAGAGGCGGCTCAAAGCCCATCCAGCCTTTTTTGACGAGTAATAGCATGTCTGGAAAGATAAAGGTGGTTTGTACGCTATGCTGGCCACATTGGCACAATCCTGATGGAGCTCACAAAAGTTTGGAACCTTCAGATCTATAACCCTCTGGCCTAAAAAAGAGCTACCGTTGGAATGCTGTTGGGAACTCGCGCTTGAGGCAGACCAACACCTCCTAGAAAGAGTAGGCCTCAGCACGGGTTACCATAAATATCCTTTAGTAGTCCAAACGTAATGACATATTTCGTATTTTCAACCACTGCGCAGCTTAGTACCCCGAACGTAATGACATCTTTCTTATTTTTCATCAACTGCGCAGTTAACTTCGTCATATCGGACTACTAAATTTATCCGTGAGGAGGCCTTCCTTCTTCTAGGAGGTGTTGGGCAGACCCTCCGCATATATGGGTACACTATCCGGAAAATAACGGAGCCGCCTTAAAGACAAAAAATTGGTGAGCTGTTGCAAACACTAGCCTCAGGTAAATTAATTGAGAAGGCTAAGGCTCGTTCAAGTGCCAATCTATTGAAGAAAACGATATGACTTAAAAGATAATTTTAACAAATAGGATGTTTTAAACAAAAAATGTCCAATCATTATAAAGTTAAATGATAAAAATGATAGATACTAGCTGCCATAATGAGCCACCATAACTAGCCACCATGTCATGGCATTTCATGACTATCGCATTTTTGATTGAACGACATTTTCATAGTAATAATAAGAATAAGAGTAATTTGATTGGATTCTTGGATTCAGTTTACGATGGTGTTGAAACCGAAAAACTCGGAAATGTTCATGCGGGCATTAGTTGGAGTTTAAACTTCGCTTCCAAACACCCAAGACAGAACCTGAATTCATATAAAAGTTGAAAACAATGAAGTGATGCCGGATATTAAATCCGATATAAAAGAAAAATCTAATTATTTTAATTTAAAAAAAAAAAATAAAACAAAAAATATGTAAGTCATGACACTACTTAATAAGTGCCAAATCAAATAACCGAAAAGAGAAGTTTAAATTTGAATTCAACTACAAAATAACAATCGATGTTTTTATAATTCTATTTGATACTTTGCAACTCAAATCTATTTCTACTTAAAATAAAACCTATTTAAATATATTGCAAATTTAAAATCATCGTGACCCTGTTAATGTTTAAACAATATCATTCTATTATTTTACGTAGATCATTATATATATATATATATTTTTTTTTTCATTTTGCCTATTTAAGATTTAAAAACATCTATAGATTAAAAAACATTTGTAACAGTTAGTGTATTTTATAGAGATAAAATTGAAGAGTAGAAAATTTTATAATTACATTTATGCTACCAGGTAAAATAGTTTTTTTTTGTGATTTTTTTTCTTTCATTTTAAAGTTATTTTATTTGTTTCTTCAACTTTTTATTGTATTTTTAAGAAGGCTACAATATATCTGAATAGATCCAAAGAATAGACGCATTAACAACTTAAAGAAATGCATACTCATTGATTTTGTGTTTTAAGTAAGGCACACATATTCATATAAAAAAATAAATATATACATATATTTTGATAAATGTTTTTGATAAGAAAAATGTTCAAAATGTAAAAGCATTATTTAGGGCATTGAACTTTCAAGTTCTTCATTGACTTTTTAAAATTTGATATATTCAATTATTTTTAAATATGCTGAATTTAGTTTTTTTTTTTTAAAATTCAAGTTTAGTTAATATTGTTTTTGACAAAATATTTAATAGTAATCACAATTGTATGTAATTTGCTATTAACATTCTCCAAAGCTTATGTCATTTAAAGAAGTTAATCTCAACAAAAGAGATCACAATTTATTAGATGAATTACACATTTAGATAGAAAAATATTCGCTGTTACTTAAATTATTATTGTTTTTTTTCACTTTAAGCTAAAATGTTCCCTACAATACACAGTGGGCCAGCATTCAAAGTTTCGTGGCCAAAATTAGTATTTCGATAAAATTTGTTTAAAAATTTGTGGGGTTTTATTTAGGAGTTTTTATGTGCAGGTAAATTGAATTCATAGTTAAAATTTTGAAATACACTTAAAAAAAAGAAAAAAAAAAAAAAAAAAAGAAAGAAAAAAAAAAAACTAGCGGCTGAAATATGGCGAGCAAAAATAAAAAATAATAATATAGTACGTTTAAATAATTAAATATAGCAATGAAAAAATAATAATTTTCGTTATTTTTTACTAAAAATGAAAAGCAAATTATATTTCCGAAGTAAATATTACAAAATAACGCGAAAACATGAAAAAAACATAATTTTTGTTTGTCGGTATATTTAGTCCACCTTTGCAATATGGGCAAAATGGGGCAGGATTTTTCCAAAGAAGAAAACTTCAAAGAGGACAACAAAAAAAGTTTAGCTAATTACCTAGTGGAACTTTTTGGAGATAAGTTTCGAAAGTCATTCAAACATTGTAAACTGTCAAATAATAAGATATAAACTATAAGTTTGTCAAGAGTGTTAACTAATCCAACAAATTGAAAAATTGTACTATAATTTCAGACTAATTACTCTGATAAAAATGTAACAGAAAGGTGAAATTTTTATATTTCTGAAATATAAATTGAAAAATTACATTAAAAAAAAATAAACATATTTTTCACTACATTGTACTCTCGTCGGTCCAAAAGTAAATTATAATGTTTGGAATGATTATGAATACTTAATTTGGGCTATATTAAAACTGCCTAAACATAATTTAGTTGAAATTTAATTTTTGACCTTTGGCCAAAGATCATGGTCTTCTGGCCCACAGTGCAACATATCAAAATTATTAATCAATATAATACTTTACATTATTGTTCAATATTCTACATTGACATTAATATTTATATTTTTATATTTTTCAGCAACCGCTTCAGCATCTGGTAAGCGTTTAATTATTTTAATTATTTTTCATAATATATTATACACTATTTTGCATAGGCTTATATTGTATTTGTTGATTCATAATAAGTTCTTAAATTCTCTACAGGATACGTCGATGGCAGAGAATACGTCTATTCTTACAAGGGGCAGATATACTCGGGATATCCCAGAATTAAGCCACAATACAGCGGTTATGCCTTTCATGCGAAGGTGATTGTACAACCCCATGGTGATTATGCGGTGATCAAGGTAAAGTCATTTTTCTATTGTAAACAAAGTTTTATTTTACACTATCATAACTGATGAGCCATGATGAATAAGGTGATAGAGCGTTCGCCTTCCAATGAGGTGAATCAGGTTCAAATCCCAGCGATGGTTGGTCGAAATACACTAAAAATACACTACTACGAATTCCGCATCCGACTTACACTGATCACAGTGCTGACGTAAAATATCCTCAGTAGTAGATGGATCATGGGCTAGATTCCTCTTCCGGCCAGACTAACAGTGAGATGATTTCGTGGTTTTCCTTAGGATGTAACGCTAATGCGGGTTAGTTCCATCAAAAAGTCCTCCGAGAAGGAATATCAGTAGTCATTAACCAAAAAATGGGTCGGCTGTTCAATGACGGTTATAAAATAAAATTTAAAAAAAAATCATAACTGATAATTATATTTAGTAATGATAAGGTTAATGATAATATTATTGAAAATATTAAATAAGGACAAAGTTAGCTACAATATTAACAAATTCTGCCTAAGGGAAATTTTAACTACAATGTTAATTGCGATGAAAACTAGGGTTGTTGTCAAGTACCATGCAAGGATTTTTGTTAATTGATGATTTTTTTTAGTAAATTAATAGCTATACGATAAAATAAAATAAAAAACAATCACGTTATGAAAATATTTCAGTTTTATATTTTATAACTGGCGTTAAGGAGCCGACCCAATTCTGAGTTAACGACTATAAATGTTCAATTCTGTAGAACAGGTGTGGTAGCCCAGGTTCGAATCCCAGCGGAGGCAGGTTGAAACAAATTCTGCTCCTGGCTAACACTGATTACCACGATGAAATAAAATATACTCAGCAGTAGACAGATCACGGAATAGAATTCCCTTGCCTTCGGAAGTGGAAGGTTTTCGTTGTTTCCCTCTCTATGTAATTTAAATGTGGGTTAATTCCATCAAAAAGTACTCTACGAAGGTCAGTTTGTCCCAACGCTTGATCGAGAAGTTCTCTTGTCTTCTGGGTAGGGTTCAAAATAGGACAAAAAGCAAAAATTGTAAGTTACGAGAGGGATGAGGTTACAAATTGTGTTAGAAATAATATTTGATTGGGTATGGTTTATGTCTGTTATTTTATTATTTTGTGATTATTTATAGCAATAATATTAAAAAATATAATCAGAGAATACAATATTATGGACTTTTAGCCCAATATTTGCTATAAATATGAAATTCATAGGCACCGAAGCGCATTTTTAACGTTAATTTTATCATTATTCATGTTTGATTGCATTGATAAATAATTCGTATCAAATATATAGGTAACATCATAATTAGTAAATATATACCAACGAAGCTTGGAATTATTCTATAAATTACTTGAAGCTATATGTCCTGATATATCTTCGAATTTAAAATTAGTCATGGTTTCAGCACTAGTTATTTAACATTCAGTTTTTATTTCAATATTTATTCATTTTTTATTACACTTATAAATCGAGGACAAAATTTATTTTTAATAATTTTACAATACTCTCGCGCGTGTAAACTATTACGTTATCTTCAGAAGATCTAGTGTTTAAGAAATTGTTTTACTTAGTTCCTAGATTAAGCTGTTCTTCTTTAGACACATATCATAATTCTATGATAAGATATAAGATAACACCCACATGTCAGCTTATCGTTTCTTGCTTTCTTCAAAGATCCTTGAACTTACGACGATATAAGTGCTGATATTAATTGATAGATTGAAAAAAAAATTGTTTTTAAGTACTACTCTCTAAGAGTTTTTGTGCTTTCATGTTAAATCATTCAGTTTATGTAAACACCTACAATTAGGTATTAAACATTGAGTAACTTCTAAACTTCAATCGTAGAACAGCTTATTATCCATATGATATGATGAATAACAAATAATGATATTGAAGCGTTAATTATTTTTTTTTTTATTTAAAACAAAATTAAGAACTTAAAATAAAAAAGCGATTTTATAATTCAACTATTTATACAATACATTGCTTAAAAAATTGAATTTTTTTTTTGCACACTTATTAATGTTTTGCTTCGGATAATTGATATTATCCGAAGTAAATGAAATGAAGCATACGTTGAATAATCAGAATAATGAACAAAATTTATCATTATAATTAAATTTTATTTTGATAATTGACTCATATTGAAACGTAACGTGATTTCCGAATTGAACAGTGAATATTTATCGTATTTTTGGCGCAATTTCGTTTAAGTAATAGTTAGTTAAGTTGTCATTAATGTAATATCTATCTATCTATCTATCTATCTATATATATATATATATATATATATATATATATATATATTATATATATATATATATATATATATATATATATATATATATATATATATATATTATATATATATATATATATATTATATATATATATATATATTATATATATATATATATATATATTATATATATATATATATATATATATATATATATTATATATATATATATATTATATATATATATATATATATATACACACACACACATATATATATATATATATATATATATATATATATATATATATACACACACACATATATATATATATATATAGGAGTTTGCGGAGAATAAGAGGAAATAAAGACAATAGTTTAATAATCAAACTTAACATTTAATAGAAAAAAAGAAATAAGTTTAACAACGATATCATGCCTCATGTCATATCATATATCATCACCGGTGAGAGCTGCCTACTCGCAGGGTTGCCGGATCAAATATGAATTCGAAGTTAGATTGTTCTATGGGAAAAAGTTAGGGTTAATTATCAATTCGGGACTTTTCCCCGTCTAGACTTTATAGCTCCGTGGATACCGGGGCTTCCCCTTCTAGAAAGGCTGGCGCCTTTCAACGAATCTGTCAACTCCATAGCCTTGTAATTTTGAACTCAACCCAGAAGACGAGGAAACTCCTGGGTCGAGTATTGGGGGAAAATGTACCTTCGTGGAAGACGTTTTTAATGAACTAACCCGCATTTGCGTAGGCGTTACATGAAGAGGTAAACCACGAAGACCTCCTACGGTTAGCCGAACGGGGAGGGGACTCTAACCCATGATTAGTTTACTTCTTCTGAGGATATTTAACGTCAGCACTGTCGTCACTGTGTACCAGGGTCACTTCATTGAGAGTCGAACGCTCTATCTTCTGATCCACCGCGCTTTTCAAGTAAAGATTGCATGAATCGACGAATAATGTTTATAATCCTTGTAATTAAAATTTGGGATCAAAAAGTCACATATTCTACCTATATCACCTTGACAGCCCTATGACAGGCAACAGCGTGACTATTTTTAATCACACGGTATTTAAGTATTATCTATAGCCCATTTTTTTCTGATCATTTCAGTTTGCTTTCTTGCTTTCGCTTGTTTTAACCACATGATAATTATTATAAAATATTTATAAGGACCTTATTCAACATAATAGTCATAATAAGGTTAAACATATCAAGGATATCATATCGAGGTATTAAGTTTAATCATCATATTTCAATTATAATACAGGATTATTGTTATAAATAACAAAACATAATTAATATTATAACTCTTTAATTATAAGTAATATTACAATTCTTGATTGTTAGATAACACTTAGGAAACAATGTTTTCCCTAAACATTTGAAAAGTTTATACAAATGCTTGATTTTGCCTAATGCAGGTTTTCTCTCCAATCTTCATTTTTTTCGACTATTAAATTTTTAGTTTATTTTTTCTCGAAATGCACAAGTTTAAAAACATTATATTTAGCAATGAGTAGCTTAAATATTGCGAGAAGTTTCTAGGGCAGTTAGGGCACATCATCAGGATTATAATTGGATAGGAACCCATGCCCGGAAATATCATCATACGCCGCTAGAGGTGCTGCCGTAAAATGAACAGTTACTTCGCGTGCTTCTGAACAGACAGAATTTAAATTTCATTAAAAATACTGTATTTAGGAGGGAGGAACCAATAACAGATTTGAAATCAGTGACGTGAAAATCCATAAATCCTAGATCCATTAAAAAATTCCATGGAACATTTTTTTTTTTTTTACCTAGTGTAATTTTATAAAAAATGAAATATTCGCAAAACTAATTTTTCATTGTAAAAAATTTGTTTTTAGAATTACTAATTTTTAAACTTCTTACATTTAATAAGTATACGGAAGCACGACAAAAATTTTTATAGAAGACTCCATTAATTTATTATTGGAAAATTAATTTTTCTGAAATTATTGACTTTGACTTTGATTTTCAGGTTGACGACGCTCAAAAAGCTCAATTCAATGGGGAATTTGAAAATGTCTTCAAGCATCCCCATGCGTATGCACCTATGCCAAGTCACGCCGCATTTTTATCCAATCCTTTCAAAGTCTACAGAAAGAATGGAATCGTATGTATAATTATTTTTAAATTTTAGCTAATGTAGTTATTTCAACTAACGTAAACAAGTCAAGTTGCAGAGAATCATCGAATTTACGTCAAAAATACGTACATTTCACCTTTACATTTTACTAAGCATTCTTAAAATTTACATAAAACTGAAACTGCCGTATTATAACAAAAAATAGATATCCAAAAAATGTAAAATTCACTTAAAATTATACGTAAACAATTACGTTTATTACATAGTATTTTAATGGTAAATTTGATAAGTCAATAATACGTAAAATACACAGAAGCATTTTTATTAAATCTAAATAGTATATTCACTTTCTTATCACTTTTAAAATATTGTTATCGAAATAAAATGGTAAATTTATTTCATCAATATTACGTAATATATACGGAAGCTTTTTACCAAAATCTGAAGGGTAAAATATACGTAAGCATTTATACGTAAAATGTACAAAACTTTCTTACCGAAATTTAAATGATAAATGTGCTTCGTCAATAATAGATGAAATTTTCGAAAGCAATCTTACCGAAGGGTAGTTGGTAAACTACACTCTGTTAATATTACGTAAAATATTCGAAAGCTTTTTTCTTACCAAATATCTCAATGGTAATATCATTGCGTCAATATTACGTAAAATTTATTCTTTCAGTCAATATTACGTATTGATTTTACCAACAAAAATAGCTCACCAAATATCTCAATGGTAATATCATTGCGTCAATATTACGTAAAATTTATTCTTTCAGTCAATATTACGTATTGATTTTACCAACAAAAATAGCTCACCAAATATCTCAATGGTAATATCATTGCGTCAATATTACGTAAAATTTATTCTTTCAGTCAATATTACGTATTGATTTTACCAACAAAAATAGCTCACCAAATATCTCAATAGTAATATCATTGCGTCAATATTACGTAAAATTTATTCTTTCAGTCAATATTACGTATTGATTTTACCAACAAAAATAGCTCACCAAATATCTCAATGGTAATATCATTGCGTCAATATTACGTAAAATTTATTCTTTCAGTTAATATTACGTATTGATTGTACCAACAAAAATAGCTCACCAAATATCTCAATGGTAATATCATTGCGTCAATATTACGTAAAATTTATTCTTTGAGTCAATATTACGTATTGATTTTACCAACAAAAATAGCTCACCAAATATCTCAATGGTAATATCATTGCGTCAATATTACGTAAAATTTATTCTTTGAGTCAATATTACGTATTGATTTTACCAAAAAAATAGCTCGTATTAAAGAAAAATAACATTATGTTTAAAAATATTTCTTTCTGGTAACACCATGTTAAGTTATGTTTTTTTTTTATAAATTTCCAAAAATCAGCTTTAGACAATTAAAAAAAGCAGGTTATTTTTTTAAAAAACTCTTTTTCTATTTAAAACTCATTAAGAGACACATTTTTATTGAATTTTTTTAAGGAAAAAAACAACATATTTTTAGATTAATCGAAAAAAGGCAGTTTATTAAAAAATAATATTTCGTACCAAAAAGATGTTATGTGCGTTAATATTTTATCATGAATTTCATAAAATCAGCTTTAGATTAGTTTAAATGAACAGGAAATTCTTAAGAAAAGGTTTTTATATTAAGAGTAGACTGCGAAAAATTTCGGTGTATAGTTGCCACCATATTTATTCACTGTTATAGTTTTATTTATTCATTTATTAATTTTTTTGTTTGTTTACTGACAACACACATTTTCATGCGCTTTGGAATCAATTTAATGACTTCATTAGTAGAACGTTGCTCGTTTAAAAAACAAGCACCTTTTTAGCAATATATTCACACTAATTCTTTCCAACAATTTGATATTTTGTCAATTTTATATAATTTTTGAAACGATAACTACTGTTCTGTACTTAAAAATGTATTTAATTTACCTCAACTTAAAAATGATGGCAACTATACACCAAAACGTTTTACTCTAGACATACTACTCTAGATTAGCTATAGATACCTGATAACTATAGATTACCCGAATAAAAACTACATTCGCTACATTCACAAATATGAAATGACAGTCGTCGAAGGAAGTCCTTCGATGACTGTCATTTCATATTTGTGAATGTAGCGAATGTAGTTTTTAATCGGGTAATTTCTTATCGCTTTAGTTTCTTGGGATTACTTATTGTATTATAGATCAATAAGTAAAAAGCAGTTAAGAAGAAAAAAAAATTCCCATCAAAATATCTTTACAAAATTTAGGAAAATCAGCTTTAAAATGATTTTTTAAAAAAACTTGAAGCTAACAATGGTTTTAAAATTATTTTTTTCCCAATTTAAAACAAGTTAAGTGATGCTTTTTTGAACTTGAAAAAATCAATTTTAGATAAATTAAAAAAAGGAGACATTTTTTAAAAAAAATTTTTTTCTAAGTAAAATTTTTAAAAAACACCAGTGATGGGCATCATTCACGAAACTTTATTCATATGACTGATTATTCATATGAAAAATTATTCATCATTCATTATGCAAATGTATAAAAAATTTTGAATAATGATTGATGAATAAACTCATTAGTCATGACTAATTTTTCTGAATAAAATTTTGAATAACCAGCGAAAAATGCAATCGATATGTCTGTCTAAATCGAGATGCAAAACATCGTTTGCTCTTAAACGTCTTATTTTAGGAATTTAACT
Source organism: Parasteatoda lunata (assembly GCA_949128135.1). Lineage (NCBI taxonomy): Eukaryota > Metazoa > Arthropoda > Arachnida > Araneae > Theridiidae > Parasteatoda > Parasteatoda lunata. The sequence goes on along the minus strand of OX421978.1, from coordinate 69,758,885 downwards.
ATAAAACTAAGACAAGTATGAATATTTATTTTTATGTTATTTTAACTTACTCCAGCGTAACATACTTAGTTGTGCTAAAAAGTAGGTTTATAACAGTTTAGTTACTTAAGTTCATTTTAAAATTTTGTTCTAAAATCTATAAAACACAATTTCTTATAGTTTTTGAAAGCAAACGATAATCTTATTTTAAATTTTTAAATAAAATTTTAACTTAAAAAATCAAACGCTTTTTTGCCATGTAACCATTTTACAAAAGTATGTATTATGTTGGACAAAAGTAAATTTCCTCAACTATTATATAAATATACTTGAAAAGGATTAACGTTTTATTTGTAGTTGTCATAATCGTAGTCAGAGTATTCCGTACCCATTTTTGTTGACCAGTGAAATTATTCAGTTATTCTTGACTAATGAATAAAGGATACTGAATAAAGAATAATGAATGATTTATTCTTTATTCAAAATATTTCTGACTAATGAATAAATCTTTATTCCTTATTCATTATTCAGAGTTTGAATAATTATTCATCATTCTTTATTCATTATTCTGAATGACAAATGCCCATCTCTGAAAAACACATTATAAAATCATACGTTTTAAAGATTAACAAGGTTTGTCTGGCAAAAACTTCTTTTGAAACATTTAAGTTCTGTGCTACATACTTATATGACCCTGTCTTGAAGTAAAGATACAGAACAAATTATTGTTTTGTACTTCAGGACGACCATAATGCAATTTTAATATCGAACACCTTAGTGACAACTCTTTCCGTCTATTTTAAATATTTACGTCACTGATAGGTCACTCATTTCGAAGTTGAAGCAGGAGAACCCATGTTTTCAGTCAACTTGAAGAGGGGTCTTGCTAGTCTTTTCAATCTCAACCTTGAAGCTCCTGAAACGACTCCTACTTTTGAAGACAATGACATTCAGCGATCTGATCCAGACGCACATTATTACAAAGTTTACGAAGTAAGCAATCTTTACTTATGATAATCTTTACCACTTATAACAAAATACTGATTTTTTAGTGAGCATTATTGTCTATAGGCCGATTTGTGAAAACTCACAGTCACAAAAATAAACTTGGTCATAAATGTTGACAGGTATTCATACACTCCCTCCAGGTCCCATATTTCAACCAAGAACTTGAAAAACGAGGTTATAGTTTGGTGTCTTTAATTTAGATTAATAAATTAACGCCCAAATTATAATACTGGTGAGTTGTAAGTTCTTATTAAAAAAGATTTACACGTTTGCGCTTGAAGTAAATGAATACTTTCTTCTGGCAACTACCATTTATAAGTTTGAAAAAAAAAAAGAAGAAAAATAATTAAAAATTTCTATAGTTTCTAATTTATATCACAAATGCTTTGAATTCTGTTAAAATTACCGTATTATATGGTAATCATATTTTTGGTATAAATAACAAATGTGAACTGGTAATCATATTTTTGGTATAAATAACAAATGTGAACTATAAACAAAAACATATGATATTTAAACCATTCATTCTGTAATTTTTTCGTTCATATGATAACGGTTGACCGGAAATTTTCAAGAATATATTTCTTATTGCCACACATTTAGTAAAAAATTCACTACAGAAAAGTAAATTTAAATGGTTTTTATACCATGCTGTAAGTTACCAAGATAAAATTATAAACTTTTACCAAATTTACCAAAGTTTTTCACACATTACAAAACCGTATTTTATTGTTAATGTTACCAAAATCATTACAAAAGTGCATCAGTAAAAACTACCTAACTTTTTGGTGTTTCAGTAGGGCCAGAAACACGGTAAATTTTTCCATTTTCTGGTAGTTTTGATCATACTTGTTTTTCTCAGTGTGTTGAACATAACCATTTCGCTTAAGTTACAAATGTAAATGGTAAAACTATGCTACTACCTCTACTTACTCCCATATGTGTGATAATTATTAATATATTTTACCCCTCCTGAACTGATGACACTCGAGACTAATATATTTAGTAACTTTATTATCTAGCAGTGCGTTCTGAAGTTATTTGTAAAACAACTAGAAGTTTTTCTGATACGGTAGCTTTGTTGATAAACACGGTTAAACACAAATTGCTGTAAAAGATTAACGCAAATACAAACATAAACTTGGTTTATCACTACAATTTACTTGTGCTTATCAGTATGCAACTTATGTTTTTACGATTTTTTCTGGAGTATGTTTTCTTATGAATATTATATAGTCTTCAACAATTCTATATAACTTAGCGAAATATTATTTGTTGAAAATAAAATAAAAAACGTTGATATTTTGGAAGACTGACTAATAAATTATGATTTAAATTTTTTTTTTTTTTTTGCTTAAATATTTTTTTAAGTACTGCAAACATTGAAATACGACAAATATGCTTAAAATATCTGGAAGTTCTGTAATTACTGCCTTAAATATTATTTTATAAAATATTTAAAGTCTTATCTTAAAAAGCGTCGTAATATATAAGTCTAATATATAAGTGTAAAAACAGTAATAAAAATGTTATCAATGTTTTATAAAAGTTTAATGAGTACCACTATAGTGAACCAAAATTCAAAACAAAAAACCAATTTGAGTGCTAGATGTTAAAAACTGAGAAACGCTCCTAATTATCGGTCTTTATATATTGCTGATATATTTTTTAATCAATTTGGATTTGATTCTTTTAAATCCGCTTCATTGGGACTTAGCCCAATAATAATATGATACATTTTGATATTTTTTTCACACTTAATCATTGAGTTGTGATTTCTATTTCTCATTTATATATAATGTATAAGATATTTTTTTCAAACACCCTACATATTCTTTCTTTATTGACTAGTTTGAGACCATTACCAATTATGTTTGATGATAAAACCTCCTTTGAATATAATCTAATTGGAATAAAATCTTGCCTGGAAATAATTTCCCGAGGACAAAATCATGCGAGAACGCTCGCGTTGATATAATTTGCATGAAACATTTCGTATTAACATGATTTTCGGGAATAAAATCTCATGTGTACATTATCTACGGAGAAAAAAAATCATTTAGCAGGAGTATAATGTCCAAGAACAAAAACTCGCTTGGATATAATCACTCAGGGACGAAGTATTGCTCTCGAAAAATATAATAAGTAGTAATTGATTTTTTTAAACCCGTCGTAGAACCAGAAATTGATTTTTTGACCCCCAAAATTATTTTTCTTTACATAAATAATTCAATAACATTGAAATCAAAACAAATATAGACTTTATGAAAGTCTACTTGTTACAAAATGCAGTCAATTTCAATTGTTTTTCATATTCGTTGCAGCAAGGCATTCTGGGAGATTGCGAAACAGCTTATGGCATTGAACATCATCCTCATTACAGAACTCCACACAACAACATCGTCCTAAACGTCACAAAAGTCCGCAACTATCACAAGTGCAATTCAGCTCCAAATCAAGTCTATTCTACATTTTATGGACATGAATGTGCTGCAGCTGAACATGAGAAAGCGGTAAGGGTTCTCTAAGTTATCTAACGAAAAAGTTTACCTTAGTTATAATATAATATATTTATCAATAAACACTTGCAGGTAACGTTTACATACAAAATAAAACGTTTGCACGAACTACCCAAAACAATAGTTAACTGCATTACAACTACATATGAAACACCTAGTTTTTATTTCACAGTTACTGGTTAGTTATTTAAATAAAATTAATGGGATTTTTCAACGCAGAAGAGTTTACATGATAATGCTCAAAATCATTAGGGACTTGTTAAAAGTATGTCTAAATATTTTATTTTCACTAAAGAATTATATTTTATCCCTCTTATTCTAATATGGAATTAATAATTCGCTGCAATTAGAATAATAATTATCTGATATCGGACCACGACAGCACAGTGCTTAGAGAATCGAACTCCGGTCCAGAGTTCGATCCTCGTCTCCGCTAAGAACCATTGAGTACATGTGATATATGCGCTCGTAAAATCTGTAAAATTGAAAATGCTGTAGTCTGTTGCGTAGCAGTACCTTGCATATAGGGATCTGAAATTTTTTTCACCCCCTTCATATCTATATCAAAATTAAAAAAGTTGCTTTATGAACTATACAAACTTTACTCTAGTGCTACCAACTATCCGAGAGGTTCTGAGCCAAGACCTCACCTATGTGGTGCTCTCTAATCAAACGAAAGGCGCACCTTCTTGCCAATTAACTCACAAAAAAGCCAAGCGTTGGCGAGCATGACTTGTCCAAGTGTAATTAGAAACAACAACAACATTATTTGATATCAATTATTCTTACATTGATAAATATCTAACAATTATCTTCTAACAATATGCGCGAAAGCAACTTTAGAATATCTAAAATAAAAGATAATAATAACTCAAAATTTTATATATATATAAATATAAATTTATACTAATACTATTTTAATCAACACGTTTCTGTTTAAATACTATTGGTGAACTTGCGAATCAACTTTAGTTATCTTATTATTTGAAGTTAATTATATATTTGAAGTTAATTATCTATTTGAAGTTAATTATCTATTTGAAGTTAATTATCTATTTGAAGTTAATTATCTATTTGAAGTTAATTATCTATTTGAAGTTAATTATCAATTTGAAGTTAGTTATCTATTTGAAGTTAATTATCTATTTGAAGTTAATTATCTAATTTTAAATTTGATAATATTTCAGCACACTCTGCACGGTAATGCTCAATATCATTATGACATCCGTGGATATCGTCATCATTATGTCATTGAGAAAATTATGACAGTTGGAGAAGTAGCCTATTCGCCCTACCCTGTCCAAGGTCAAACAGTTGCTACTTATACTAAGTGAGTACTTATACTACTTGATACTAAGTGATCATGCCTTCTACTTATACTAATACTTATACTAACTACGCTACTTATACTGAGTGATCATGCCTTCATAGTTTTTATAACAGAATTGATATGCTTAGAATAAAATAAAATAAATAACCAGTTGCTTTTTGAAATTTTATATTGTGTAATAATCCAATTTCGTTTTCACATTTTATTCATAGTATATACAAGGAATTTTATTTTCAAAAAAATAAAAGAATAAAAATTATTTTTAACAAAAAAAATTTTAATCTTTTTAATCACGCCAAGAAATTTAAAAAAAAAAAGTTTATATCGTACTTTTATAAAAATTTAAAATTGGTCATTAAGGAATGCGATTCATTTAGGAGAATAAAACTACTGTGATTGCTTTTCAGTAATCCATTCCCATTTTCCTAACTTTCGTGCATTTTTTTTTCATTCCCTTAAAGCTTAAAGAAATTCAGAATTCAAAGATCAAGTCATCGAGAAACGTTTACGCTACATCGTAGAATTATGTATAACCTTAGATTCGATTAGGTATAATCTTAGATAAATCAAGAAATTTGGCTGTACATTTGCATGAAAATTGGTACTGGTAATTAGGTTGGATATGAATAAAATATTTTGCATGATTTCTAGCATTTTAAAGTAAAAAAGCAAGACAAAAAGCTACAAACGGTAAACCTTGATACAAAAACAAGTTAAAGTAACTCCAAAATTTAAAATTTTTTTTTTAAATGTATTTTTGGTTGTGGACAAAAGTCGTTAAGATCAACTCAAGACGAAAACAATACACATCAACCATTTCTTGTATCGTAAATTCAAATCCAAATGCCAAGAAATTGTTAATTGCCAGAAATTGTTGCCAAGAAATGCTTCGTTAATTTCTCTAAGGTCATTTTAAAATGTCTAAGTCTATTCTTAATAAGTCTATTCCCCTCAATCAACTTTAGTCAAAAAGTAAACCGAACTATTAAAACGAAAGTACAGCATACCGAATCAAATATTATTTGAAATTCTTATAAATGGTTTGAAACTTAAAGCTTTCCTGCTTAGATTCATTGCTTATAATGAATGAAAAATCTTTACAGTCGCTTCTTGACTCTCATCGACGAAAAAGAAGTTACCACTCCACTTGAAATGGGCAGTGATGTGGTGACTCACGACTCTCTGATGTACCAATTCGAGTTCCAAAAGAACTTCAAGGATCCAGTCGATCTGAAGAAACCACATTACTTGTTCCATTTGACAGGAAGGAAAGTTCCACTCGATGCGGTGAGTTTATTTGAAATTGAAAATTAAAAACCTTAACACACCTGACGTGATTTTCTTTCTTGCTGTGAATATTATTTTTGAGGAACACCCAGATACCCAGGGGAACAATTTTCTGTTGCATAAGAGTTTTGAGCAAATTTTAGATAATTTAGCCCCGCTGATTTTAAATCAGCATTTCGTTTTCTTTCTAAATGCTATACAGTTTTTATGCAACATGATAATATGTTCCTAGACAGTTTTTTTTTTTTAAATTCACTCCAGTGAATATTAAGTTTTCCCACTTTTCTGTTATGTAAGGCGTGGTAGAAGAAATACGACGATAACACAGTTCAGTTTATGATGCGATAAGTTAAATTCATATGGTTTTTCGTCTTAAGTGGTATTTCAGCAGACAAGTGTATATGTATTTATATAAATCTATACGTTCCTCATAAACTTCTACATTCAGACGAACAAAAAAAAAAAAAAAAAAAAAAAAAAAAAAAAAAAAAAACTAAATTAAAAATATCATTTTGAAAAAATCTATAATTCTCTAAATAAAACAAATTTTGATTTGAAATCCCAACACCCAAATTAAATATAGATCAAGAACAATTTGTTGCCCAGTGTTATTTAGCACCCATGAGAAAAAAAATATTTAGAAATTGAAATTAATAATAATTGAAGGTACTGCATTAATTAAAATATATAAACAGTGTATAGTGCAAAATTATTAAAAACCGTTTACTATTGTCAATAAAGGATAGAGTGCGGTTACCTCCCATTTTTAGTGTCTAACTAAGAAAAACAAAAAATTAGTTACGTTATAAGTTATTAAGGAAATCACTATTTAAAACAGTGGCTGTTCGGATGCTCTAAAGCAAAATGGTGGAATGTTGATTAAGTGATTAAATAGTTGTTTCACAACACTAAAGAGTGTTGCTTATATTCGTATCAGAGTTGCCAACTTGCTCCGGACAGCAATATATATTTTAAAGTGGTAGTTTATTAATTGTGATAATTGGTTTAATAAATTCAATTTAGTAAATTTTTGTCCACCACTATTTCCAAATAATTCGTAGGCTTATATGATTCATAACTTTATTGTATGTACTTATGTTATACCTTTTAAAAAGCGAGATAAAAGAGTCAAATATTTGCGAAATTTACTTAATACTTATATACCGTTTTGTTAATTATTTAGGCGTGTCCGGAGTAGTTGGCATCTCTGTTCGTAATATACAAATCGTAATTTAGATTCGTGCAACTTACGAATTCTGGTATGTTATCACGTGATTTGAGTATCAAAATATTACGATTCGTATTCTGAGGATGCAAGAACAAATACATCACGATTCTCAGGATGCAAGAACAAATACATCACGATTCTCAGGATGCAAGAACAAATACATCACGATTATCCACGTAATTTAAGAACAAAAGCACCATGATTCGACTACATCTGAATTAAGAATAAATACATCACGATTCGTATTCATATGATTTAAAGACGAACACATATCCCAAATCGTTTTCCCACAATTTAAGGATAAATGCATCACGATTCCTATTCTGGAGATTTTTTAAAAAATACATCCTACTTCGTGTTCACAGGATTTATTAATAAGTACATCACGATTCGTATTCATACGATTTAAAGACGAACACGTATCCCGAATCGTTTTCCCCAAATTTAAGGATAAATGCATCACGATTCCTATTCTGGAGATTTTTAAAAAAATACATCCTACTTCGTGTTCACAGGATTTATTAATAAGTACATCACGATTCGTATTCATACGATTTAAAGACGAACACGTATCCCAAATCGTTTTCCCACAATTTAAGGATAAATGCATCACGATTCCTATTCAGGAGATTTAAAAAAAAATACATCCTACTTCGTGTTCACAGGATTTATTAATAAGTACATCACGATTCGTATTCATACCATTTAAAGACGAACACGTATCCCAAATCGTTTTCCCACAATTTAAGGATAAATGCATCACGATTCCTATTCAGGAGATTTAAAAAAAAATACATCCTACTTCGTGTTCACAGGATTTATTAATAAGTACATCACGATTCGTATTCATACGATTTAAAGACGAACACGTATCCCGAATCGTTTTCCCACAATTTAAGGATAAATGCATCACGATTCCTATTCAGGAGATTTTTAAAAAAATACATCCTACTTCGTGTTCACAGGATTTATTAATAAGTACATCACGATTCGTATTCATACGATTTAAAGACGAACACGTATCTCGAATCGTTTTCCCACAATTTAAGGATAAATGCATCACGATTCCTATTCAGGAGATTTTTAAAACAATACATCCTACTTCGTGTTCACAGGATTTATTAATAAGTACATCACGATTCGTATTCATACGATTTAAAGACGAACACGTATCCCAAATCGTTTTCCCACAATTTAAGGATAAATGCATCACGATTCCTATTCTGGAGATTTTTAAAAAAATACATCCTACTTCGTGTTCACAGGATTTATTAATAAGTACATCACGATTCGTATTCATACGATTTAAAGACGAACACGTATCCCGAATCATTTTCCCACAATTTAAGGATAAATGCATCACGATTCCTATTCAGGAGATTTTTAAAAAAATACATCCTACTTCGTGTTCACAGGATTTATTAATAAGTACATCACGATTCGTATTCATACGATTTAAAGACGAACACGTATCCCGAATCGTTTTCCCACAATTTAAGGATAAATGCATCACGATTCCTATTCAGGAGATTTTTAAAAAAAATACATCCTACTTCGTGTTCACAGGATTTATTAATAAGTACATCATGATTCGAATTCATGTGGATTAAAAATATATGCATCATGATTCATATTTACAAGATTTAAGATTAATTGCATATTCCAATTCGTGTTCACGCAATTTAAGGATAAATCCGTCACGATTCGGGATCAGGAGATTTAAAAATAGATACATCACAATTCGTAATCGCGTAATTTACGAAATGAATACAACACGGATCGTATTCAAGTTAAATAAAAAAGTTCATGATTTGTATTCACATGATTTAAGAATAATTACATCCCAATACGTATTCACGTAATTTAAGGATAAATGCATCATAATGCGTATTCATAAGATTTAAGAATAAATACATCATATGATTTATAAACGCATGACTTGTGAATAAATACATCACGTCTCGTATTCTCATAATTTAAAAATAAATACATTATGATTTGCATAAGAACTGAAATATAATTAAATAAAATAAAAAAATTATTTTTAACGGATATTTTTTTTATTCTAATGATTAGACAAACGATAAGTTGGGAATAAAAATAATAGATTTCTCACAATACCACCTTTAAATGTGTTTTATGAATGAAATATGTTTTTACAAAACCTTCATTCACTAGTTTTTTCAACTTGAATTACAGAACATATACTATTACGATGTTTTTCTGTGGATTATCAGCGATACAACCTCTTTCAAATTTCAACGCGTTATACTTCCTTCACTAGATGTATTAATAGATAACTCTCCTTAAATTAATATTTTAATTTTCTTGTTTACGCGAATTTCCTTCTTTTTATAAAACTTAAGATTTAGATAGCAGCTATCAATAATGTAGTTTTTCTGTCATCGAGATTTGCTGTCTATTTGTGATATAAAAAGCGCTTAGCATTAAGTATTATTTATCCTTGAACTTCATGATAGATAACTTGGAATATCTGAAATTTCGAACTTAGAATTTTCTTAAGGGTCATTTAGAATTAAGGGAATGGGATCTTTAAAAATATTAAAAATAATTTTTTTTAATTTTAAATATTTAAATTTATGTATAGATGCGAAGAATCTAATTTTTTTGTCAGCTATACACGTACAAGATACCTATTATAAAAAATTTCATAAAACTAATATTGAAAAGTGAATGTGATTAGACTTAAATAGTAATCGTCATAAATAATGTTTATGATAAATGTTACATGAAATAATTTCAAATTGTATAATTTGGAAATCAAATTAAAAAAAAATTTATTTGAGAAACTTAAAAATAATTAAAAAATTTAAATAAATTTTTTTAATAAATTTAAAAATTTTTAAATTAAAAAAATGTAAAATTTTTTTTAAAGTTTTTATCGGTTTTTAATTTACAAAATATAAACTTTTTAAAGCATTTCAAATAATATTTGCTTTAAAATATTTTTTTTTTGTATAAAAATTTAAACTTTTATCATATTTTTCTTTCTAAACATAAACTTTCGAAAGCACTTTAAGTAACTATTTTAAAACTTATTATTTTATTAATAATTATTTCAATTTTTATCTATATAATCGAGAGATTTTTAAATGCAGTTCAAATAACCTTTATTCTAAAACTTATTCTTTTTATTTTAAATAAAGATTTTAATTTTGATCTGTTTTATCTATCCAAACACAGACTTTTAAAAGCATTTTACGTAACATTAAACCCTATTTTTTTTAAAAATATTTTTATCTATCTGAATATAGATTTTAGAAATCATTAAAAGAAATATTTGCTCTAAAACTTAAGCGTTTCCAGTAACATTAAATCCAATTCTTTTCTTAAATTAAGATTCAAACTTTTATCTGTTTTATTTATCTCAATATAGACTTTTGAGAGCATTTAAAGTAGTATTAAACCTAAATATTTCTTTAAAAAAAGATTAAAATTTTTATTCCATCTAAACAAAGATTTATGAAGGCATTTAAAGTAATATTTGTTTCAAACTTTATTCCCTTTTTCTTAAAAAAATTGAATTATTTTTAAATTAGTGCACAAGGGAATTTTTTTAATCAGGTATAATGAAAAAAAAACTCGTTTATTTAATATCTCCCTAATTTTTCAATATATTATTTGGAAAAGTGTTACGTTAGTGACTTTATATGAATCACTGATGCTAAAAAAAGCTTCTAGCAACTAAAATTAATCGTTGTAAAAGCTCACTGTTCTCATAAGAAAAATTCTTCTAACGGTATAAAACTAATATTTAATTTTAATCCTTTATGCTAGTTTAAACTTTAATTTGAGCTGCTTTCGAAGAATTAGATCTATTCTCATTATTCTCTCTCATCTCATTATTAGATCTATTCTATTAGATCTCATTCCTCAAACATTATTATTTAAAGAAATATATTATAATATTATAATTATAACCGTCTTTGAACAGCCGACCCAATTTTTGGGTTTACGACAACTTCGTAGCCTTGTAATTTTGAACCCAATCCAGAAGACAAGGAAACTCCTGGATCAAATAGTGGGAGAAATTCGCCTTCGAGGAGGACTTTTTGATGGAACTAACCCGCATTTGCGTTACATGGAAAGGAAGACCGCGAGAACCTCCCACGGTTAGCCTGACCGCAAGGAGACTCTAACCCATGATCCGTCTACCACTGAGGATATTTCACGTCAGCTATGTGGTCGGTGCAAGCCGAATGCGGAATTCGTATGGACCTACCATCGCCGGGATCGAACCCGGTTCTCTTCATTGGAAGGCGAACGCTCTATCTCTTGAGCCATCGTGGCTCTCGAAGAAATATAGGGTATTCAGTAAGCAGTTGCTTGTATTAAATATTTTTGGATTATCAAAAATGAAGGAATAAAAGACCACATATATTAGGATTCGCAAGACGATAAGAAAAATAAAAACTTGTAAAAATCCCAGACAAAATTTAATGTTGTTTCTATTAATGACTTTTTAAGTCCTTACTGTTTTCTACAGCAATCAAACAGGTTTTGCCGCTTTCATTCTCGCCCCCCTCAGTTGTGATTCATTAAATTTCGATAGCGTTTAGTTTTTACCTCCGAGTTTAATAACCCTAAAATATACTTTTTTGCTTCATTTTTGAAAAGTTTTATAAAAATTTGTTTAAAAGATGGCGATTTAGGAATATCCTCTAAGATAATTAGAAATCCTCTTATAAGAATATGTTAAGGGACATTTTAGTAAAGTAATAAAAATTATTTACAGAATATTCTCGTAAAAAAATTTCAAGAATCTTGATATAAAAGATGTTTTCCAATTGTAAACCATCTTATTTAAAGACATATGGCATGATAAACCAATATCCCTAAAAAGAATAATAAAATTACTTCTCACAAAATTGAAATTGTAAACCATCTTATTTAAAGACATATGGCATAATAAACTATTAACCCTAAAGAGAATAATAAAATTACTTCTCACAGAATTGAAATTGTAAACCATTTTATTTAATGACATATGGCATAATAAACTAATATCCCTAAAGAGAATAATAAAATTACTTCTCACAGAATTGAAATTGTAAACCATCTTATTTAATGACATATGGCATAATAAACTATTAACCCTAAAGAGAATAATAAAATTACTTCTCACAGAATTGAAATTGTAAACTATCTTATTTAAAGACATATGGCATAATAAACTATTATCCGTAAAGAGAACAATAAAATTACTTGTCACAGGCAATTCGAAATGCCATTTAACGTGCATTTACATTAAGTGTCTGAGATGTTCCGTAATTACCATCCTTAATGTGTACTTTTGGAATCCTCGTCAAAAATTAAGTCTAAATTATAGGCACAAAAGGCATACAATCCACCCTCTTTGGATTTGTATAATATTTACAAACTTTTTAAGAGCATAAATTTAAAATATGTCCCAGAAATTAGAATTTTTACATCTATGCTCGCAATCTCTAATGTGTATATAATTTTAAATTATTTTTTGACAATGATTCTAATTAAATATACATTAAGGGTGGTGACTACGAAGCATCACACACAATTTAGAGTATAATAAACTCTTTGTCAATGTCGATGCCAGTATAAGTGAGGAATTCCAACTTCATTGATCAGTTTGCATGATTATTCCTTTTAGATAAAGAGTCAAGTTGATGAACTTACCCAAGTCTATAGTGATTCGAGCTATGAAGAGAAATTCAAAGACAAAAATTTTCCCGCCAAATTCGTAGAACTTCTAAGGTCAGTAGGAACTATTGGTTATGAAGAGATCGAAGATTTATACAAAAAATATGGAGATATACCCAAAAGTGGATCACCAGAACAGAAGAAATACAGGTAATAAACAATACAGTTTTCCTAATGAATTTTAAACTTAATGCGTTTAGGTTGTCTTTCCAAGGTCCGGTAGTCATATGATGCTTTTTTGCGAATAATATGCTATTTTCATAACTGCTGTGAGTTTGCAAAAGTTACCAATGAAAGTTGGGTGAAGTTTAACCTATCAAATAGCCAGTGCTTATTTTCGCTTATTCTGAAAATGGCACAAAACGCCAATATGAAGAAAAGCGACAGTTTTGTGAAAATGATAAGCGTTTATGTTCTAATATTTTTAATATTTAAAATCTTACTCTGTGCTGCATTATCTGGATATATTAAAATTTGCAAAAACTTAGAATAAGGCAGTGATTTTGATAATTAGGATAACTATAAGGGAAAATGTCGCCAAATTGGCGATTTTATTTTTAATTAATAACTTTTAAAATATTTGAATTATTTGTCCGTTCTAAAGCCCTGGTAATTCTTCACCGCAAGACAGCATATTTAGTTAAAAATTATAGCTTAGCTTCAAGTGTAAGGTATTTAAAAGTTGGCTTTTTTTTATTTTCCTAGTCAAAAGAGCTTCTTAAAATAAGGATCAACGTTCTTAACTTGCTTTTAATTATGAACTAATACTAATCGACACAGATCATTGCAGAGTTATGTCAAGTTGTTTACAAACTGATTTTCATAACTTATACTTGGGCTGGTTTATAGAATTTTATCAACAAAAGTCTTTAGAGTTAAATAATGAACCAGCTAGTTTAATATTTGATATTTATATCTTTAAAAAATGGTTTATGGAAAAAATTTCCTTAATTTTATTCTCAGTTTAAACCCGCCATAACCATTTATCGCAGAATAATATAATGAAATATTGTAATAAATTATTGTGGGAAATTATTGTTCGATTGGAAATTTTTTTAAACGGTAATTTCTAAGAATTGTTTTTAGCAAAGATTAGTTTAAACATTTTAAAACAAGAAGGCAATAATAATTATTTAATACTAGAAGCATTATTAATACATTATTATTCCATTTGAAATTGAATTTGTTATTAAATTAAACGCATGTTGTTGTTGTCAATCATTAAAGCAAAGGGGGTGCAGTTATTCATGTTTTTCAGTGGCGCCATCTATGGCCAAGAATTCGAGTTCTGTCACACCCGTACGTCACAGCAGTTTAAAGAACGGACCCACTCCTTCATTCACAATTCGTAATTTTGACCTGAACCAGAGAGTGATCAATCTCCAATTCAGTATCCCCAGAGGTATAATTTGTTTTGGGAACATGGAGGACTTTGTGACCCGAATGCACCAGTCACCATTTAATACACGGAGAGTCTTCAGTCGGCTGGATTCGAACTATCGTTCTCATAAACGTGAGTCCAGCACCCTGCCAACCAGGCTATCCCGACCCCATTTAAAACATAAAAGTTTTAATAAAAAATGAAATAATTTTTTTCTCGGCAATTCCTGTTTTTTCCTGGACTACGGTGGTAGTTAAAATTCGGAACTATCTATTACTTTTAAGGAACAAAAATAATACAAGTGTTGTTAAAATTCTAATTGAGAATTTTTAATTGTCGTGATCTCGTCATTGTTTCACGATAAGGCGGATTCTAATAATTGATCTCCTATATTATGCAGCGCCGCTAATATCCTAAGGATAATGGAATACGATTCTAAAAGTCCACTAGATATTTTGAACATTTCAAAGATATCTAAATACGTCTAAGTTTATGCATTCAGATATTTTGAGCATCACTGATTTATCATTTGCGTGTAGATATGGATGCTGGCGAATATTTGAAGAATAAATATATATTTTTGATGTCTTTTCGATGTTTGATATGGACCTGCTTAAAATAAAAATTCTTTTGATATTGCAGAACACTTTTTGTCGATACACTTGCTCAATCCGGAACAAACCCGGCCATTCTTTTCGGAAAGTTTTTGATTGAAAACAAAAAGTTAACATTAGACGAATCATCTTATCTTCTAGCAAAACTGCCTTATCATATAAAAGAAGTCAGTGAGACGCTCTTGGATGGACTTCAAGTAAGAATTTAAAAAAAATATTTTTATCATATAACAAGGTAGTTATAAATAATTAAAAATACTCATTCAATTGTTTGTAGATGGATAGTGGTATAAGCTGTAAGCTAATTTATTACTTAATGTCTTTAAATAAACTAACTATAAGCAGTGGGACTTTTATTTATAACCCACACCGCATAAAAACTATCCTTCACGTTTCAGAAATTTAAAAGTTGCTTAAATGAGAAATGGACAAGTGTTACAGTAACAGCAATACAGTAGCGATAGCAATGACATCATTCAAAGTTATTCGTGAAGATGACAGGAAAGTACTGTGGACTGCATATTAACCAGTTCACGTAAGGGCATTTAAAGTGAATGTAAAGATGAACTAAGAAGGATGTGTCCCAAACTAAACAATATCAAGTAGAATGATTTTCAGTGGCAGAAAATGATTGTGTCATTTCTTTACTCATGCTACACAATGTACTACACAGATGTCACGAGTCGTAACACTATTGCCATTAGTCATTTCTTCAACAGCAGTAATGGATTCAAGAGAGATCATGACGTGGCTTTGTATTTTTGAAGATTAGACTATGATATACGTTTAACACCTCAAAGCCATTTATTCGAAGCTGTGTGTGTGTTCTAGAAATTATTCGCTATGACTAGCAAAAGTTGATAAATGCTGGCCATCATGCTCACCATCAGTCACTAAAGGTCATTCTACAACGCCATTGTCATGTTTTTTTTTTTTTTTTTTTTTTGCTGCATCTATCTTAGTACGACTTAACATTCTCTTTAAATGCTCTCATGTGAACAAATGAATCTGTTATATGCAATCTGGGAAACACTTTTACAACCTTCATTAATGACCCTGTAAAGCGGCGTTGCTGTATTTTTGATACTATAACATAAATCCACTTTGTTTACATGCTTGTTAAATATTTGCTACTTTAAGAAATTTGTTATGAAAGCTCGAATCTGGAAATGTGCTCTTTTCGACAGCTTATATTTCTAAAGAAACTTAATTTTTTAAACGTTACAAATAATCATGACATTAAAAAAATAGCAATTTGTTTTTTTTTTCCGGTTTAGCAGATTAATTTTTACATTCATATAGTATTTGTTGCTCTTTTACATTATGCAATTCAATACACAGTCTTATTCCCCCAAACGCAAGGTAGAGTCTTTATTCCTCATTAATTCCTTTTTCCTGATTGTTCAGACATCATTACTTAACCAATAGCAATGCAATCAAAATATAATTTACTTCCATATTTTTACATTAAGCATAAAAGCATTTTTAAAATTATTTAGAAATCATGCTATGTTCTCGTAAGATTTCAGAAATGAAAATTTGATATTTTTTACTGTGGAAAAAAGTTGTTGCTCAGACAATAAATCTTGTACTTTACTGTACTTTTCAGCAACTCTGTGACCATAACTATGTGAAGAAGAATCCTAAACTGTACATGTACTGTTTGTTGTCATTCAGTAGCATCATCTACGATCACTGCGTGGCAAGATATCACCCGGAAGGTATTCCACCAGCAAAGAACGTCAAAACATGTCAACCTGAAGATGCCATCAAATATTTTGATGTAAGTCACAACTTACGTAAATATTTACTGTTCTTTTATCAACGCTTTTAGCACAGAATATTTAAAATCTTTGTCTCGAGTTAACATTAGAAAGACAGATGGGATCTTGTTTGACTCATCTCGTTTACTGATGCTCTGTAATTCGAAAAATAACTTGCTGAAAGTGTTAAATATTTAAAATTTAATTAAAAATTTAATAAATCATATGTTAGCCTTACAGAGACGTATATATAGAACCATATACTTAGAATAACGAGAAGAGTCAGAGTGGTGCTTTAGGTATTTTGGTTTGTATCCCAAAATCCCAAGTAGTTTTTAATAAGAAGTACCCTTGGGTTTAAATAAAGTACCACAGTTTCAATAAAAAACAAGAGTATTTATAATTATTGCTTATAGATAAAAGGAAACTCGATTATCTAAGAAACTAATGAATGTGTATAACTGAAAAGTCATTGTTCCATGTAATTAAATATTTTCATTAACGAAATCAAATAAAATATCATAAAATTCGGATGATGAAGTCTATAATATGTTTTCATTACATTAACCATGATTGTATTTTAAGATTTTTGATGTATAATTGATCTACTAAAAAACAATCTAAGAAGAGACAAATCGGCCATCTTCAATCTTTCTAGATATACAGCAATGTTTAGTCTTTCTAGTGCTAAGCAAGGGAGAAAAAAAGACTATCAAATCCTGGTGAATCATTATCAGGACAATATTAAAATCATAAATGCTTGTTTTTACTGAAAGAAACTGTGAGAAGTTGAAGTGAATTTTAAAAACACTTTTAAATTTCAAACGGCAATTAAACTGGTTTTGATGTTTTTAATCCCGCCTTCTATATGATAGATTTTTTTTTAGCTATTGATAGCTTTTTTCCTCTCTTAAATAGTAATTGGTGACCCCTAGTATGCACACATTTTTTACCTCATTTTTAGAATATATTTTTTTAAACTAAAATAAGGCTTTTAAAAAAGGCTTAAATAAGGCTTTTTAAAAGAGCCTTATTTATTAATTTAATTTTATTGTTTTCCAGTATGTTGCCAGATTATTTGAACAAGCTCCAGATGAAAAATCTAAAGAGCTGTTCTTAAAAGCCATGGCAAATATTGGATTGCGTGAAATCGTACCATATGTTAGATCTTACATTGATGGATCTGCCAAATGCACTCCGTTCTTCAGAAGCATGGCTATGTGGTCAATAAAGCATGTAGGATTCAGATTCCCCGATAAGGTAAGAGGTGTAATTAAAGCAATACTTTTTTTTATATTAAATTTATTATTAAAACTTTTTCTTTTTAATATGTATCTAAGAAACCTTACGTTTTTTCAATCTAAAAGGTATTTTCTTTGACTATAGGCAAGAGAAATACTGGTTCCAATATTGTTCAACCAAACAGAAAACTATGAAGCGCGACTTAATGCGTTCAATATGTTGATGATGTACCGTCCTCAACAGTATGAAATTGAAGGACTAGCTAGAGCTCTTATATTTGATCAAGATGATCAATTTAAAGCCTATGTCTATTCCTCTCTCAAATCACGTGTCAATTCTACTCATCCTTGCGATAGATCACTGTAAGTAGACTCTTTAAAAAATTAAATTTGAAGTATTATGTATATTCCCGTAGTGTATCTACCATTGCAAAAATACAATTCCAATTCACTAGTGTATAATAAATACATGTTAACTCGGTACTATGTTGGGGTACCTTTTCATTGACGAAAGTTGACATTGTCGATAATTACTATCCACACTTTGGTGACCTTTGGACGTGAGGAGAAAAAGCTTATCTTGACAGAAACTACCACTTCGATTTGATGGTCCACATTGAACAGTTGACTTGCTACATGTGACTGCGACATTACCCACCTCCTAGCACTTTTGCCACTCAGTTTCCATCACACACAACGTCGACCTGTATCAACACCTCCTAGAAGAAGGGAGGCCTCAGCACGGATCAATTTAGTAGTTCGATGTGACGAAGTTAACTGCGCAGTAGATGAAAAATAAGAAAGATGTCATTACGTTCGGGATACTAAGCTGCGCAGTGGTTGAAAATACGAAATATGTCATTACGTTTGGACTACTAAAGGATATTTATGGTAACCCGTGCTGAGGCCTACTCTTTCTAGGAAGTGTTGCCTGTATACACTCGACTGCTAATGCCCCACTGGAGCGACCACGACCGTGAACTTAATACAGCGCTCTCACGATCAGTGCTCAAATGTACGGAGATCTAAATACAGCTCTCCCGGCTTCTCACAAAACATCTATGAATTAACTAGTGGTATCCCGCTCATTGAATTCTGTCACAGATAAAATTCTGGTGGGAGTACTGTAGTGTATCTACCACTACAAAATTACAATTACAATACACTAGTATATAAGACACGTTAACTCGGTACTATGTTGGGGTACCTTTTCATTGATGAAAGTTGACATTGTCGATAATTACTATCCACACAATTTCACCCTCAAATCATTGGCTAATGCTATTCAACTTAGTTAAAGATTGCTGAAAGTTGACTTATATATCCGATAATAATTTAAACCACTATCAATTTAAAGTAAATGTCTATTCTGTTCTCAAATCGCAAGATAATTCAAACTCACCATTGAGATATATTGCTGTAAGTAGATCTTCTGAAAATTCAATTTAAGCAACTATTATGTCTATTCCCCTCTCATATTGCGATTTAATTCTACTTATTCTTGCGATGGATCACTGTAAGTAGATCTTATAAAAACTTAAATTAGAGTATTATGTCTATTCCGCTCACAAATCATAGAGTTATCATATTCAAATAGTTATAGATTGCTATCAGTAGGTTAATAGACCCTCTGAATATTGAATTTAGAAACTATTAATTTAAAGTTTATGTCTTACTCTCAAATCATACGCTAATTCTACTCACTTTGTGTTAGATCGCTGTAAGAAGACCTTTAATTTAAAGCCTTATGGGCATTCTGTTCTCAAATTATGGATTAATTCTATTTATCCTTCTGACTCCAAATCTTCAATCTTCGATCAATTTAAAAATAATGTCTATTCCGCTCTCAAATCAGAGGTTAATTCTACTAAACCTTGATAAGGTAAGATTGCCTTATAAGTACAATAATTAAAATTTAAAATTTTCTACCTTGCCCTTTGTACCGAAATTCCGAAAAATAGTGCTAGAAAATTTCCTTTAGAGGGATTTTGATCAAATGTTGGTAGTTCTAGAATATATTTCGACAGTTTTAGAATAAATTTCGATTTCTGATTTTACTGCAGGCGAAAATAAAACTTTAGTGCTAGTGGGACCTTGCATAATTATTATGGTTTAATTACGATTTCTTTTCTTATAGACTGTTCTTTTATTCTGTAAATTTTAGATCGAAAATTGCTCTCTCTGCTTTAAGAATACTCGAAACGCACCATCATCAGTTTGCCAAATACGACTACACCTTTTCCCGAAGTAACTACGTAGCTGGTTATGATCGTAAGTTTTCATGCATTTTTTTTTACATATGATTCAATTTAAATGCAAAAAGTAACATGCATAATCATTAATTGTTTAGATTCTTACAAATTCTATTGCTTGTTTTAATGCAGACCCTCTCGGCACAAAAGCCAAAAGTGGCTTCATTGACCTATACACAAACACAAAAATTAAGATATGTGATGCAATCAAACGGACCTGTAATTAATCCTGTTATATCGAAGTCTATCTAAATATTTTAAAAAAGGAGAGAATTGCTTGAATTTTTAAAACTTATTGAATGATAATATGATACATATTTGCTATTTCCTTAATAAGGGTGTTATGTAAAGCTACAGAGTATCATGCAAATTAATCTTTTTTAAATTTGATTATTTGGTGCTATAGTTGAAATTAGGTGGAGGTAGTACCACCTTTTTGGAAAATATTTTGACTATGGGGCTCTGGTATAATTTTATTCTCTTAAATAGGAATCAAAACTGCATAATTAAAAATTTAAAAAAGAAAAGGTGAAAATTCTTAATTTATTTTTTAAATTTAAAAATACTAGTTCTGTTCTAATTTTGAATATTTAAGAAATATTTACTATATACTCGTTATATTCTACTTAATAATAGATAGTATCCGTTAAGGTCGGGAATGATTTGAAATTCTGTAAAAAAAAATTAGATTGGTGACATTATGAGAAATTACTAATTAATTTTTTTTAAAAATTTAAAATTCACAATTGAGCATTTACTTGTTGAAAAACGCTTACTACTTAAAAAGTCCATATTTTTCTTTTATTATCATATTATTATTTACAATCACCCAAAATATCTAAGCATTTAGAGCTTTGGAAAGAAAAGCTTTGGTTTTAAAAGCAACTGAAATTGCCATAATTTAAGTTTAAAGAAAACTAAATTCAAAGTTTTCACTAGCATTAAGGTATTATAGGATAGAACTGTTTGCAAAAATAGCTATTACTAAATAAATATTTGTCACAGAGTCCTAAAATTGTACAGATAAGAAAGTATTAAGTATAAGTTTTTTAAAAAAAAATTATTTTGATATTTTGGTCAATTTATGAAAAAATTTAGATACTGTGTTTCCTTAAATGAGTCATAGTATAATTTTACACCATAGAAAGATATCATATGCACAAAATATCGAAGCATTTGTTGCTTTGGAAAAAAAAAGTCTTTGTTTCATAGGTAGCTAAATTTGCCAGAATTCAAGTTAGAAAAAACTAAGTTCAAAGTTTGCATCAATATTGGTAGTATAGTATAGAACTGTTTGTGAAAATTCTATTACTAAATAAATATTCGCTAAACAGTTCTAAAATTAAATAAACATTACGAGGAATATTTTTCACGAAAAACTTTATTTTGATATTTTAGTCCACTTTTGCCAAATTTTAGGTTCTATGTCTCCTTAAATAAATTATGGTTTAATTTAACACATTAGTAAAATAGCAGCAAGTTAGCGTGATGTTATGGTTCAAGATATGTACGGTATATATATATCTGTAATGATCGTAAAATGCAAGCCATGCATGGCATAACTGAAGGTCATTAAATATTCATAAGATATTAAAATATTATGTTACATAAGAAAATAACTATCGTTGTAGCATAGTGTTTCCCAAACTTATGACTTTTGTGTACCCTTTCTACATTTTTCGTAACGCTGTGTACCACTAACAAAAAAATTGAATGTTTTTTTTTTTAAAAATATGTTTATTTTTTTTTTTTTGGTACGAAGTTTTGTAGATACCAACCAGCAATTCATATTCTATGTTATGAATAAAAATTATATTTTATAAAAATAATCAAAATAAGTAGAATTTATTACAAACCTTTACTATAAAAAAATTGCACAAAAGTTAAAAATCACAACTGGCTGTTGACATCACTAATTATTAACGGTCCACTCTGCAAAAAATAGCCTATAGAAAAATACATAAAATTTTCATGGCTAGTTTTGTTTTTAAATAAAAGGTTTTGAAATTTTCGTTTGTTGAAAGATATTTCGCATAAGAACGTGTACCCCCGCGTTTCAGAACGTCTAAACTGTTCCCGTACCCCAGGGGGTACGCGTACCACACTTTGGGAAACACTGTTGTAGCACATTAGAATCTCGAGGGTTTCGAGGAACAATAAAATACTATTGTTAAATAGTTGTGTTTATTCAAAATTCATAAGATATTACATCATTAAATAATAATAAGTGCAAAACAAAATTAATCCTTATAGCAAAATATAATTTCACGCTACCACAGCATCCACACACTATGATAGTTATAGAGGCTATATCCCATTAAAATCTCACAAGAATCACTGTGTCTCAATCAATGCAAAACATAATACTTGTCTGTATTTTTGCAGCAAATTATGATTTCGGAGGGTCTACATCATTCTCTTACTATGCCAGTGATAAAGGCTATATTCCAAATACTATGTATCTTGGATTGGAAGACTTTTTGGGAGGAAAATCTTTTCATGGCATTGGTCTAGGAATAAGACAGTATGGATTAGAGAAATTTTTAGATAACATTATAGGCCCTGAAGGTAGCCTCGGAAGAAGATCTTTCTTCGATCTCTTCAAGAAACGATCCAAAAGAGATACTGATGCCGTGGAAAAAGAACTTAACGAAATTAAATCAAAGGTAAGTCATCACAATCGCACCTGAAGTATTCTATAGCTACAATTCTCAATATAAACTAAACTAAACTCAGTGGATCGACAGCCCCCTGAGGACCAAAGCCTATCGTGCCCATCTCAGTTTTCTTGACCTCAGCCTCAAGGGCGCATGAGCTGATGTTTCGGTTGGGTGGTCAGCCGTACGCGGTACTCCCAGTGATTAGCAGCCAAGCATGCTTGGTACTCATTTTATTGACCCACTGAAGGAAGGAAAGGCTGAGTCAACCTTGCTCGACCCGAGGATCGAACCAAGATCTTGTGGCACGAGAGCCAGAAGCGCTACCACTCGGCCACCGGGGGTGACTCTTAATATAATGGGTGACTTAAAGCTATTTTTTCAACTTTAACTTGCAATAAATGAATACCATAGTAGTAAAAGAGCTTAAGTGTCATTTGGGGGGGGGGGAATTGAGTTATTTCCAAAAAACATCTTTTGTTTTTAACTAAAAGAAGCATTAAATTATTTTTCTCAGTTTTTAAATTTTTGTGGATAAAGGTACTTAGTGAAAGTTAGCTTTAGTGGACGAAGGTACGAAGTAAAGGTTAGTCCTAGTGGATGTAGTTATTAAGTGATAATCCAAGCATATTTGGCAAATAACAGTTGTCAAGTAACATTAGAACGTCTATCTTTTGACGAAAAATCGAAACATCCTGAGGGCTAACACTGTGACGGGGAATATCTCTTAGAGGATTAGGAATTTATATATTTTGCCGATTAAAATCTTTCGTTTTTTCAAATAATTAATAAAGGCAAGGTATTGTCCTTTTTCGTTATTATTGATACATAAACTATTAAACTTGCTTATTCGAATTCACTAAAATGTGTAATAGAACCTTCATCCAATCAGCGCTTCAGATAAGTATAAAATAATATAAACTTATATATAAGATATACAGATCTTCAAATAAGAGAGCTAAGTATCAAAATAATATATACATAAGAAATATACGGCGCTTCAAAAAAGATAAATATAACCATATTTTACTCAGGAATGCTCCACAACTAAAGAGCTTTCTGGCAAGCTCAAATGGAGCATTTGTGATCACTGCATTTCAGAAAAGAAAGGCGTATCATGCATCAAAATTATTAAAGAACTTCAGTGCTTAAAAGTGCAAAACATTTTTCTAGTTTTAAAAAAAACAAAAAAGAACAAAAAAACAACTAGCTACTTGAAACGCCTTAAAGTTAATGCGCATTAAATATGGGGAGATAGTTCCGCGTTGGTCGGCATTCACGTAAGAATATTGTCAAAAAATTATGTCCTTAACATAAGTATTGAGATTACAGCTTGTGTGGTGATTAATTATTATGAAAAAGAAAATTGAACAAACTCTTTGAGAACAATTTTAAAGGAACTGTAAAATTCAAAGCACAGTAATCTAAACAAATAATCTTGCAGATGGTTTGAAATATTTCGATTAGTTACAATAATGAAAAAGTAACTATCACCAATAGTTAAAATGTTCAAAACACAAAATGGCAAGAACGCAAAAATAAGAAGGCTTGTAGAATTAGGCTTATAAACACCTAATAGAATTTTCAAAAAAACAGAATTTAGTGTTAACTTCATAATCATTATTGTTTATTAAAAAGTAAAAGTAGTGGATATTAAATATTTTATCCATTCGGTATCCATTTTTTAATCACGTTCTCCCATTGATTAAAAGCCACAATTTATAAACTTAAATTTAAATTCTGATGATTTTTTCTTTTAATTTTCCGATGTTCATGAAAACATAAAGAAGTTCAGTTGTTAATGATAATAGAATTTCTTACAAGAACAAAATTGAATTTTTTTATAATACTAATAGAATATTTTTTCGTTTCAGATTAATCTCCCAGTGTATAATTATGGACCTATTTTGGGAGAGTTCTTTTTCAGTTACATGGGAACTCAACGTTCTTTCTTCCGTTTCGATGATAAG
Source organism: Parasteatoda lunata (assembly GCA_949128135.1). NCBI lineage: Eukaryota > Metazoa > Arthropoda > Arachnida > Araneae > Theridiidae > Parasteatoda > Parasteatoda lunata. The sequence continues at coordinate 69,733,956 of OX421978.1, read as the reverse complement.
ACATTTGAAGACTTCTTCAAACAAGGTAACATTATGATAATATTCTTTTCATTACTATGCTCCAACACTAAAACATTCTATTTTAGAACTATTGATAAGTCAGCTGATTTCTGCGAAATCAGCTGAGGAAAAAAAATTCTCTTTATTTTTGAATAGAAAAAGAGGAAATGATAATTCTGTTTTCCTGTTCACTTGAAGAGCCATTTTATTTTGATATTGATTTATTTCAATACAAAAATGGCTGAATTCTTAATTTGATTATGAAAAGGAGGTAGAATCTTTAATTATATCAGAAAGAAGATTACTAAAAGAAGTTTATTAAATTAAAATTCGAAAATTTATATGAAAGCCATATTTTGTTCTCTCATCATATCTCAAAACCAAATTTTCAGTTAAGTATATCACAAAACCATCTAACTATTGTGTTTGGCTTTTAAAAATATCCTTTTTATATTTTCAGTAGATAATCAGTCTGCATGTTCAAACTCTGGAAAATTTGACACTTCATTTAACGTTTAATGCAAAAAGGATTTTGCCTTAATTGAGGAATCATAATACACGACTTTTTCGGTCTTCTCAAACAATATTTTTTTATCAATAAAAATGGATTTATTTAAAGACTAGGTAGAAAAATTTATTACAAAATTACTAATCTTCACTTGAATTTCTAAATTTAAAATTAATCGCCTGCACTTACAGCTCTGACTACAGCATGTACTTATAACTTCAGCACCTGAAAAAACTTAACTTTTAAAAGTACATTTTGAGCATTTTCAAAACACATTCTTTCCTCAAGCTCTTTAACTATGTTCCTTATTTTGCATATCATTTTTCAGAATTTATTTTAAGTATTTTGACAGCAAAATTTTAAATTACAATATTGCCTTCAATAGGTCGTTTTACCATTCCGAATATACCAGCCATGTTCCAACGCATTCCTGAATTTTTCTACCAGCGATTCATGTTGACTATTGATCAATTCTACGTCATCCCCAGTGAAGCTGGTGTGCCCATATATTTTGATTACAAACAGCCAGCTTATTTATATTATAAAAACAAGGATACTAGCTTTAAGGTGGAGCCCGGATTCTTTGCTGAGGAGAGAGGAGGAAAATTTCCGGATCATGCAAAATTCGAGACAGATGGACATTTAGCGTGAGTATTGCAACATTTTAAATTCAAATACAACAAACTGCTGTATTAAAATCGGAAAAATTCATCCAACAAATAAGAGCTAAGAGTCTTTTTCAGACACACGTGTAAAAAAGTATCATATTCATTTAAGAAATGCTTTTTAAGAATAATTTCAAATATTTTTTGAGTACTACATACTTTTTTCTTCATTCACATAGCAAATATTTCCCTTACCTTTCGACCCACAAGGCGCGACACATTATCGGAAAAAACATAGTTTCCAAGAAGTCAAGCATCACTTGGAGCTGTCACTGATCTGATGGGTGACCGATTTGATCAGCCAGCAACGGTACCGAGGGTATGTGGTATCGGTCCTCGTTAAGCTGCTAAACCGTAAAGTACTCAATTTCGAGTGCATGTCGATGGACTAAAACGTGGAGCAGACATCCCCTAAGCAGAAAATCAAAACTTGTATTTAAATTATCCGGAGCGATGCATCCCAGATCACCGCATATTGTCCATTATGCAGCTCTAGTGCGACGTAAATAAAGTACTACTACTAATACCTTTAATTTCCATTTCTTAAATCAATTCAACTTTACGTTGGAAAAGAAAAGCGATTAGCTTTATGGTATATGCTTATGGGTTTATTGTTACTTATACGAATTTGGGCTTATGAGCTCAATACACGAGACGGCGTTGAAGCCCTTTTGAAGTTTAAGCACAAATTGCACAAATTAAAGAAGGACGTCGATGGTTATGACGGGTTTCAAGCCCACTTCCATCACGCTTCAGAACGTCTGATAGAAAGACATTTGGTGATCTAATTACTAATTTTGCCTCTTTTGAATATTAGTTTTCAAATTACGAGTACAACTCAAAATTTAGCTAATCTAATCCGAAACGGTTAATTTGTGTGGATTGACCTTCTGACCGACGAAAGTGACTAGTTGAATACCTACTACCAATTATGGTCCCACAGTGGACTGATCGTAAATACACGGTTCCCAGTAGAAAACCGAAGTCAAACATAACTGGCTGCTGTCAGTAAGAGGGTGGGGGACTACTTTTATCAGCCTTCGCAGCTACCGAGGTTGTACGGTATCGGTTCTCGTTAAACTGTTCTACCGTGAAGTAGTCGACTTCACGCGTAGGTCATCGGGTTACCAAAGCATAGGAGCCATCCCCTCTGCTGAGGATCAAAATTCCGATGGCATGTCTTCGGATAGCCCTAAGGAATGTTTCCCCGACCGTCGCCAATAGTGCGACGTAAATAAAGTACCTAGGACCAGTTATGAATTGTGCATCAAAAATAATTTAATTAAATATTTTTACATCAGTCTTTAATAAGGGGCGCTAGGGTTTTTAATGAGTAACAATTGAAACAAAAATTTATTAATGTTTTAGGGTTGATAAGAATCTTTTTGCTTCGATGGGAGTCGTAATGCCCTTTGATGGAGTCGTTTTTGGAGCTGGAATCAATAGGAGAGCCACGCTGTCTCTTCCACTGAAGCTCAAGTTTGATTTGGACTACAAGGAGAAGAATTTGAACTTCAAATGGACACCAGTCAATCCGCATGAGATTTATCACTTCAAGTACGAGCCCTATACTTACGTCGATTCCTACATGAACAGTGTTCCTAAGCCTCTTGAAGAAGGATATTTACCTGTCAGACGACAGAGCAGAAAAGAGGTAAAAATAGATCCAAACATTAAATGTTTACTTTAACAGAACCAACAGCATTAATATAGTTCGTTCACCAGGAGTTGTCACTTGGCTTCACCTCCTCGGACGCAGAGTTCATTTCAGCGCGGGAGTACAGCGCGGGAAACATCTCCACGCTTGAAAATAGGACAACCTCTATATTAATGCGAGCCAAACGCAAACAGTGAATTCTTTTTCAGTCACTTTCTTCGATTTATCATCTGCTATTATACCTTTCGTTACTCTAGCTAATTAAATATATTGCAGCAAAAAGTTCGACATAAGTTTGATGAATTCTTCTAAATTATCTTTTTGGTTTGAGAGAGTTCTTTTCATGGCTCTTAACTAGCATGGCGAATCTGTTTTTTTGATTGCTATATTTTCCCTTTTAGTCACAAAAAATTTTTTGTTGCTTAGTGTTTTTATTTATTTATGCATTTTTTTATGAAAAAAGTTGTAATTATAAAGATTGGATTTCGCTATTTTTTTGGAAAAAAAAATGGCTTGGAATGTAAAAACACTTTAATAGACAATAAAACAAAATTTATTGCGTAACCGACCATGATTGGTTTTAAAATTCACCGAAAAAATTCTTATTAAAGAAGAATTAAAAATAATATAACGCTATCACCTACTAATACATTAACATTTATTAAATATAATTTTATAAGTTTAGTCAACGAATTTCAAATTAATGGCATTCTTTTACATTCAAGAGAAAAGACACGCAAGAGTGAAAACATTTACCACGTAAATGTACTTTTGTACACAAAATGTACCAATGTACGTAAATGTACACAAAAAATGTACTTTTGTAGAGTTCTTTTTCGTGTTCATCTTCTAACGTAAACTTTTTATCACTTAATTTTTACGTGCATTCTGCATAACTTTTTTTTTAATCATCATCTCACTCCTGAGTCTCTTAGGATAGAGACTAACAAGTTCGACTATCTTGAAATCAATATAAAATCATCAAAATAATCAAAAACATTATTAAATATTAGACAGATCCTCAGAATTGAAGGGAAGATTTGGACTTTCCTTCCATCAAAATTTTTTTACATTTCCAATAGCAGATCAAAAGACAACTGTAGTTAAAAAAAACAGACAATAACATGAGAAACAGAAGGAAAGATGAACAATACAACAAAAACAAAATTACAGTAAGATCGTTCATTTTGTGACGGGCTCTCCAATACTTCTACCACAAGTGTCCCAAGTTTAGTGCGGGGCAGTGCCTAATGTAGTTTATGTCCATTTCTTCTTGGATATTACACAGTGTGCAAATAAGGCTTGGTACTATATTTATACGGAATAGATGTTTGGAAAGGCAGTCGTGGCCAGTAGCGAGGCGAAAGGTGGCTACAGACTTGTCCCTTGTGGAATACACTTGATGTCGTTTATCCATTTCTTGTCTTTGTTTGCTTCTTTTATGTTTTTCCAAAAAGACTCTCTAAAAGACTTTTTAATTAACCGCTTGGCGGTGTGATAAGGAATTGGTTTATTTATTGTTTGTGTAATTTCGGTTGCTTTCTTTGCCGAGGAGTCTGCTGATTCATTTCCCTGGAGTCCACAGTGTGCTGGTACCCACTGCAACGCAACCTCTTTGTGACTTTCTATTAGGTTATTTAATGTCAGACGACAATTCAAAACATCAGCCCATGCAGGAGCCTCAGATGATGATCTAAAAATACATAGCACAAAAATGTGATACCCATTGGGAAGTTTCCGAGAATCGTGAAAAAATGCTCTGGCAATAAAAGGAGCAACCCTTTGCAATGCCAACTCCTTTGCAGATGTTACCGAAAACAAAACAATGCTGGAAATCTTTTAATAACTCTTAAAAATCTTTATCTTAAGTGTTTATTTTTAGCCTTGTGACGCTGAATTTTATATAATAAGTGAAAAATATTATTTCACATTTTAATAATTTATGGTTATGAAATACAGCATGTAACATTGATGTGTTTTACTGCGTTAAAGGTAAAATCTTACAAACACTGCTCACTTCTAAATAATAATTTTTCAAATTTGCAGTTATTTACATATAAGAAAGATAGATTTATTCATCATTAAAATTTAATTGATTTTCAGAATTAATTAATTGATTTGAAATATCAATTAATGACAAATGTTTGAATATGAATGAATAAAAAGTTTTTTTAAAATTACTTTTCGTTTATTTTATATTTTAGTACAAATGTAATTTCGATAACCTAACAGATTTTTCGTAACTATTAGAATGTTTTTTTTTTATAATTAAAAAAATAACGATATATTTTTGTTTGTAAACAAATAATCTTAAGTAAATTATTAGCGTCAGAAAAAAATATTTACGAGAATGAAAATAAATGAAATATAAATGAAAGGGTAACTAATAAATCTTGGAAATAGTGATATCTATCAATAGTTACGATGTGCTAAATATCTAATCGTAACGGAATTTAATCGGATTAAAAAATGAGCAGGTCGTTTTAACGGTTCTGATTAAAAACTACTTTCTTCTGAATTTTGAACGAAATAAGTGAAATAAGAAAGACTGCGAAAGGAAAAAAAAACAATTTAAATTGTTTTTTTAATGAAAAATTTTAATTTTCAGATGAAAGAAAGCTTTTTCCACGATGCTTTAGGGCATGGATTCGATGTCTCTGCTAGGTATGAAAATGAATTCAACGACAAAGGTTCTTGGGTTCGATTCCTTTTCGAAAAAGATTACAGGGAGAAGTTTTACTACATGTATGCCAACCCTAATTTCGAACCGTACGACGTGGATATTTCTTTCACCCAAGCTGCTGAGGAACCTACACGAGAGGTTTGTATTTTAGTTTGCAATTTGGTATGGAAATCATGCTGTTATTTTGTTCCCACCTATATTCTTAATATATCTTACATTTTAATGTATACACATTCTGTAAGAAAAATACAGAATGATACACTTCTTACTTGACTAAATTCTCTGTACGTCTGGTGGCGCTAACCTACTAACCTACAGATTATTATCATTAATCTGTAGGTTAGTTTGGACCAGCCTCTTTTCCGTTTTTCATCCGGTGCCTTTGTCAAAGCTGTTCTAGTCGGGTCTTTTGGGCGCATTCTTAGCGTGTGTCCAATACAGGCCAATTTATGTTTAATTTCTGAAATACTGCTCTGAATCTAATCATATAAAATATTTTCATCGTTTTTTTAATATTCTTATTGCATTTCAACAACTTAGCGCCAACCCATTAAAATAATTACTTTAACAGTATTGAAAAATTTTACTACTTACATATTTAGGCCTAAATAATTTAACAAAATGACATCTAGGACAAGTCACTCCTGCGGATCATTAAAGTTTCTCCAAACTCCCACCAATACATTAATTGGCAACAATTTTCAAGCTGGTGGTCGATTTATTTTATAAATTCTTTTTTTACTTTATTTGGTAATAGTTTTTCAAAACTTCGGCTCTCAATTCAAATAAAAAAAAATAATAATTCAAAATCCAAAATATTAAAAATTCTGAGTCTGTGTTCATTTTTATTTAGATATTTGCTTTAAACAAGTCATAACTAAAGGTTGCATTATTCTTAATTTTATATTAAGGCACTATTGATAGTCCTTCAGTAAAGAATCTTAAAAGGTTTGAACTATGCTGAACTGTGCTAAATTTTGATAACAGGTAACGAAATAAAGCGATGTTATGAACTAAGTCTGACGAAAAAATTAAACAAAAAGAAGTCAGATCTCTGTGTTACAAAGGGGTCGTGAAACCTATTTTTACTCAAATAAGACAAACCTATTGACAGGATATGACATCGAAACAACTTGCATGCCTCAATTAAGAATCGCAAGAATCCATCAAAAGATAACATAATAAGGTCAATTATTATGTTGTCTTCTGATGAATAAACACTATAAAACACTAGATGATGTATCAAACTCATTTCATTGAGTAGCATCATAGGTACAGGGATCAGGAGAAAATTTCCTTCCCCTTCAGATCTATATCTCATTTGAGAAAGCGGCTTCACAAATGAAATCCCCTCAGCAGAGGATCAAAATTGCGATGGCATTTATCTCTGAATCATCCTCGGGGATGCTCCCTAGGCCAACGCCAATAACCCATTGTGCATTTCTAGTGTTATGTAAATAACTGTTATTTTAAATTTTTTGTACAAGAAAAGAAATTAGACTGCTAATTTTGAATTAAATATTTTTTATAAATTTTTTTTTCAAACATCACTGTCAACATTCAAGTCACTAAAGAAAAACAAATATTTGGATCATATGTTAACTATGCAAAGTATTTTCAAGGCAATGAAGTTTCTTTTTTTTTTATTTCTTTCAAAGCTTGAAGCCAACTTTAAATATCAGTTCTATGGTTCAGAATTCGTCAGACCTGAATTTGGTGCCGAGGGATACGAAGATTTGAAATCACCAACTGATCGAGGCGGACTCTGTACCTGTTCAATCGAGGGTGACGTCGTCCGCAAAGGTGACCGAGACAGAAAAGTAAAGGTAGCCCTAACTTGGACAAGGGATTTAGTTAGGTCTTACCACAAAGTTAACTTCTACTATGAAAGAACACCTTTCTGGAAAAGTGAAACAAGAATTCTTAAGGTAATGAGAAAATTTTATTAACGCATGTCTTGCTAATCATAAAAATTTTATGCATTAACTAATAATGGCGCGTCTTCCAAAATTATTTTTTCTTTACGTGTTACACAACAATGATATAAATTAAGAAACTAATTTTTTCTTCTAAATTCTTGATCCTGGATAATTCGACACGGATATTGTCTGAGCGCTGGGGAATCGAAACCATTGGATCATAGCAGATATTAAAGTGAATTAATATTAAAAAGTTTTTTACAATCCTTTTATACTCTCAAAAATAAAAGTAGCGCATTTACCCTATGTAATGCGAATCTATCGAAAAAAGTGCAATAAAGTCATGCTATATTAAATGTGGTTTAAAACAAATGCAATAGCAATTTAAATTTTTTGGCTCTATATCATACGCTTATCCATAACGTACACGATATACGTATACGATTAATAAGAATAACGGTACATAATCGATGTGTAATAATGTTTAATTTTATCGTTTCATACTTCACATTTATAGCTAAATTATCTTTCAGGATTACTAAATCACACAATCAATCAGATTAATCGTTGAAAATCGGGAATCATCATCGTGAATTAATGTATCCCAAGATGATGTAAGAAACAAACAATATAAAGACCGAGTACTGGTATAAATTTTTAAGGAATTTAAAAATATTACAATTGATTCAAATGTAATTTTTAGAATGATTGTTGGGCCGGGATGACCTGTTTGGTAGGGAGCTGGACTCACGTTCATGAGAGCGGGAGTTCAAATCCAGACGGCTGAAGATTCCCGATGTAATAAATGGTGACTGGTCACAAAGTCCTCCATGTTCCCATAACAAAATATACCTCTGATGGTTCTCAATTGGAGATTGATCATTCCCTGGTTCAGGTCAAACTTACGATCTGTGGATTAACGAATGAATGTATGAATGGGTCCGCCCTCTAAACGGGTGTGACGTATGAGAGTGGCAGAAGTCGAACTCTTGACTATAGATGGCGCCACTGAAAAACAAGAGCATTCGCACCCCTGTGCCCTAATGGCCTACGATAACAACAACAGTATAATTGTTATATATATATTACAAGTCAAATATGCCTCTTTAAATTCACTAATATATGTAAGTCAAAATATGTCGGATAACCTAACGCAATAATAAAAAGTCGTCTATATTTTTACACTTTCGCTTAGAATTCTTGGTTTTATGCATGGTATTAATTAATTATACATAACAGGAAAATTGTAATGTGCATGGCTGTCTTGCGATTATGTATGATTGCAATACATAAATATAACTTTTTTTTTTCATTGCTATAGGTATGTGGCAGCAGTTCTCTCTTATATCCCAAATACGATATAGCAAAAGTAGCTACCTTGAATACCATCGGTATTGATCATACTGTCAAAGGCGAAGTCAAACTTGGTTTTGGAAAGGATTGTTCGTCAGATCAAAAGGTAAATATGGACTTTTCTGTCTGTTTTAACTGAAGATTCTATTGGCTGTTAACATATATATGATATTAATTTAAGAATTTTCTGTTTAGATCAAAATCCAAGGAGACTTTTTCACAACCGATGAACAGAGACATTATGAAAGCAAGAGAGAAGAGCCCGATACCCCTGAACATTACAATCCATACGCTCATTTGTACCAAGCGTGCCTGAAGGACAGGGAAAGAGGAGTTGACTTTGGCGAGAGCTGCATGGAATACATCAAGCTTATAAGCACTGTACACGGCTACAACTACCATGTGAAACATGAAAATGTATGTAACGCATATCAGCTTTTAAATATTTCCTTGCATTTGTGTACTAATTTGTTAGTATTCGTACAGTCAGAGAACTTTTTTTTAAATAACGGCAGGCACTGAACTTTAGTTCTTAGAAGATGCCGGAAGTGTTGCTCATTTATCGTTACCCGGTGGACACCTGTGAACCAAAGTCACGGAGGCGAGCAACGTTACCCACGCCACACTGTCACAAACCCGTTCATTGGGTGGGCCACATTCACTCATTCGCACATCAGAAGACAACACAGAAAGAAAAACATTCATGCCCAGAGCGGGATTCGAACCCTCGGCCATTGGCTTCGCAGTCAGATACGCTAACCACTCGGTCACCTGGCCGGCACAGTCAGAGAATGGGATTCCGATCCTAGACTTTGACCCACCGAATCCCGTAAAATTTGGGGAAATGTAAGTTCTGTGGTCGATCACTGATCAGTACCACGGGTACAGGAATCTGGAGAAAATTCTCCTTACTCTTCAAATCTGTGTCTAAATTGAAGAAGTGACCTCACGAATGAGTGGTGCAGACATCTATTTCTGGGGTTTTGAGCGAAGACGTTCTTTACCCCAGAGGAGTTCTCTTGTAAAACTAAAGACTCTCTCTCCTGACTTAATTCACAAAATGATAATGGCTGGCGAGTTTTGTTTGTGATACAACTTTTATATGTATCATGTTAATTATAGTTCAAATTGATAACACATATTTAAAGTTAATTTAAATTTTAATGATTTAAACTCTTGAATACACATGATCTAATTATAGAATAAGTGGGGGAAGAAACTAAGATCACTCACCAGGGCGTCATGTCTATTCCTTCTATTTCACCTTCCAACTCCAAGGCAACGCTTTGACTGACTCCTAAAGGGATGCAAACCCTAAAGCAAGAGGGAACTTCGCCAAACTCACTTTATCGTTGGTTTTGGCGCACCTACAATTTTGGGACTCCTTGCTCTGCATCACTTGTTCAAGTGTCACTAAAACCTGCAAAAGTATTTGTATAACCAAACTGGTATAGTTACCTCACAAAAAATTCAGTCTCTTCCTTGTTGGGTTTACTTCTAAGCCCGATTCTGATTATGAATACGGACTTTGGAAAAGCATATTGAATTGAATAAGCATTCTTAAGAACACTGATGGTGAATAAAATCGAATACCCTTTAAGAACAGGACTAGTATATTAAATTGGAAACGCAATTAAATCATCTGACTACAACTATTTGATTGTTCTCAGCATGTAGGAAAATTGCTTATTTGTGGTCTCTTTTCATTCTTTTTATTGAAGGGACAACTTGAATTGCGTGATTTTTTATTTCATATTTTTTTTTTTTTCTTGATTTTCGATTTAATTCTGGATTATTCCAAACAACTGCTATTTTCTAAACACAAACTTTTTCAATTCGCACTATTTTCTAAAAGTAGGTGACGTTTTTCAACTCTGTAAAATTAGCCATTTTCAATAACATGTCGACCAAACAAAATCTATTTGAAACTTCAAAAATTCTTGAACTGTATGTTAACTTAGAGAAATTTTAAATGTACTAAAACAGAGCCGTACGGGCTCAGGGGAGAGAGCGTTCGCCTACCAATGGGATGAACCGGGTTTGATTCCCAGGGATGGGTGGTCGATTCGAATTCCACATCCGGCTTGCACCGACCACAGTGCTGACGTAACAATATCCTCAGTAGTACCCGGGTCATAGTTTAGAGTCTTCTTGCCATCAGGCTAACCGTGGGAGGTTTTCGTGGTTTTCCTCTCCATGCAACGTAAATGCTGGTTAGTTCCATCAAAAAGTCCTCCACGAAGGCAAATTTCTCCCAATATTCGATTCAGGAGTTCCAGATCGGGTTTAGAATTACAAGGCTACAGAGTTGAACATCAGTAGTCGTAAACCCAAAAAATTGGGTCGGCTGTTCAACGAAGGTTATAAAATTTTAAAAAAATGTACTAAAACAAAAACTGTGTAATATCTGGATATTTTTTGAAAGTGATCTCAATTGGACTTTTATAAAACGGCTCGCTCAACAGTTACAATTTTCGATTACAAAACTTGGCATGTGTGTGTATAATTTTATTACACTTTCAGCCAAGTTTAAAATAAAAAGTCTATCAAGGCAGTTTTTATTTGAAAAATTTTCTAGACGTTAACGCTTATGAAAAATGCTTACAAGGAATAATTACTGACTTATATTTATTAATTTATAATTAAATGTTCCTCATTTATCTTAAAAAATATATAATAAAGGAGTGCATTTTATTTTAGCTTTCACCAAGATTCTTGAAAGTAGCTTACAGAATTCAGAACCTCATTAAGCATAGTTTGTTTGTCTATGGACTTCATAGTTATGCAGATATCGACCCGCAAGACCACTATGCCCCACCAGGAGAATTTCACTTGCATGCTAATTTCTCCATGAGAGCACCAGTCGCAGATATCATGGTAATGAAGCCCAGTACTGTTAGTCGGTACACTCACGCTTACATCCCCATGTACAGGGGATTGAGATCGTATCCAGTCTTCGAGGACATGCATGTCAAGAACTCTTTCAGTGAAGGTAAATTCAATTTGGAACTTATCTAATAAAGTATTAGTTTACTAAAAAAAAAAAAAATTGCTAGGAACTTAATTTGTGAAGGTAAATTAATTCGAAGCTTTATTCAAACCGTATGCTAGTTTATAGTAATTTTTGATTTGCAAAAAAAAAAAATAAAAAAAAAATGAACGGAACTGTCAAGAATTAGTTTAAGGAAAGACAAATTAACAAGACAAAAATTCATGTTGTGTTATATTAATTTTTAATTTACCCACAAAAAACGAAACAAAATTGACAGGCGTTTGTTTTGTGAAAGTAAACTAATTCGGAACTTCAATCAAACCGTATGCTGCATTATTGTAATTTTTGATTTGCGAAAAAAAAGAAACAAAAATGAACGGAACTGTCAATAATTAGTTTAAAGAAACAGAAATTAACAAGACAAAAATACATGTTAGTTTATAGTAATTTTTAATTTACCCACAAAACACGAAACAAAATTGCCAGGCGCTTGTTTTGTGAAAGTTAACTAATTTGGAACTTCATTCAAACCGTATACTATATAATGAGTAATTTTTAATTTACGTAAAAAGAGAAACAAAAATTAACGGAACTGTCAAGAATTAGTTTGAAGAAACAGAAATTAACAAGACAAAAATACATGTTAGTTTATAGTAATTTTTAATTTACCCACAAAACACGAAACAAAATTGCCAGGCGCTTGTTTTGTGAAAGTTAACTAATTTGGAACTTCATTCAAACCGTATACTATATAATGAGTAATTTTTAATTTACGGAAAAAGAGAAACAAAAATTAACGGAACTGTCAAGAATTAGTTTGAAGAAACAGAAATTAACAAGACAAAAATACATGTTAGTTTATAGTAATTTTTAATTTACCCACAAAAAAACGAAACAAAATTGCAAGGCGCTTGTTTTGTGAAAGTAAACTAATTCGGAACTTCATTCAAACCGTATACTATATAATGAGTAATTTTTAATTTACGGAAAAAAAGAAACAAAAATTAACGGAACTGTCAAGAATTAGTTTAAAGAAACAGAAATTAACAAGACAAAAATACATGTTAGTTTATAGTAATTTTTAATTTACCCACAAAAAACGAAACAAAATTGCCAATCGCTTGTTTTGTGAAAGTAAACTAATTTGGAACTTCATTCGAACCGTATACTATATAATGAGTAATTTTTAATTTACGGAAAAAAAGAAACAAAAATTAACGGAACTGTCAAGAATTAGTTTGAAGAAACAGAAATTAACAAGACAAAAATACATGTTAGTTTATAGTAATTTTTAATTTACCCACAAAAAACGAAACAAAATTGCCAGGCGCTTGTTTTGTGAAAGTAAACAAATTTGGAACTTCATTCAAACCGTATACTATATAATGAGTAATTTTTAATTTACGGAAAAAAAGAAACAAAAATTAACGGAACTGTCAAGAATTAGTTTAAAGAAACAGAAATTAACAAGACAAAAATACATGTTAGTTTATAGTAATTTTTAATTTACCCCCAAAAAACGAAACTAAATTGCCTGGCGCTTGTTTTGTGAAAGTAAACTAATTTGGAACTTCATTCAAACCGTATACTATATAATGAGTAATTTTTAATTTACGGAAAAAAAGAAACAAAAATTAACGGAACTGTCAAGAATTAGTTTAAAGAAACAGAAATTAACAAGACAAAAATACATGTTAGTTTATAGTAATTTTTAATTTACCCACAAAAAACGAAACAAAATTGCCAGGCGCTTGTTTTGTGAAAGTAAACTAATTTGGAACTTCATTCAAACCGTATACTATATAATGACTAATTTTTAATTTACGGAAAAACAGAAGCAAAAATTAACGGAACTGTCAAGAATTAGTTTAAAGAAACAGAAATTAACAAGACAAAAATATATGTTAGTTTATAGTAATTTTTAATTTACCCACAAAAAACGAAACAAAATTGCCAGGCGCTTGTTTTGTGAAGGTAAACTAATTTGGAACTTCATTCAAACCGTATACTATATAATGAGTAATTTTTAATTTACGGAAAAAAAGAAACAAAAATTAACGGAACTGTCAAGAATTAGTTTAATGAAACAGAAATTAACAAGACAAAAATACATGTTAGTTTATAAACTCGTTCAATAAAGGTAAATTCAATTTGGAGATCAATTCACAAACATGGGTGCAAGACTATATCATTTTTTATTTATGAAGAAAAAATATAGGAAGCTGTCAAAAACTTGTGCAATGAAGGTTAATTAAACTAATTTGGAACTTCATTCAAACCGTATACTATATAATGACTAATTTTTAATTTACGGAAAAACAGAAGCAAAAATTAACGGAACTGTCAAGAATTAGTTTAAAGAAACAGAAATTAACAAGACAAAAATATATGTTAGTTTATAGTAATTTTTAATTTACCCACAAAAAACGAAACAAAATTGCCAGGCGCTTGTTTTGTGAAAGTAAACTAATTTGGAACTTCATTCAAACCGTATACTATATAATGAGTAATTTTTAATTTACGGAAAAAAAGAAACAAAAATTAACGGAACTGTCAAGAATTAATTTAAAGAAACAGAAATTAACAAGACAAAAATACATGTTAGTTTATAGTAATTTTTAATTTACCCACAAAAAACGAAACAAAATTGCCAGGCGCTTGTTTTGTGAAAGTAAACTAATTTGGAACTTCATTCAAACCGTGTACTATATAATGAGTAATTTTTAATTTACGGAAAAACAGAAACAAAAATTAACGGAACTGTCAAGAATTAGTTTAAAGAAACAGAAATTAACAAGACAAAAATACATGTTAGTTTATAGTAATTTTTAATTTACCCCCAAAAAACGAAACGAAATTGCCAGGTGCTTGTTTTGTGAAAGTAAATTATATAATGAGTAATTTTTAATTTACGGAAAAAAGGAGTTAAAAATGAACGGAAATGTCAAGAATTAGTTCAGAAAATGCAAGTTCAATTTCGAACTTCAACCAAATTACATTTTAGATTATAGCAATTTTTAATCTGCCATAAAAGTTATCAAAGCTGTCAAGTTCTCGTACAGTGATGGTAAATCCAATTTGGAACATCTATCAAATTGTATAATTGTAACTTTTTATTGATAAAAAATGGTCGAAAAGTTCACAAAAACTCGTTCAATAAAGGTAAATTCAATTTGGAGATCAATTCACAAACATGGGTGCAAGATTATATCATTTTTTATTTATGAAGAAAAAATATAGGAAGCTGTCAAAAACTTGTGCAATGAAGGTTAATTTACTCAGTAACTTCATTTTAACTGTCTGGTAGAATATATTATTTACAAAGATAAACTGAAAAACAAAAAATATATACGCAATTATCGAGATTTCATTTATTGACGGTAAAATCAATTCGTAACTTTATTCATACTATATACTAGATAACAATAGTTTTCAATTTACAAAAAAAAAGTAAATAAATAAAACGAAATTTTGTAATTTCTACGTATTTTTCTTTTATTAAAAGTAAGTATTTGAAATTCACTTAAATTACGAATTTATTACAATAATGTTTAATGAACATAAAGGAGTATTATAATTTTTTCGTGTTTTTAATTCAACTAAACTGCTGCATTAAGTTCATTTTCAACTGTAATTTTTTTAAATAATTTAATTATACTTCACATTCATTAAAACTAAACCCAAGATGGAACTATATGAAAATGCCTTGAGGTGTCCTCATATTTCTATTCAATGTTAATAGTTTTTTTTTTTTTAAAATAACTATCAAATTTTATTCTCAAAAGGAAGAGGTTTTCTCTGTTTTTTTACCGACTTCATATAAAGTATAAACTTTACCGAATAGTATGAACTTTTTTTTGGTCAGTCAAAATTATGAACTCTTTAACTGTGATTCGAACAATATTCTGTGAACAGCTGATTCGCCTGGCACACTAAATACACACATACTTCCAAAAGCACGAAAATTGCTGTCGTTTTCTTATCTATTTTAATTTTACCCTACTGCATTAAACAATTAGTTTTAATAGAACAATTTGACGATGAACGATTAGTTAAAGTGGGGGGAAATAAAATGTTTTTTTTAGATTCAAAGAATCGAATTATTCGTTATAATTAAAAGGATTGTTAAAATTTTTAATATAAATGCAAAATCTACCGAATTTTTTAATTCAATCGTGTTTAAAATTTACTTATTTCAGTGTATTAATTTTAAAAAAACATAACAAACATAAATTATAAGTATTTAAATACTATATAATATTACACCATTGATCAACAGATCTAAAAAGATGTACAGTGGAACCCTAGGGGGAAAAGGTCACAGGGATTCTGAGATTTGGAAATCTTAACCAGCTATGATTTTTGAAATCTGTTGTTATATTGATATCTACTCTATAATATATAATTTATTTAATATTTCAATTATTTATTAAATAAGTAAAATATTAACGGAAAAAACAGTAGTATGTCCCATTCTCGTCGAAATTTCAGATAGAATATATTCTTTTCGTTCGAACCTTGCAATTCAATTTTTTTTATAACCATTCTCAAAGATTATAACAGCTCTTTTATATTTTCAGTTAAACTAATACCAGAATTCATTTTAAACATTTACATACATCGAAAACTAGTTCAGAATTCAATAGGAGGCCACTCCTGTCCAGCAAATTTAAATCTCTGAGATAAATCTAATTTTAAAAATAATGTTGGTTAAAAAAGATGAAAAACTTTCCTTTTTTGACTTAAACTTTTACAAAATAATTGCTAATGAACTCGATTTTTTACGTTCGGTTTCCCCTAAAAGCAATCATTTAGTGGTCTGTAGTCGAAAAATATTTTGAAAAACTGTTATAGTTAAATAATATAGCACAGTAAAACGAGAAAGGGGTATTTTTAAAGGTGCCAAAGGTGCTTCGATAAGTTTGATAGCTCCTATTTTCCGTTTTTTTTCCATGAGAAAATATGAGATTAAGCTTGTTTTCCGAAGTGAATCAACTTAAGAAAACTGAAGCAAATGAAAGCACACTTGCTTTCACTTACCCTATGAAAGAAAAAAAAATTATTTTCAATCACGTAACATTATTTTAATTTTTTCCTTATCTACAATTTTTTTACTTTATAACAGTAAACTGCAAGTTAGAAGGAAATAACGTTGTAACTTTTGATCGTTACGAGTACTCATTGCCACCTATTGATTGTTACAAAGTCCTTGCAAGAGATTGCTCTCCTAAAGAATTCTTCACCGTCTTAGCAACTAAAATTACTCATCCAAGATACAAAAAGGTAAGGTTCTAACTTAAAAATATTTTTCTGTTTTCGGCTGAATCAGTAATATGTTTTTTTTTCAGTTTTTAAATACAAGAACATAAGATTTTTATAAAGCAGAATAATGTCCCTGGAACTGTGTTAGTGAAAGCTATGTGTTGCTGGGGATGGAAAACTATGGGAAGATCTGAGGGCTGGTTAAAGCTATGGGTTTCTAGGGATGGAAGGGTTAGAGAAATTTATGGGTTGCTGAAGTTATGGATTGGTGAAACCTATAGATTGCTCGGGATGGATAAATATGGGAAGATCTGAGAGCTGGTTAAAGCTATGGGTTGCTAGGGATGGAAGGGTTAGAGAATTTTATGGGTTGCTTAAGTTATGGATTGGTGAAACCTATGGGTTTTTGAAGTTATAGGTTGAAATTTAATCATTATAAAATTGAATTTTAGTAATTCACTGAATTATATATATATATATATATTCCAAAAGTATTCTTACATTTATTATAAAAATACAGTTAACCTTCCAGCTTATTTCTACAGTCAACAGGAGCTTTAAAGAATAAGGTAAAAAAGCTTGGCACTCAAAGGCTTTGTGTCAGAAAAATGTTAAAAAGAGAATTTCCTAACTGTTCAATTAAAGTAATCATATATAGCTTATTGCACTGTTCAACCCACCGTGAACTGATCGTAAGACATGGTTCTCAGTAGAATCATTGTTGTCGAAGTTCACTGGCTGTGGTCAGTAAGCGGGTGCGTGACCACTTTGATCAGACGGTGTAGGTCATCGGACTACCAAAGTGAGGGAGCTATCCCCTCCGCCGAAAATTAAAATCGTGATTGTAAAACATCGGATGATCCTTAGGGATGTTTCCCAGACCATCTTCGATAGCCCATTGTGAAGCACTAGTGAGACGTAAATAAAATACTACTGCTTGTTGCACTGTAAATATTTTCTAAAAAATATTATGCCCATGCTCACTGCATATCATGTCTTGTATAAATTGATACAGTTCTTTTTGAGTATCTTCAAAGAAAATTGAAACCATGTGAAATGAATTTTTCAAAATTATTCTTTTTCTATTTCTATGTATGAACACAATTCTTTTTATGTGCTTCAGGCTGTAAAGGTATTTTTGGGCAAGCACAAGATTGAAGCTCTCCCAGTATCCGACGATTCAGACATTATCATCCGAGTCGATGGCAAAAGAGTGTCAGTCACCAACACCGAACCATACTTGCACCGTGAAGGAGAACACCAACATCCACCCCTCTTCTACGTTACAAAAAGGGACGTATACTACGCTCTTCATTCCGAAAAGTACGGCCTCATCATCGAGTACAACGGCTTCGGAGTCATAATACAAGTATCACCGTACTACAGAAACAAACTCTGTGGACTTTGCGGCAACTACAACGGCCAGAAGTACGATGGGTACACAGATGACAAAGGCTGTTTCTTTGAGAATGATGATGCCCACGCATATGCTTACAGTATTCCCTCTGACACTTGTTCTGTTCCTAAAATAGAGCCAAAGTGCCCAGCCGAAGGTAAAACTATTAGGCTTTATTAATTCATTCTTCTTATTTATTTTATTAAACTTGAAACTACAAAATTTAGCTATATATAATTGAAGATTTTAAAATGAAAAGGACTTAGATATTTGAAAATTCCTACTTAAAAAATTTTTCCTTTGCACTCGCGTATTTACTTACTTTTTTATTGCATTCAATTATTTCATATGCAGTTAGTAACTAATATTTAGCATATTCCAGCTAGTTACAATACTGTTAATTATTATAAACATGAATTTTATTAAACATATGTTTAAGAGATTCAAATACACATTAGTTTATAAAATCATTTTCGCAAGATCTTTTGTTTTGAAGGCTGGAAAAAATAGCAGGCATCTAAATTCAAAAACTCTAAGATTTACTTATTTCATATGCATAAAAGCCATTTTTATATTCTCAGTGGTTTGAAATTCTGAGAGGCAAAGTATTTTGCAAAATTATGGGATCTACAACATGTCGAAAATTTGACAAAATTATTGAGGCACTATTTTTTAGCATTTTCTTATTTAAGTGCGCTATAAAGCTTAAATAAACCATCTTACCATTGAACCCGACTTTTAATTATTTTTCTAGATATGTAGATATTAGGGAATTATCTGAAATATTTTAGCCGATGAAACATGGTGGACCCTTCTTCAAAGCCACAAATTCGGAGAGACAATATCTAAAGATGTCTAAACCGTGGCCAGTAGCCCATTGTGCAGCTCTAGTGCGACGTAAAATGAACTAGACCTAAAGATGTCTAAAATTAATTATCAAGATTACAAAGATCAGAATTTCTTTAAAAGCCAAACAAGATGCACAAATAAAATGTAATAAAACACTTATTATTGTATACAGTGGTTTTTTTAGAAGAAACGAGAAAACCTACTTGTTTTATATAAATGAAAACATCTAGTTTCTAATTTTAAAATCAATTTTTTCCTTTGGCATTTATTTGGATTTATGCAGCAATCCTAAACTAATCAGTTCTATAAGCTCAAGCATTTTGACAGATGCTCTAAAGTTCACTAATGTTTCTTGAAATTTCCAAGCATTTATTACTCTAAGTCAATTAAACTAATTTCAAAATATCTTATACAGTATCTAGAACGAGGAATCCAATAAATATAACTTTTCGACCAAAGTGTTCCAACAATCCTGAAATGATAGTAATTATTTTTTTACAGGTGGATTTGGATGCACCAAACTAAGGACCAAAGTAGTCGAACTCTCAACCGGCAAAATCCCTCAATCTTGCTTCTCGTCTGAGCCCGTTGCAGAGTGTAGCCCCCACTGCAAAGCCAGGAGTTTCTCCAAAAAGAAAATATCATTCCATTGTTTGCCAGCCAAAGACGATTCTACCAAAGAATTCATGAGACAAAAAGAACACCGAATCATTCACGAAGTTAGGAGGAAGAGCAAAGATCACGAAGCAGAAGTCGAAGTACCCGATGTCTGCCAAAAGGTTTAAGTACCTTAAGTACCTGTTTTAAGGCTTCAGTAACTCAAATACATCTTTAGGTTCAAGAAATTCTAAAGATTTCATTCTAAGTGACCATTCAAACATATTCACATGTAAAAACTGGGACTAATATAGCTCTAGCTCAAGCTTATGTCATTTTTTAAGTGCACCTCTTTTGAATCATGTGCTGCTATACAGAGTCAATGGCGGCGAAACTGTACAAAGTGCTATAGTTAAAGCATTTTATTGCAATAGTTTTTATAATGTACATATTTCTTGCTATTGATTTAGATATGTTATAAGTTCTTTTTATTATGTGTGAGTTAAACCACCAGTTTGAACTTATAAAATGTGGTGAATGTTAAATACTGATTTTAACTTTTTATTGATATTGAAATCATCATATGCAGAATTATGGTTGTTTCATGTTAATCTTATTATTCGAATGTAATTCAAATAGAAATTTTAAGTAAAGTGAAATTTAATGAGAATTAATGTATAAAATGGATGAGAAGCAATGTTGTACAAACAAGTTTAATAACCCAGCAAGATTTTTACATTCTTAATAAACCCGATTTTGAATAAAATTAGAGTATTTTTCTTTGATTTATGTATGGGAAAATTTTATAACGAGCTTTTGTATGCAACAATTATGAACAATAATGCTCAATATTGTTTTTTATTACATTCTATATCCAGAATTAAGGTTATTTCTGTATTCAGGAGGAAGGGAACATTAATCAAGTGCTTGTTTAATCAAGAGAGATTTTTAATTCATACCAAGGATTTTATTTTATAACCAACGTTGAACAACCGAGTCCCTTTTGGGTTTACGACTATCAATGTTCAACTTTGCAGCCTTGTAATTTTGAACCCAAACCAGAAGATAATGAAACTCCTTGATCAATGAATGGGGATTATATCGCCTTCGTGGGAAAACTTTTTTGAGAACTAACCGGCATTTGCGGTACATGGTGCACGAAAACTTCCCCCGAATAGCTTGATGGTAAGAGTATTTTCACAAAAAAATTGTGAAAAATATGTAATGTCTAAACTACTACGAACTAAAGATAATTGAAAAAAAAAGCATCTTTACTTACGCCTACAAGGTAATTTGCCCATATTTTTGAAATCAAATAATAAAAATAATCCTGTTTATGAACGACACAGGTTAAAAATTATTATAGATAATTTTCTTTAAATAATTTAATCAGATTTACGTTCTACAGATCCAGAATGGAATGAAAGAAAATTATTATAAATAATTTTCTTTAAATAATTTAATCAGATTTACGTTCTACAGATCCAGAATGGAATGAAAGAAAATTATTATAGATAATTTTCTTTAAATAATTCAATCAGATTTACGTTCTACAGATCCAGAATGGAATGAAAGAAAATTATTATAGATAATTTTCTTTAAATAATTTAATCAGATTTACGTTCTACAGATACAGAATGGAATGAAAGAAAATTATTATAGATAATTTTCTTTAAATAATTTAATCAGATTTACGTTCTACAGATACAGAATGGAATGAAAGAAAATTATTATAGATAATTTTCTTTAAATAATTTAATCAGATTTACGTTCTACAGATCCAGAATGGAATGAAAGAAAATTATTATAAATAATTTTCTTTAAATAATTCAATCAGATTTACGTTCTACAGATCCAGAATGGAATGAAAGAAAATTATTATAGATAATATTCTTTAAATAATTTAATCAGATTTACGTTCTACAGATCCAGAATGGAATGAAAGAAAATTATTAATGACTTTTTAAAGTTTTTGCGAATTTAACCACTTAATTTTTTCCCCCGTTTATTAATTATTATTATTATTATTATTATATTTTTTTTTTTTTTTTTTAAGTGTTCATTTGCTAAACCCTTTTTTAGAAAAATAATTATTTATAAAAATGCCTATTTAAATGAGCCACTCTTTTTTTTTTTCTTATTTATTTAAAACAAATTGTAGTTTTTTTTTCTTCATTTTATTCATTTGCGAAAATAGTAAAAATTAACGAAAGGAAATTAAAAACGTTTCCCTATTTAATTATAAGAAAATGAAATGAAAAAATGAATAAAGGATATTAAAATGGTCGAAGAAAACTAAAATCAAATAAAACAGTCAAGTCTTCAAAGTGAGAAAGATTACAAACTTATTCAATGAATCTGAACACTGAATACGAAATGTTCTGCACAAAAAAAAATTTGGACATCAATTATTTTTAAAAAAAGGCATCATATTCAGAAATTAAATTTTTCAAAACTAAAACTAAAGAATTCTACAAAATAAACTACTGTACAAAAAACTACAGATATTTTAGTAATCCAAATTCGATTCTTGGCTGTTACAAATTGATTCGCATACTTCTTCAGCAATGTTGCAGCTGTACAATATTTCTGAACTCAATTTTGCCCATGGAAGATAAATAGAGCATTGGTTACACTGTCGTCGGACTAACCATGAGAAACTTTCCAAGTTTATCCTCATTTCACACAAAAAAAAAAAAAATTTGATTGTACAAGTTCACCTATCTTCTTTGTTAAAATTAAAACAGAAAGAATTTTGCGCTGGGTGTTATTGTTCAAACGCAAATTAGTTTGCTAATTGACGTCAATACAACAAAATTATTTCTCGATAATATAATAAATTCAGATTAAACAAAAACTTAAAACATGTTTTTAAGATACTTAATCTTTAAACAGAAATCATTCGTTAATTGAATTTGACTTCAGGTTTATTTTATTTTTTATATTATAGATGCGTAAAATACTCAATTCCTAACAATGACAATCCTCATGTATAAAATATTCAGTACTGAAGATACTACAAAAGCTATTTTTTAACTCTCACATAGGTATGATCCTTTTCATTATTTTCTGTGCTCTTATAACAATCATCAACTTTAAAACACACATTGGAATGTATGGCACCCGTAACATAGACACAGATTTTTATTTATAACTACAAATAAGCACATTAATTTCTAGTTTTGCCGTGAAAAACTTAAACAATTTTCAGCACTACAAAAGACATTTTAAATAAATGATTTAACATATTTGCATTTTGATACCTTTATATTTTTTACATAAAAAACTGACACTAAACATATTCTACCACTAAAGCTTTTCGTCAAACAGTTAATCAGAAATAACCAAATTAACTCACTGAAAAAGGTAAAATTGCAAACTAGTTATCAGGAAACTGCCGGGTGGTCTGGGTCTAAATTAGCTAAATCACCAATGATTTAATTCAAAATTTGATTTAGTTCAAATGGAAAAGACAATTGAAAAAACGTACTCATTTATTAAAACCACATTTTTCAGTACATTCAAAACAATTTACAACCTCTTCAAAAAAAAAAAGCCAGTCTCGTTCGTTCTCAAAATTTATATTTTTCATTTTACGTTTTAATATTTTACGTTGCATGTTTCATTATTTCTCTTACTTTTATCAACCTCGCTTTTGATGCCTGACATAAGTATTTAATTAAAGTAGATTAAAAATGTGTCACAACAAATATTCTAAGATCTTAAAATACTAAAGAAACTTTCCAAAGAATTTCAAAAATTAAATAAGACAACTTTATGTCAGCTTTCTTAATCTGAATAGCAATTCTGACAAGACTGAATATATTTTAAATTCAATTTTTTTTATAATATAGTAATAAAATATTATTTACGTTTTCAATACACCATACAAGTTGTTAAATAATCAGTTTGCATGATACTTAAAAAAAAAAAACAGCAAAACTATTCTTACCTTAACATTAGTCAGACGTCAATAATTGTAAAAATGGACTATGTCAATCTTCGTCTATCAAAAGTTATTTTAAGATTCAAGATAGAATTATGATTACCTGTTTTAAATACTACTTGTTTAGTATTTAATAATTTTAGTGGTAGTTACGCCATACTCCTTTTCCAGAATTTTATCAATGGATAGAATTCAATGAACGAATACCAAGTTAATTTATGTTATTAATTTCTATTTATTTTATCATCCGTTATTATATTTTTTTATTCTTTCTTTTCTTTATTGGCCTGAAGAATTATATTTACTTCACCGAATATTTGAGCGCTTTGTTGAGAGCAAATCAAATGTTCAATGTGGGCAAGCTCATATCACTAATAATGGGATTTTTAATTATTATTCACTATGTCATCTATCAAAAAACTAACACTTGATAAAATTAAGTAATCATGTTTTATTTACTACCAATTTGGTATTTAATATTTTTAGTGGTAGTAACGTCACATTAATCGCCTTACAGAATTTTATCGATGACAGAATTCAATGTACGAATACCACAAGTTGATTTAGGCTGTTAAAACTAATTTAAATTATCATTATATATGTTATTCTTTAATTCGTTCTTTATTGGCCGGAAGATTTTTATTTACTTCACTGGAGTTTTGAGCGTTATTTCAAAAGCAAATCAAATGTTCAATGTGAATCCATCCATCGAAGTTAGCATACTCGACTCTCGTCTAAGATTGACCAATAATGAATTATATTAATTTACACTATGTTAATTTTTGTTCATTATAATGTACGTCCATTTCAAATAAGGAAAACTGCGGAAACTAATACATGGTGCATCGGAGTACCTGGCCAAAAAGGCCACCTCCGTAAATTATATGATTACAAACTGAATCAAAGGCATTGATATTAAAATTATTTGGGTTAGTAAACTTAATGATAGGTAGATAAAGATAGGTAGATAGAATAGTATTGTGGTAAAAGAAGATAGAACAGGGATAACACAGACAAATAAAGTCATTAATGCTTTAAAAAAAAACATAATAATAATAAATAATAAAAAAAATTAATAAATAAAAATACATTATTAATTATTATTTATAATTATTGACAAATGAGCAGTTAGTGATTAGCATTGTTAGTAATTGTATTAATAAATAGAATCAGAATGAGCCGCAGTAATTCCGCGAAGGATTGGGCCTACCCAACAATCATTTCGAATAAGAGTAATATGTTTTATATACTAGTCATTTGGTATTTAATATTTATGGTGGTAGTTACGCCATATTAGTTTTTCAAAGGTGTCGAGATTGGTCTCAGATAATACTTAGTCAAATAAATTATGCCATTATGTTTCAATATCCATATTATAACAAAATTTCATTATCTAAACTTTTTAATAATGGAAAATTCACATAAGACAGTTTTTTTTCCTTGCGAAAATTTCTGGAAATGAAAGCTTTTCCAAATAGCTATAAAAACCAATTATAAATTATTTACTAAATATTTAAATTACGTCGTGAAAATATATTTTAACCTGTACACTCACAAGAAATGTTGAATAATACATTATCTCCGATTTAGTTAAAACAGAACTGCAATTTAACAAAGAAACGAAACTGGTTATCTATTAAAAAAAGCCCTTTGACTTGACTATTTGAGAGTTTTTTTTTAAACAAAAAAAAAAAAAAAAAAAAAAAAAAAAAGAATAAAAGAAAAACAGTCATAGAGTCGCAATCTTTAACTATTTAAATCTGTTAATGAATATTTGGATCACATAATATTTTAATATTTAATAATAAAGAATTTCATTTTTTATAATTATTTATAGTTCTTGTAAGCGTAGTATAAAACGTTTTGTTACAGTGAGTGTAGTGTAGTCTAACATGCTATGATATGTAATGAAACAATATTTTAAGTTTTGAACCTAATACTACTTTTTTGTGGAAAGCTAAAAACAAAAAATGAAGAAAAAAACTTGTAAAACTTAATTTGAGATTACAAAATAAACTTTGTTAGAACTGTGTCCTATGAAAGTTAAATGTTTCTATAAAGTAAAAAATTAAATGTTTCTCTGGAGGAAATCAGATTAAAAAATAAACAATCACAGATTCAAAACGATCACGATTAAAACTATTTTATCCAGATTTGTTATTTAAACAAGAAGTCATAATTTTCTAAATAGCTTGCATTTGCAGAACCTTTTCCTTGTTAGTTAGATTATTGTTTACAAAAATCAGTTTACATGTTGATACAATTTGTAAAGCGTTTATTCGCAATGTTTTTATTCCCCTCCCCCCTGACAAATCATCTGATTTTGCTGGTTTTACGACCACCTCACACAGCAATAACCTCGATTATTATTCGTCAGAGTTTGATAAAGCTTTCTTTTCTTATTTTAAGTATTAAATTGTGCACCCAGATGTATATTTTTTTACTTTTTCTTTACTATTTTTCTTTACTTCATTTGATGCTGTTGTTGACGTATGCCATTAAGGCAGAGGGGATGCGATTGTTCTTGCTCTAAATTAGCGCTATCCATAGCCAAGAATTCGACTTCTGCCACACCCGTTTATAGGGTGAACCCATTCATACATCCATTCATTCATCCACAGATTGCAATTTTTACCTGAATCAAAGAACGATCAATCTCCAATCCAATACCCACAGAGGTATTGATTTGTTACGGGAACATGGAGGACTATGAGACTCGACAAATTTAACGTGCATCATTCACCATTTACTAACGTAGTGTCTTCAGCCGGCAGGGACCGAACCCATGACCTCTTGGGCACGGGCCCAGTGCCCTGCCAACCAGGCTTTCCTGTCCAATTTACTTCATTTCTATCAAGTATTTTAAAAACTTATAGTACAAAAGAAGATTAGGTATTCTAAATGTCTATAACTTAATGATAATTAAAGTGTCAAAAGGATTCAAGCGTGTTCAGTAATATTTTATAAGTCAAAACTACATACATGCTTCTTTTTTTACATTTTTTATTAAAAATATTTTCAAATAAATTACAAATGTATGTTAAAATTGAAACAATTACTATGAAATATACCCAAAGAATAGTCCTTCTTATTTTATTTACATACATCATTTCCGCATACAAAACAGCTTGTGCTTGAATAAGACTTAAATACAGATGTAAATCTGTTATAGCTTTGCAATGATCTTGTTCTTAGTGTTATTTTTATTTGTATCAGTAAGGGTACACTAAAAATAATTAGTCTAATATGCAGGTTGTACCGAAATGACTGCTCCCCGTATATATTAATAGAATCTGTGTCAAAATTAAAGTAAAAATATATGGTTATTTGGGATTTAAAATTTATATTTTGGCGAGGAAACAGCAAAAACACTATCAAAGATCGTTGAATCACTCATGAGGAAGGCAGAATAATACTTAAAAGCAGAAATTAAAAAAGGGAACCATTCTGATGCCTGATGAAACTCAGAGGTGTTCCGAATAATTGAATTTTAGATCTTCTATGTTTCATTAGGCAGTCAAACAGGTTTTGAGGTTTTAAGCTCCACCTTTCTAATTAGTGATTCGTATGATTTTGTTATCGCGTTGATTTTTATCCTTACTTTAAAAATAGTTTATGGCTAAGTATTAAATTGTCTCCATTTTTTGGCTAAGATTCTAAAAATATATATTAAGACCAGTGCTCGAAAAACCGCCCGTCCTCAGCGGTCAAAAATTCCCCGCGGACAACGAATTTCTCGAATCCGACGTCCGCGCGGACGGCTATTTTCCTGTTAAAGTTCGTGATACATTTTCAATTTTTGTTATCTTACAAGAGTCTATCGCCTCACTTCTATAATGACCCTCTAGTCTAGAAATACAGCAACTTACTGCGCTTGGTGGAATTGATGTTTTCTCTGTCTGGGAGTACTGCAGCGGTTGAAAGGAGCTTTTCAGTAATGAACTTACAAAAAAAAAACACATTACGTACTGGTCTTAACAAGAAGCGTTAAACGCAATTATGAACATCTACCTAAATGGAAAACTCCTTTCAGATTTCTGAGCACAAACCTCTGTAAATCATTAGATTGATTGTGGAACGTCATATTTGATTCATTTAAAAAACGCAGTACCCTCGGATAAATTGACATTCCAGATAGCTTGACCTTTGTCATTTAAATTATTTCATATAAGAAATAAATTATTTCATAAAATAAATACTAGGTTACTATTAGTAACCTAGTATTTCTTTTATTACTGTATAATGTAATCCTAGTATTTGTAGTCCCAGTAACTACTAATTCATTGTGCAATTTATATGATAAATGTTTGTAATAAATAAGAGAAAATAATGTTTTTATTTATTTAGAAATGACGGATTAGTTTCAAAGGAGAACGGGTACATTGTCGGACACGCCGTCCTCAGGGACGGTTAAAATTTCCGAGTTTTTTCGAGCCCTGATTAAGACTAATGATTGCAGAACTCCTTGTACATACAAAATAGTCCTTTTGAACCTAGCTTAATGTCGAAAACTAAATGTAAATTTGAAAATAAAATAAGTAACTTATGTTTATAACAAACATTTTTGAAACAGACTTCATGTTGAACTTACTATTTAAATTTAAATTTGTATTTGGTACTAAACTCAATCATTTTTTGAAATTATTTCATCTACGTAATTTTATTGACTCAACGCAATCTATCTTCTTATAAAACATAAAATATCAAATTGTTTTCACAATAAAATATGAAATGAAGATGGAGAGCTATAAGCGTGAAAAGAGGATGGAAGCAATTGCAGATTTAAATGATTTGATATGCGTAGAATGTGTTTGTCCAAGTGTCAAGCCTGCAAATGTATTTTGTACCAATAAATAAAAAAGTACCAAGTGTCAAGACTGTGACACATTTCAATTCTTCTTCTGGAATCAATGATGCTTTTTAAATTTTTCCTAAAATTTCTTTAGAGTACTTTTCTCCATTTATCCAGGACAAATTTTAATTCGAAAAACTTGGACTCTAGGATTTCTTCCATTTTATTCAATTTTCGCTCTAGGTGGTCTCACTGGAAAATAAAATAATATGTGAGCACAAATTGGTTAAATGCACTTCAAAATTAATAGTTTATTGTTAAAAAAAAGCAATTTCTAGTTAATAGCAGAGAATTTTAATAAGCAAAATCGGAATTTTAATGCAAAGATATATCGATTAAAATTATCGATATTTCACTACTTATCGTTGTCTTTGCTTTAGCTTAAATGGCAGTTACAGCAATGTAAAGCTTATTATTTTCATGAGCCTTGAAAAATTCACTGTAAAGTGCATTTTCTATGAACGAAACAATAAAGATATCAGTATTTGATTTTTTGAAACATTTTTAATGCGCATAATATAATTATCTGTTTTCATAAGCTCATCAAAATCCTGGTAAAACTAAACTATTTTATTTTATAATTTTATTTTATAACCGTCGTTGAACAGCCGACCCAATTTTTGGGTTTACGACTACTAGTGTTCTACTACGTAGCCTTGTAATTGTGAACCCAATCCAGAAGACAAGAGAACTCCTGAATCGAGTATTGGGGGAAATTTGCCTTTCTGGAGACCTTTTGATGGAGCTAACCAGCATTTGCGTTACATGGAGAGGACCACGAGAATCTCCCACGGTTAGCCTGACGGCAGGGGGACTCTAACCCATGATTCGTCTACCACTGAGGATATTTCACGTCAGCACTGGGGTTGGTGCTCGTATCGACCAGCCATCGCCGGGATTCAAACCCGGTTCACCTTATTGGAAGGTGGACGCTCTATCCCTTGAGCCACCGCGGCTCAAAAAAGCTAAACTATTAGAAAAGTTTCTAAGTGAACATTCATCGAAAATTCACCGTTTTCAACGTTTTTGAGCTGAAATTTTTTCTAACAGAGAATTGACCCCAGGTATTTCAACACTCAGAATATTAAATGGGAAAGGTAAAGAAATGAGTTCTCCAATATTTATTTGGAATCTATACTATCTATTTTCCAGTTACAGACGCTGGCCAGCTAATATTTTCTACATTGCCATCTCTAAATTAGAAATACAAGTATACAAGGAATTTTATAACGAAATCGTAGAATATGTCGCAGCAGAGACTGTGTGCAAATTATTACATCTTTGAAGATTTCTAAAAGTATTAACATATAAAAATGAAAAATCAAAAACATTTTTAAAAATATTAAATATTTTTAGTGCCATATAATATATGCATTTTTATAGTATATACAGCCCAATAATATTCTATTATTCTATTCTAATAATTCAATAATATTCTATTTTAATAGTACCCTAGACTATTAAAATGAACGCTACTACCTGAAAGCGATATTGTAATAATTAAAAAAACTAATATTTTATTAGCCCGACTCACCTTTAAATAATCTGATATATCTCCTTTTATAAGGCTAATTTTTTAAAAGTAAAATTAGAAGTGGAACGTTAATGAGAAGTTTTTACGCTCGTTTTCAAGTTAACTATTTCGCAAAATATTCAAATTTTAAAAACAAAATCCACTACAGTCTTCATAATGTGGTATATATGACGAATTTACCAACGTAATGAAACATTTTATGGGATTTTATTACTAATTTCTGACATGTCATGGGATGCAGGCTTGTTTAGTTAGAATCAGAGTGGCGATAAGGCGCATGTTTTA
The DNA here is from genome assembly GCA_949128135.1 of Parasteatoda lunata. NCBI lineage: Eukaryota > Metazoa > Arthropoda > Arachnida > Araneae > Theridiidae > Parasteatoda > Parasteatoda lunata. Next base: position 69,703,458 of record OX421978.1, on the reverse strand, counting down.
ACGAAGTTGGTAAACTAAAAAAAGATTTTTGTAAGTTCATTTTATTTTTTCTATAAAGTAGGGGAGAGTGGTGTCAATTGTAACAGGGTACGATTGTAACAGAGCAAAAATTTCGGGTGTCGGGTTCTAGATTTGGTTCTTAGGTGGCGCACAAGGTGTATTTAATAAATCTACATGTACAACCCTTACTGGCAACCATTTTTATGTACTTTTGAAAGAGTTACATCACAAAAGATATTTTCACGCTACGTAAGTATTTTTTTGGTATTAGAATATTATATTGTAACAAAGTAATTTTGTTAAAACAAATAAAAATTATTAACTGAATATGTAAGTGGACACCTTAATTAACATTTAAAAAGAAAGATTAGTTTTGTTAATTAACTAGCATTGTTTTTAACAAATGAAGCGGAAATGGCGTCTTGGGGACGATTGTAACAATAAGTAAAGGGACGAATGTAACAGCTAAAAATAAATAATCTAATGTTTACAAACCATTACTTAACTCTTTAGGAGCCACCAATAGTTTCCTATATCATTTACATTATGTTGCATGTGCATTATTTTATTTGTCACCTTTCACAGCATAAATTAAAATTTGTAACCCCTTAAAGTTAAAAGTTTAACCCTTTAGGCCTCTGCTCATAATTCTTTTTACTCCTAAAATATCACTACTATTTTGATCAATAAAAAAATATATCACAACTATGATAATATGTATAATTAACTATGTTTTAGTTGAATTTATGAACTGTTACAATTGACCCCGTAAGTGGGGACAATTGTAACAAGTGCACGACTGTCAAAAATTGTTAATAACTAATATAATAACATTTAAAATAAGGTATTTATTTTTTTTTTCTAGTAGAGGATAGTCTACTTTACTCGTCTGTCAATTAACACTAATAATATATTGGATTTTTTGTTAGTTAAAAATAGTTAAGTAAAAAATTTTACAATTGACTCCACTCTCCCCTACTCTAATATCTTAGTTATTTACAAAGATATTTCTAAAAAAAGATTGTGGAAATCTGTGATTATCTGAAGAAATAAGTTGCATCTAAAATAATTATTTCTTTACTTATTCCTGTGAAATAAAGTTAACTGTACCCTAAACAGTTTTTACTAACCATCTGTAAAGAAGTTCTTAATGGAAAAATATTTAGATTACTTACATGCACATGTTGTGACATTTGAAATGGGCGCAGCGGAAAATTTTATATCATCCAGTACCCAACCTGATTTTTGGACAGTACTAACAAAGGCAACCTTAAAAAAATAGAAATAATGACGTTAAAATAAATTTAAAAACATTAAACATGTGCAAGAGGCCCCGAGAAGCAGCTAAACATGTTGAATGTTATCATTTTACTTACCGTGAAGTTAGCCGGTATCGTCATGTTCACTTGTCCAAAATTGTAATGTGTTTGTAGAGTAGTGTCCCGAGATAATTTCCATACTTCTTGGTGAGAATTGTTAAAGAGAGCCTTTATCATCAGAGAAGCACCCTCCTCAGTTTCGAGGGCAAGGTACCAAAAGCTGAGACAGTAGGTAATGTTAGGGTTGCCATAAAGTGTAGGACTTTGCAATGTACTGCTTATTGGAGATGGGGCCGAAAAGATGTCCATGTAGACGAATCCATCTGGGAAATAAAAACACGTGATGTAGACAATTTGAAACATAAAATGTATAAATTGCAGCTTATAAAATGATAAGGAAACAATCAGTCAGAATCAACAATCAGAACAGAAACAACATTTTTAGTCAAATTATTCATTATTTAGAGGAAATTTTGTCAATTAAGACACTGCTTAGGGCAACAATTGTCAATCAATAGACGGAGCATGTGCTAGAATCGCTTGCCATCCATGGCTAACCATGGGAGGTGTTTTAGATTTTCCTCTACATGCAACACAAATGCAGGTTAGTTCCATCTAAAAAGTCCTCCACAATGGCAAGTTTGTCCCACTGTTTAATACATTAGTTCCTTGTCTTTTGGGCAGAGTACGAAGTTACATTGATAGTCGTAAACTCAAAATTGGATTAACTGTTGAACGGCGGTAATAATAGATTGATTGTTCATGGTCGATTCAAGATTTTTTTAGTTGGTTGTTATAACTGGCAAAAAATTTACAGATGCGCTTACTTAAATAGTCGATTACAGCTCACTGTGAAACAATACGTGAATGAAACATTATAGAATTCGGAAATTTTTTTTAGTAATTATAATATGAAGTAATCATATTTTTCTTTCTTTTGTAAAATCGTATTTTTTTATTTCAGTGATATTTGCCTGTCGGCATAAGCTGAAAATTATTAACAATTTTGTGACAAAAGTATATTGAAGTACACAGCACGTCTTTCTAGCGCAAGGTGGTTGAACGGTGAATTTTTCTAAAAAGTAATTCCCCTAAAAACCATACAATGTTTCCTTCTATCATGAATAAATTTTAGGCATATAATCTTAAGCATTAATCTAATGAAAATATAATAATATTGCTTTACCACCAAGAACTTGATATGTGTGATCTTTAACTGTAGCTGGCTTAGTGTTACCAGCTGGCAAGCGCCATTTTGGTCCAGTGGCAGATGAATTAACTACATGCCAAGCACAAAGTTCTCGATCAAATGCACAGTCACCTGAAAATAGCGATAAAACAATTAAAAATATTTGAAGCATAGCATAGTTATTTACACCACAATAACTTAACGCACACACAATAGTTATTTATAACACAATTAATAATGGAGAAAACTTTATAACTGATCACAATAAAAATATTTTCTCTTTATGATATATAACTTTTATCTAAGACTTTGTTGGGAAGAAAAATTTGAACCAAACTTTTAGTCAATAAGAGACGTAAGAATTATTGCTATGATAAAAACATCAAAATGAAATAATCTGCTTTATCTTTATATTCAAATCTAAAGTATATTCTTATGTTTTAATGAAAATCTAAAGTGGTTGATTAAAAGACCCCTACTTCAGGAAATGAAAACTATTACAGTTTTAGTGGTTAATAATAATAATAATAATAATAATAATATATATATATATATATATATATATATATATATATATATATATATATATATATATATATATATATATATATATATATATATATATATATATGTAATAAAAGGGCTAAAATCCTTTTTATCAGTGTTTTAGTTAGCTTAAATAATGCAGTCGTAAGCCATCGTACGTTCTAAAAGGGTTTATTAACGGTAGGTTGTTATTGATAACAGTCCACATCCACTCTCCACAAGGGAGGGGGTGGACAAGACTTCGGACAATTCTGGACAACTTATCAGGATCACAACATGATGGAAAGGACATGCGAAAACCATTGCTCTCGCATTTTATACTAACACATATTGGAGTAAACAGGCACAGTCGTTGATATACTTGTATCCTTACGCATTAAGGAAAATCATTTACTGCTTCCTTATATGGAAGTGAAAAGGGGGAGAGATTCTAAAAATAACTCAATCGTATGTTATTAGCCTTGACTTCCCAAAATAGAATCTCTCTACGCTTATTCTTTAACAAAGACATTTTATGAAATCGAAAGAGATTTAATTCTTTTATTAATACAAAAGTATTATAATTTTTGTATTATATATATATATATATATATATACATATAATGAATACAACGCTATGGTTTGTATTCATAAGATTGAACCAAAAAAAATACTGAATTTTAAGTTTCTTACAGTCAAAAAAATATTTTTATTTAAATTGATAAATACTCATTTATGTTTATTATTATCGTTTTAAACCACTTTTTTAAATAATTTAAATAAAAAAATTATTTGAAACTAAAATTATATAAATAAGTGTACGCAAAATAGAAATAAAATACTTACCCAAATGAACAGAAGCTTTTGCGGGTTTAACTGGAGAAAAAAAACATAACTTAGTATTTGAAATAAGTCAGTAGCATGTATTAATGAACATACTTCAGGTGAATAAAATGTCTCATTTTGGTTACTGAAACATTATAAATTTGTAAAAACATAATCTAAAATTTCCCTACAGTATAATCAAGCAAATACAACAGATTGTTTTAGAATATTATACTTATATAGAAAAATATTTAGCATTTGTCACCATTACAATTTCTTATGCCTGTTAAACGATAACTCAGAAATATTTAGAAAAGAAGTTTTTAGGAAAGTGACGTAGATAGTAGATATAGATATGTATAATATATAGCGTATATGTAATGACACATTGTATGTATAATCTATACTTGTGTGATATCGAGGCATCTATCAAAAGTTAACTGTGAAGTATACTTTGCGAGGAAGATAATGTATTTTCAAATTGTTCCCCAAATTAATTTGTCTTGTTCTTGTTTTCTGATATATTAGTTTGATATCTTATAAATAGATGGCAGTACAATGCATTTACAAAGTCTTTCTAGCAATTAAACAAATGTGCCATTTATGAAACATGTCAACGAAATAATAATTTTTAATAGTTAGGGCAGAAAAAGAATACTTCTATGCTCAAAGTATTAAAAACGCTTTTCGTTAAAAAAAATTTTTTTTTTAGGATATCGAATACATTTTAAAAATTGCATTTGCAAATTTTATCTGATTATTTGTGCAGACGAAAAAAAAATGTGAGAAAAATGTTGACATTTAATTAGTATTCAATTTCATCATTTCAATGTTACTGGGGGAAGGAAAACACTATTTTGCATTAATGACTTCAATAATTATAAAACAATAGGGTGCACGAATATTTAAAAATGAGAAATAATAAAAATAATTCTTACCAGTACAATTATGAGGCGTAGTAAAGGTAATGTCATCTACGGCAATAGCTGCTCTAGTGTCACCTCCTTTAATAGCTTCAATGATTAACTGCAAAAAAATATTAAGAAAACAATGAAGCAAAAGTGTTTGTGATCCAACAGTTGCTTTTATTTTAAAATTTCTTCGTTCAATTAACCCAAACTATACATTAAAATTGTGTTTGAATTTTCGTTTAACTCACAAGCGAATTTTCTAAAAATTTTACATGTTTCACAAAAATAATATTTTATATTGCAAAAATCATTTTTTATATTGCAAAAATTAATTTTTCATAACAGATTTCAGATTTTTTTACAAAATTTATGAAAGGATTGAACTTAAAATTTGATGATCAATCACATTTTCACACTTTTCAGGAGAGAAAGCTCTTTATAATACGTAGGCAGTAAAGAATTTCGATGTATCGTTCTGTTATCTACTAGATATTCTAATTGATGTTAAAGTAGCTCTATGAAAACAATACTGAGGAACAGTTTGAAAGAACATTAAATTAAAATTAACCTAAATAGTTAATTGATATGGAGATACGTAAAGGAAACCTTTAAATAACTCGGTACCTCAAACACAAAATTTAAAAAAATTGTTAATTGTCATTTTTAAAAATGCATGAACAAAGATTAATTTTTGTACAATTTTCTGAAATTTATTTTTATATTATTTTTTTTCCCCAAAAGATTGCACATTATAAATTACTCAATTAAGTACTTCTAACACAAGCGACCAATGTTCGAATCACATGGCTGTCCTAATGGTTCGTACATTCTCTCTTGAGTCAATCATAATGCTTGTTCATAATGTTCACAATGGTAAATGGATAAATTTGAGGTTCCAATACTGTCAGACTAGCCGTGAAAGGTTTTAGCAGTTGTCTTCTCCGTTTATCAAATTTGTGCGTTAGTTTTACCCAAAAGATATTAGTTTTACTCAATTAGGATCTTTCTTGTCTGAAGATCAGGGGGAAAGATATTAGTTTTACTCAATTAGGATCTCTCTTGTCTGAAGATCAGGGGGAAAGATATTAGTTTTTCTCAATTAGGATCTTTCTTGTCTGAAGATCAGGGGGAAAGATATTAGTTTTACTCAATTAGGATCTTTCTTGTCTGAAGATCAGGGGGAAAGATATTAGTTTTACTCAATTAGGATCTTTCTTGTCTGAAGATCAGGGGGAAAGATATTAGTTTTACTCAATTAGGATCTTTCTTGTCTGAAGATCAGGGGGAAAGATATTAGTTTTACTCAATTAGGATCTTTCTTGTCTGAAGATCAGGGGGAAAGATATTAGTTTTACTCAATTAGGATCTTTCTTGTCTGAAAATCAAGGGGGAAGAACGGTTTATATCCATGAAATCTGATTTTGAGAGTAAACGAATTTCAACGCGGACAGAAATCGTTTTCCTTATGAGTCGTCCATTTTCACAATGTAATAATTCTTGGAGAGAATGGGATTTAAAAGTTATTTATTTGCCACAACTTTGTAACCCTCAAAATGCAACAGGTTTTTGTGCAAATGGACATAAATCTTGTTTAACCTTGATCTTAATGCATCACCTTGAATCTTTTACCAACCGACCAGTGTAGGGGCCACGCATCAGAAAGGTTCTGGATTCGAATCCCGGGCAAGACATGAATGCTCTTTCATTCTCTGTATTATTTGTCCTTACTATGGGAGCAATGTTGGCCCACCTAATATGGTGCCCCTGAAAAAGTGGCCAAGAAGTCTGCCCTGCAGATGCCTGTATGATGAAAGGTCATTCCCCAGGAGGGCATTGGAAAACATTTTTTTAATATATCATTGATACTGTTCTGAAAGAAGAAAATGTAATTGCAACGCTTAGAACAATCTAATGATGAACAACTTTTCCCTATTGTGCCTGAGAACGTCTTTGATGAAAAACATACCGATTTCCATGTAAACAATAAGATGTGACTGTATGTTGCACAGTAATTTAATAGAAATTGAAATATTTACCCAAAAACAACATCACAGTTAAGTGTAAAAATATCACCATTAAAACATTTTTTTATCACTTTATTGAGCGCAGAGCCTTTCAATTCGTCACACATTTTGGATTAAAAAAATTGACTATTTATGATTATTAGTCACTCACCCTTTCGGTAACATTCAGATGAGCTGGTAGTGGCATTTGTGAAAATACCCAGTGAGATGCTTGATGATTATCTAATCTCCACAAGTTGACTGTCGTGTTATCATGTTTTTTGAGCTTCACTACAAGTCCTCCAATGGGCACACCGGCTGTACTGGAATACATATAAGTCCAGAAACTGAAACAGTAGGTGAAGTTCGTGTGAGGAATTGGAGGACTGATTAGTTGACCCTTGTCCAGTGGTGCGTGCTGATAACTGGCAGTATTGAACATCATGTAAGAATCTGAAAATTATTTTGTTTTAAATAGTAGCATTTGATATCGAGAGATGTTTTAAAAAAAGAACATGGCTAGGACTTTGGCGCCTGCTGAATGATATATTGTATTTTAAAGTAGATGTAACCTTAACATGGTGCTAAGGTGAACCGTACTAAGTTGAACATTCAAAAGTGATAACATTATGCATTTGTTCATGGATTTTGATATGTTTCAACATGAACAAAAAGATGGCTCAATTTAATAATTTTAAGCCATGGTAACCCAGTAGCTACCACGGCCTTGTGCCACGGCCCAGTGATTACCACAACTCAGCCGGAATTCGGTCCGGATGGGTTGGGGTTCGATCCTCGACTCCGATGATAAGACCCACCGAGTACATGCAATATACGTGTTCGTAAAATATGTGGACATGCGCGGGGGAAAAATTTTCTTCCCCTTTAGATCTACGCCAAAATTGAGGAAGTGACCTCCCAAATGAGATCCCCGTTGCAGAGTATCAAAGCTGTGATGGAATCATGAAAGATGTCTCCTATACCGTCGCCATTAGCCCAATATATAGTTCTAATGCGACGTAAATAAATTACCTACCCTACCTAATATTGCAGAAAATTTGCATAATTTTCATTCAAGGTACTGATATTTTGATTCAAAGTAACGATTTTTCTGAGAGTATCGATAAATTTATAAGATTGACTTCCATACAGAATGGGATCATAAATAATAGTTAAGGAAGATGAACAATCCCTCTATCCCTTGAGCCACCACGACTTTTATTCCAAATTCGACATAGTTATTGATATAGATAGTTGGAGAAGAGAGAATTAAGTTTAAAGGTCTTTCGAATGTTACGCAAGCATTTAGAAGTGCTGAGAAAGCATGAAGATGTATGAGTAACATTTACCTACAGGAATAAATTCATTTTATCGTACATATCATATTAATTTATCGTATCGGAAAAAAAATCTCTTAGGAATTACAGAACAAAGTAATATTTATGAAAAATAATACTTATAAAAAATATTATTTTTATTAAAAAAAATATATACTTTAAAAGTTTTTAAAAAAATCCTCCGAAATCGAAACAGGAGTCTTGCAATCTGCTTTTTTTTCTGATAAATAAAATTGTTTAGCAATATTTTACAAATATTTTGCCTCGTAATAAAGCACATATATATATTTTTTTTTCAAACTATTAGATACTTTTAATAATATTCGAATTTCATTAGAATTAGATAAATAATTTAAAAACCCTGCCTGAGTTTTGTTTGTACCTAGAACTACTATAATTAAAAAGAAAAAGAAAGTAACCTTGTCTAGTGACTCCAGTCATTGATGTATGGCCATCAGGACTGAGAACTGTCCCATCTCCAGTAACTCGTCCCCACATTGGGGGACTCTCTGGTCTCGTTTTTGTGTCCATCTCCCTCCAACCACAGGAATCGACTATGAATGCACAATCACCTAAATAAAGCATATTATGATTAAATGTATTATGATTTTCAAATTTCCGTAATTTAAATTAAAGAATTAACTATAAAGGTTTTTTTTTAAAATTACATTAAAATAACTTCTTAAGTAAATATGTCTATGTCTTAGAAACATATAAAAGATAAATAAAATAAGCTGTTTAATAAATGAAATAAGTAGTTAGTTTCTAGTTAAGTAAATATGTTTGTTTTTGTCTTAATAATGGTAAATAAAATAAGCTGTTTAAAAAATAAAATAAGTCATTAGTTTCTAGTTAAGTAAATATGTCTATATATGTCTTAATGATGTATAAAAGGTAAATAAAATTAGCTGTTTAAAAAATAAAATAAGTCATTAGTTTCTAGTTAAGTAAATATGTCTATATATGTCTTAATAATTTATAAAAGGTAAATAAAATAAGCTGTTTAAAAAATAAAATAAGTCATTAGTTTCTAGTTAAGTAAATATGTCTATATATGTCTTAATAATGTATAAAAGGTAAATAAAATTAGCTGTTTAAAAAATAAAATAAGTCATTAGTTTCTAGTTAAGTAAATATGTTTATTTATGTCTTGTTGACGTATAAAATATGTTGTTTAATAAATAAAATAAGTAGTTAATAACTAGTTAAACAAATATGTCTATAAATGTCTTCGTAACGTATAGAAAATTAAAATAAGCTGCTTAATAAATATATGAAGTAGTTAGTTTCTAGTTAAGTAAATATATCTATAAATATCTTGGTAACGTATGAAAGATAAATAAAATAGGCTGAAATATTTAGATTAATCAAACTAGAATGCTAAGTTTCCGAATGTTATTCCGAATGTTAAGTTTATTTTTTTTTTCTTCAAAAAGTATTAGTTATATTTATATACAATCAATAATCCGTAATTTATTTAACATTTCGGTTACTTATATGAACTTATTTATGCAAATTGCCTATAAAAATGCAGTAAATTTTTGAAAAAAAATTCTATGATAGTTATTATGTATTTTATTTTGTAATAGTTACTAAAATGTTTTTTTCTATAGCAGCATATTGAATAAATTGAATTGAATAAATTAAATTGAATAAAAAATGTGCACTTTTTAAAAATTACATAAGTATTTCTTATCGAGTATTTTTTTTTACAATTCCAAAAAAAAGTAAATTCAAGAATAAAGAAGTATGCTTTTCTTATTTTCAATGTTTGTAACATTTATTTTTTAACAAACATACTTCAACTTGTTTTATTCATTTTCAAATTATGTATGCACCATGAACAAATTCATTATACTTCATTCGTCATTTCTTCATATTAATGACTATTAAAATAATTAACAGTCTTTTCTTTGTAAGTATATTCACATCTGCCAATGAACTTATTTTGCTAATGAACAAAAGAATATCGAACATTAAGCGTTCCATAGCAACAAAAAAAACCCTTGAAAACCGACAATTTCATCTACATTATTTTATTTGAAATGATTAACATATAGCCGTGGTGGAAATTCGCACTTACATAAAAGTAAGAAGCTGAAAAAGGAATAAAAAGTTTCATTGATTGAACAAATCTTTCAAAACTTAAACAAAACAAAAAATCTTAAACCTTTCACATAAATTACTGTTGCCACATTGGCAGATATATTAAAAAAAATTTAAATGGTTTAGTTTAAAAACTTAAAGCATTTTAAGTTTATTTTATAAACAAGGAATTTATTAGCGAACATTTTATACCTATAAGTGATTTCTTATTAACTTTTAAAATAAAATCAAACTTTCACGCAATAAACTGTTAAGATGTAAAAATATTGAACTATAGAGTGGTACGAATGTCTTTTCCAGCAAGATGTAAAAATATTGAACCTTAAGATGTAAAAATATTGAACTATAGAGTGGTACGAATGTCTTTTCAAGCAATAACGAATTAGATTTGGCACACAACAACGAGTGGCAAAAAAGAATTTATTTCGATATTTTTCTTACCTGATTTACTAGCTTCTCTTGGAATACCTAAAATAAATTAAATATTTAAAACATAATCAATAGAGTAAGTGTCATTTTTGAAATATAAATATACAAAGTATATTTTTTTAAAAAAAACAATAAATGTAATAAATATTATTTAATTCATAAATTTGAGCTTTCACCAATAAAACAATATTATTTATCTTAAACTTTGAATGATTGAAAAAAATATATAATGGTGAAATATATTTTAACAGCTTCATTAATTTTACCAACTTCATATTAATTGCAATTCTTTTTTGAGAAACGCAATTTTGAGCATATGCAATTTAATTACATAAGTTACTGTTAGTTACTAAGTTAGTACTAAGCTAAGTTAGACTAAGTAAACTACTAAGTTAGAAATGTTTAAGTCAGCAACAATGAGTTTATTTTTACTCACTTGGACATGATCCATTGTTTAAAGCAATGTCATCAATAGCAATATCACTCTCTCCAGGCAAATTAATTTCTGCTTCAAATATGACCTGAAATTATTTTAATTAATTATGACCATGTTCTAAAAGTTCTAAGTAGAAAACTACTAAAAACGGTCTACTTAGAATGTTTTTTGGCGAAAGCTTTTCATAACAGCTGTTAATAACAGTTAGGTAGAGTTTTGTTCAACGCGTTTCATAATATATAATGGTACCATTACAATATATAATAATATATTTTTAAATATATAATGGTAATAACTGATAATAAAAATGGCTTCTGATAATAAAATTGTGGAATGCTTGAAATTTTACATGTTCAAGCATTCCACAATTACATAACGAAGATAATATTATAGTTAGTGCAACTTTAATTCATTTTCCATTTATATATATATGTTAACACAGTCAATACATACATTGACAGTAATACATACATTTATCGAAACATAACATACAGTGAGCACACTTAGATAAGGTGCGTAACATAGTAATGGCATAACATAGTAATGGCATAACATAGTAATGGCAATAAACAAATTAATAGACAATATACGACTAGTAATTTGCATATACCCTTTCTATACTTTGTAATTTATATAGTTCATTAAATACTCAGAATGTTCTGTAGTTACCGCTCTTATTATACATAAATTCTTTAAAAAGCTTATCAAAAATAAAACCGTAAAAACTTTCCCATTCGAGGTCGTAAATCAATACTAAGGTAAGAAAGTGATAAAGTGGTAAGTTCAGTTTAAGAGTCATTATTGATGTCAATCAAATTAATATTGAATTAAAATAGAATGAACTAGTTTAGAATTCGATCAAAACTTAAATGTTGTTCTTAAGAGTTCTGTACGACAAATACATATCATTTTAAATATTTTTGTATATTCCCTTTACCCGATTGGTCTAGATGAAGATTTGTCAAATTTAATTTTTTTTTACCTTGTTTAAATAGTAATTTACGATGACCTTTACTATATAGGATTTCACTTTTGGCAAAAAGTATAAAAACATGTACCGACAAGAGAAATACACATTATGAAAATGCATATTAAAGCAAAATTAAACTTAAAATAAAAACCATGTTGGGAAACCTTGGATAAGGCAACAAATTACTAACCAAATTAGCTTTTTTATTTTTTAAAACAATTTAAGTTTCAAAATAATAATTCATGGTTTTGGATTTTAAAAAATGTTAAATAGTTTAAACGTTTTTAAAAATCGGAGGAAATCATTCCAGCTGGGATTTGAATTCAGGGCCTCTCTCGTAGAAGGCGGACAGCCTAATCGTTACACCACGGAGGCTCATCAGCTTGAAATGTTTGCTAGTTTAAAAGTAAATGAACTGAAACTTAAATAGAGAATATTTTACCTTAGCTGTAGATATGGCGGCTTATTTGTAATCTGTCCAAGGTGTTCAAACATGCTCTTCAATTTACGCTTAACGTTCTTTTAATAGGAATTTTTGAGATGCGAAGGGCACAGTTACGGTAAACACCTCGTATGAAACCACGCTTCTTTTCCTCTAAACAGCGTAAGTGTGCATAAAATAATGCCCTTTCTCAAATTATTGTTCTGCAGTGTGTACTATTTGCTTCAATGAATAATTTCAAAAATATTACATTAGCAGATAACAAATGTTAGCAATATATATAAAACAAATCTTGGCGTTTTAGTTTACTGTTTGTCTAAGATAGGTACTCTGCCCACCACAAAGTCTGCGGCAGTCTGGTGCTATGGAAACAAGAAGAGAGCATTTTAGGGAGGGTGGCTTCGATGAAGAGGTCTCCTTTTCTTTCGCCGAAACCAGTCCTAAAGAGGGACCCCGCATCTCTACTTGAAATAATCATACCTCGTTACCATGGTCACCGCCACAGCTCCAGACGAATGTCTGGCAGAGTACCTATCGTAGACAAACAGTACATCTATTATCTTCATCAAATAAATAATATAAAATTTAACTCCTATTACCCTAAATGGCCTTGGAAGTGAAAGTGGTACTTCTCCTTTGTACCACTGGTCAGGAGTACGGGTACCTGAGTACAGTTCCCATATGGGGTCTCCCGTCGCATTCGTAGTGTTATCGTACATGTATACTCTTAAGGCCCCGACGCCTGACCCATAAAGTGACGTCCAGAAGCTTAAACAAAGGGCACTTCCATTTCCTGTAAAGAAAAATTAAATCTGGAATTTCATGGATAAACCTATCATTAAATATCTATATATATATTTCTCTTACACGGCACCAAAAAAAAGCCTCATTACAACTTCCCGAATGGCAACGTTAGAAAACCGACCAATGATTGCATCTAAAAATGTCACATGCCAAATTTAGATGAGGTGGCTCAACATACAGCGCTTTTAAAAACGGAAACAATAACCAGAGTGAGCATTATCAGTTTGTTCAATTCAGCTGCGGCAAAAATAAAAATAAACAACTTAAAAAATAAAAATGCTGTTGCCAGCCATAGAATTTTTTGAAAGTTAACTTAGCAACATAAATCAAAATTATGATACCTGAGCGCTTGACGTAACAAATCCTTCAATTCTATAAGTGTTGTATCGCCAAATGCCCAAATTAACAATTGCAATTTCAAATTAATATTGAAATGTACAGGTCCAGAATTTTCTACAGTGAAATGTTTTCGGAACTTCAGTATTCAAAAAAGTATACAAAAGCTAGACGTTAAGAACGTATCCAATGAGCGAGCAAAGCGAGCATTGGATTGCGAAGCAATCCGAAATGAACTCCTAAAGCAGTTCCGGGGGTTGGTGAGCGCCAGCGAGCAGGGGGCGAAGCCTCCTAGTCCAATATAATATTTTAAGTGATACCCATCAATAACTAATTGATAATTTACATTAGACAGAAATAACACATAATGGAAATTCAAACTCTTATAATAAATATAAAATAAAATGTGCTTACATCAATTTTTAATAAAAATGTTAAGTACACAAAAATATTTATTTATACAGGATATCTAACAAAGAATAAAGTATACTTTGTGCTATGTAGACTGAAGCATAAAAAAACAACGTGAACAAAGTACTAATGAAAGTACATAAATAAACATATTATAATTTCAGTGATGAATCACTGATGAACAAGAACCTTCATCAGTGTCTAAACACAAAATGATGGTAGAGTAAGTAAAGAGACAAACACGTGCAAAGTAGTTTAACGAATAGGGACAGAGGAACAAGTTTAAGCCTGAAAATAAAAAGGGGGGATAAGAAGCTGGTGTGAGATAATTAAGCGAGAGCCCTAGGATGCAACGGATTAAATTAAAATTGACTTCTTAAGTATTGGGAGATGGTGGGAAACTAGAAAAATCATTAATTAAATTATTAAAAATTTTCAAACTATAGAAGGACTCCCAAAAATCAAGTTCGGAAGACGAACAGCAATGTCGAATGATTTTAGCTGAAATTTAGTATAAAATACAGAATGTTCTACAGTTAGATTGACATATTCAAAGACGTAAAAAAAAAGTGACAAGAGGAAAGATTATCTTATAACATGGGAATGCAAACAACGCTTAGAGGATGAATATCCCAAAGACCAAGCAGGTTTCATCACCATGCTGGAAAACAACTAAAGATACTACCAACTTGTTAACTGCAAAGAAATTTATTTCAGTTATCGTTACAAGAATTGTTCGAAGTGACACCCCTTGGCATCATCGCGCAGTTTACAACGTAAAAATGATTGAAAGGCGCTCTCAAAGAAAACAAATGTATTTTTGATTTCTGCAGAAGTGAAGACAATCCATGCTACGAAAACCACAAGCGTTACATAAACTAGAAACTTAAGTTGATTTTCATAAGTAAAAAGTCTCACTGATTAACTGTTGAAAGATTCTTACTGATCCGGTAAAATCGGAGGCCGTGCAACCCGGAGGCTATATAACAGCCTGCGCGCGTCTTCACCTTCTCAACGTGATTAGTGGTTGCATGTTCTATAATAAGTTTTTATCCCATTGAAGCCTTTATTACCAAATGGAATTTTCAAATTAAAATTTCTTAAAATTTTTTTAAAAAGGTACTGAAAAAAAACCATAAAATAATTATCTGTTCTTAATTGGAAGAAAATAAGAATAGGGTTTTAAATTAAGATTCAACGGAAATGGATAAGAGCAAACAAAAAAAAAATTGAAATTATGCTGAACGATTTTAAATTTAACACAACCAAAAGAAAAAGAAAGCAAAATTCATTAAAATAGTTTGTCCGGGATATAACTCGTTGTGTACTGACCATGTTGATTTAGAACTGGACTCCAAAGTTGGGCTTTATCGCCAGGTCTGTTTGGATAAGCAGAATCTATGTATGCATAGCCACCTAAAACAAGAAAATATTTTTTTTTTAATTAAATTAACATTAATTTTAAACAAACAAGTTTAGAAAATGATTACCTATGAAAATGTTTTCGCTGTAATAAAAATAGTAAGCAAAATATTATTGGCTCAGCTGAAGAAAATATTAGCGGCGACAATATCATTCAAATGCAAGACAATTTCATTCAAATGCAGAACTTTGTGTGTGAAGAAAGATTACTTTATGAATGAATTTTTGACTTTTAGGCTCAATCGATATCTTTAACCGATTGCAGTGCATTCAATACATTGGTAGTAGCACGCGGAAGGTCAATAACGGCATTAAATAACTAGTCATTAATATTGCGACCAAATTTTTTATAATTCGCCTTAAAAATTCTCGATGTTTTGAGAAATACGCAAAAGTGTAAATAACATCGTGTTCAAACTTTTGATCGATCATCGGACCAAACTATTGGAATCATATTTTCCTGATTGTAGCCACCCCCATATTTTGAGGGTCAGTAATGTCTGTCAGGTTTGTTAAAAAAAGGGTATGTTTATTTGGAGAACGAACGTTTCTGCGTTTGATTTCGTAACTTAAAATGTCATTGTTTGCATATTTGAATCAACCCCCGTGAACTATTAAGATTGAGTCCTAGAAAATGAAAATCCAATCAAATATTATTTAGCGTTCAGCATTTTTTTTTGACGCACTGTACTAGTTTTAACCCTTTTTAGTCGCATTAATTTTATTCATAGTTGTCTAACTAATGAAAATTCATATTTAATGTACGAGCATAATATGCAGAATAATGAATAAAATGTTTTTTACTTCAAGAAAAAAAACATCATTACGTTTCATCGCAATCTGTAAAGTATTATTTTGAACTATATATATTTCCAAAGCTTACCTCGAAGTTCACAAATCTTCATCTTAATAAGATCAGTATAGTTGGTTGGTTGGATCTAATGCCACTTGCCACACGGGCAAGCCTCCTTAGTGAAACCGAGTAAATTTAAGGCAGAGCGTGCGATTCTTGTTTTTTCAGTGGCGCCATCTATGGTCCATTCATGCATCCATTCATTCATCCACAGATCGTAATTTTGTCCCGAATCAGAGAACGATCGGTCTCCAATCCAGTACCCCCAGAGGTATTGATTTGTTATGGGAACATGGAGGACTTTGCGACTCGACAGAATTTTATCGTGCATCAGTCATACCAACTACACGGTGAGTCTTCGGCCGGTGGGGTTCGAACCCACGAACTCTCGGACATGGGCCCAGCGCCCTACCGACCAGGCTATCCCGGCCCAAGGATCAGTATAGTTCTTTGCTACAGTGGCTGTGAGCAGCCAAACGACTAGAAAGTTTTAAAAGAAATGGTGGCTAAGAACGGTTAAACTCTTTGGTCGCCGAAAGCAGACATACGACTGGCCAATTAAAAATCTGTGGTGACTGAGAGATAACATACGTCTAGAACGATTAAAAAAACTCTGGTGGCCGAGGGCAGACATACATGCACAAAGTTTTCAAATCAGACATAAATGACCTAAAATTAAAAATAGCTCCGTTTTCTTAATACTTGGGCTTGGACCACTCTTCAAATAAGGTCTTCCTATATTCTATATAGTATAAGCTGTGTTTAATATAATTGTTACCTGTCTCCCTCCATGTGACACTGCTTCCATGATCTCGGGATGGTCCAGTTACAGAACTGCTGCTGCCTCTTCCCATCTTCCAATCAAATTCATCGCTAGTATTTGAGTTCGTCCAATTACAGAAATCGTGTTCGAAAGTACAATCACCTGTTAATTAATAATATTAAACACCTCATTACAACATTAATAATACATACATAAAGAAATTTATTCTTTTCACGATTAACTAAAACCATACATTAATGGTAATGATATTTTAATGAAATAATAAAAATTTAGAGGCTAATTTGTAAAGTGTGCTAAGCGACAAAGTTTAAAATTAAAATTAAAATTAAAATTTCTGCACCACAGTGTGTTAATGCCATTTGAAAAGCTCCTGTTATATCCTTCTTATTTAGTACAAAAATAAGTATTTTTAAAATTACAGATAAATAATTGTTAATTTATCATTTTGTTTAATTTTATTTTTTTAAATATAAGACAGACTATATTTTTGAACAATTAAAAAGTTTTACATGGCTGTTTCATATTGTTTTAGAAAATGATTCAATTTATAAGCTTAAAGTAATAGAAAAAAATTATCATAATAAATTTGATCATAATGTGAAATAAAAAACCTACATACTTCCACAAAATCCATCGACTAAATGAAAGTCGTCGACGGCAACGTATCCCCTCCTTTTTAAGTACGTTTCTCTTGGAAAGGCTTCCATTACCAGCTGAAAAGAACAATTGTCATAATATTTAAAAAATATAATGGAAAATTAGGCTCAGTGAATCTGCTTTAAAAATATCGGTACACTTTAAAAATGCATTTATAACTTTCATATTTTGTCCAACACCACATTTTTCCTTATAAGAGCCAAGCGACAAATCTTTATAATGGAATTAAATCATTCCGTTTGAGTATACTGATAGAGTTTCATTTTCCTGAAATAAAACATCACTTCAGAATATTTAAATTTTCATTTTAAAAAATGTCTGAAAAACACTTTTTTATCACTGCTGAACACCCATTGGATACCAGAAATACTAAGAGAGGTTTGATAGTCAAGCTAATGCGCATTTGTAAGATATGGTAACAAAATTTTAAATAATTGTAATGTTAAAAAAAAACTTGGTCATATTAGAAAACAGGTATGAAATATTTTATCATTGTTGAGCACTTAATTTCAATATTTGATACCAAAACCATTAAGGGATTTGTATCACCGAAACTAATAGGCTTTCAAATGGCAGGGTAACAAATTTTCAAGTGATTGCTATCTTTAGGGAAAAGAAATCTAGATCATTTTAAAAAAAGAGGGGAAAAAAACGTTATCATTATTGAAAATCCAACTTGATACCAGAATTACTAAGTTTTGTCGGCCAAAGTAACAGGGTCAAAAGACTGGATAACAAAATCTCAATTATTTGCAATCTTAAGGAAAGGAAATTTAGATAATTTTGAAAAACGATGAGAAAGAACTTTTTTTTTATCATTGCTGAAAACCTAATTTAGATACTTGGAACTAGAAATACTAGGTTTTATCAGCCATGTAAGCAGGCTCGAAAACCAATGAAATATCAAATGATTGCACTAATTAGATTAGGAACTTACAGCGAAACCAAGATCTTTATAGGTTAGATCTTATTACCTATATTAGATCTTAAGATCTAATATAGGTTAGTTTAAGACGGGAGTTTTTAAAAAACCGAGACCTACTCTGAGCTGTAGAATTACTGACGATGTTTCTTTAAAAAAATAAAGATTTCATAGCTTAGACTTACTCTGTAAGGCGTTTCGCAAGTGAAGGACACCTTTCCACCTTCCCACTCTCCCCCGGTAGAATCTTTTGTCTCCCATATGGTATAAGTGACATCTGTTGCATTCACCAATATTCTAAAACCGCCTACTGACAAACCATCAATGCTGTAGCTGAAACGAAGACACTTGCCTTTTGGTGAGGTAGCATTTAGTAGATGAGTTGGCAACCAAGCTCTGTGGATTAATCCAGTCTCATCACTAGACATTCTGGATAAATCCATGAAAGCATAACCACCTATATATAGAGAGAAATTGAGCGTAAGTTAGGGAAAAGCATTAGTTATTTTATGGGTATATATATATTTTTTTTGTATTAAACAATTTAGGAAATTTAAATTTAATTTATGACCGACTTTGAACAACCGATCCAATTATTAGCTTACGACTATCAATATTCAACTCTGTAGTCTTGTAATTTTAAACCAATCCAGAAGACAAGGGAAATATCGGATCAAGCATTGAGGCATACTAGCTTTCGTGGAGGATTTTTAAAGGAACTAACCCGCATTTGCGTTATATGGAGGGAGAAGAAACCACAAAAACCTCCTTAGCCTGACGTCAAGGGGATTCTAAACCATGTTCCATCTACCACTGAAGATATTTTACATCACCACTGTGGTCATTGCGAGCTGGTTGCGGAATCCGTCTCTACCAGTCATCACAGGAATTCGAACCCTGGTCGCCTCATTGGGAGACGAGCTCTCTGTACTTTGAGCTACTGCGGCTCAATTTATATCATTCGACATTATTACAGGTCATAATTAACTTTGGCTTTTAACATGTTGAGCCGATGCGTATTTTTTGAGGAAATCTTCGTCAGGCCACGTTCGCTGTTTGGAAGGGAACGTATTGTAATAGCAATGCGTGACGCTCTACTAGCAGATTGAAATAAATAAAAATTTGTTTTGTAAGAAATGAAAATTAAGTAAATTTTAAATACATTTTCAGTTTTCGCTTAAAAAATGTTACGTTACTTAGTTTTATATTCTGTTTTACACTGTCAGTCCCCAATAACTAACGGGGCACTCTACGTAATAATATTGGTCGTACCCAACATGTGTATTATATATTAGCCGTAATTAACTGTGAAACCCTTAATTACATAGGAAATGAGAAATAAATTAACGTAGTTTGCATATTTAAAAAACTTAGTAAAAGTTATACTATCATTACAATTTAAAGATATCTCGATATGTTTTGTTAAAAAAAATATATATATAAAATTATAAACTTATTTTTTAAAATATTAGTGTGGGAAAGTAGTTATTTTAATAAGAGCTGTTCAGAGTATTCCTTTTTAAAAAATTGACTTAAAATCTTCTATCCCTGTTGAGAAATTTATTTGTTAAATAAGAGAATTTAACCGTATGGAGGACTTGGAGTAATATAGTAATAAGTCAAATTTTACGTCAAGATGTTTCTTCTTCGTATTGTTTCGAATAGATGATATTCTTTTGACTTTACAGTTTCCATGAATTCCCTCTAAATGACAGCTATACAGAACATATTCATGTTTACAGAACATATTCATGTAATATACAGAAACATATTCATGTTTTTAAGAAGTTGTGATGTGGGCCGGGATAGCCTGGTTGGCAGGGTACTGGGCTCGCGTTCGTGTAAACGAGAACTAGAATCCAGCCGGCCAAACAATCCCCGTGAAGTAAATGGTGATTGGTACAGGTTAAATATGTCGGGTCACGAAGTCCTCCATGTTCCCATAACAAATTATACCTCTGGGGGTGCTGGATTGGAGATTAATGGTTTTTTGGTTCAGATCATAATTACGATCTGTGGATGAATAAATGGATTTATGAATGGGTCAGCCCTATAAACGGATGACGTATCGGTGTGGCAGAAGTCGAATTCTCGGCTACAGATGGCGCCACTGGAAAACAAAAACAATCGTACCCCCGGTGTCTTAATGGCCTATGAAAACAACAGAAGTTCTGGTGCTTGTCATAACGAAAATGCTCTCTTGAACAATTTAAATGTCTAGTTTATAATTATGTTTCTACAACACTTTAAAGGGAAGCATCCTCATACCTTTTGCCGTGCCATTGTTGTCGACGGGTGGGCCTCCAGCCCAGAAGGCACCTTCACCACATCCAAGTTCCCAGTTGAACATGGATAGATTGCCTTCAGGATAATGCAAGTCGAAGTCACATGCTGATGCAAAACCTTCTCTATCGGTGAAATTACAAGGACCCAGCGTATAGTTGTTGTAAGCTATGAAAAACAATTTCAGATGTGTAATTAAATGTTAAAAACAAAGAGTTCTTATTAGTTAAGTTTACTTTAGTACAAGCTCTTATACTTAACATGAAAAAATATATATTCACCATTTCACCATTATTAAACTTATTTTAAATACATTTCAGCTTACAAGCTCTGGAGTTGAATGTATTCAGCTAGTTTTAAAAACATTCAGCTGTTAACTTTGGATTCAGCTGATTCATTATTAAACCCATTTTTTAATTTAACCATTTAACCAGTTTATTAATTTAGCGAATGCATTATTAAAAACCAGCTTATTAATTTAAAGAATGCATAGTGCGCAAACTAAAAAAAAAAAAAAAAAAAAAGAGAGAAACTTTTGATCTAACTATCGGATTTTCATAGGAATGTTCAATGAGTCGACGGGTTTCAATATGCTAATTAATTAGTGAACCGATTCTTAAATAACGAAACTAAAAATGCATTTTTT
Organism: Parasteatoda lunata; assembly: GCA_949128135.1. Lineage (NCBI taxonomy): Eukaryota > Metazoa > Arthropoda > Arachnida > Araneae > Theridiidae > Parasteatoda > Parasteatoda lunata. The sequence continues at coordinate 69,681,848 of OX421978.1, read as the reverse complement.
TATAATAAAAGTAATTTTTTTTATATATTCTATTTTTTAAGGTATGAGGAGCAATTAGGAAAACAATTATTCCAATCATTGATTCAGCAAAATGCTTATAAAATTCATTTATCCAAGAATACACACAAAAAAACTTTTTTGAAATTATTTATTGTTTATAATCATTTAACTTAATGATGTTCGAAAATTATTTCAAAGGGTAAAACACACAAATTCTTGCATATTCCTAAACTTTGTCATTTTAAAAAACTTAATACAAAATTTCAAAAACAAAAATAAGAAGGATAGCGCACAAACGACAAAAGCGAATACCTTAATAGTTTTTGATCTAATAATCGGATGTTTACCTACTAGCATTCAATCTAAATAGTTCGAAAACATAATCTTAAATATGTTTAATAGTGCTGACAATATTTTAATTTACAAAATCAGATTTAAAAGCAAACAAGTCTCTGAATAAACTTCTCTTTTTCAACGAGTCTGTTTTTTTAATCTCTAAATATGAGAATAGCCGCAGTTTGAATATAAGATCTCCATAGAGCAGTCAGAAGAGCGGGCAAAAGTTTGGGACCATTAACATTAATTTAAATATTTACATATTTCGCCTTAATAACTAATGAAGTGTATTAATAATATTCTGCATACAATTATAAAACTTGTTTATCTAGAGGAAAGTCATACAAAAATTATTTCTTATAATTATTTATCATTTTTTAATCTTCATTTTCGTAAGGGTCGAAAGTATTTTAAGTTGTAAAGTGTACAAATTTTAATATAATTTTAATCAATGCCATGACTAAATCAGCAACTTCAAGAGTATCAGCGTAATTCTTAAATATTCTGCAGAGATCTCGGGACATAAGAATTTACAAATATGACTTCTTTAAGGTTTTGAAATATTTTAAATTTGAAATTAGCTTTCAAATGTTCAAATATTCGATTTCTCTCCAGCCTAAATTCTGGGGACGATATTTTTAAGATTGCAGCTACACCCCATATTAGGAAGATTCCGAATGAATTCGACGTAAAAATGTCATATTTAGTTCGAAAAAAAAAATGTTTTTGTGCCTGATTTCGTACCTTAAATTATTGTCTGCACTAATAAATTAATACATTTCAGATTCAACGTAGTACATGATAGTCCAATCATTTATTTAAAAGTTATTAAAGTGTGCGATTTCTTTTCATTTTCTGTATATTTTTGCACCTTATTTTTGTCTACTAGTATTTTATCAACTAGAAATTTTGAATCATTTTGTTTAATCCGTTGTAAATGTATTTTGTTAATAGGAATCTGCGACTGAGATCTGCCCTACGACCGAAAAGGGTCAAAATGCATATCTATCTCTTTCTATATCTTTCTGTCTATCAATCGAAAAATTACAGTTAAAATATTACTTACCATAATTCATTGCTGTTCTAACAACAATAGGACCTACCTGCAATAAAAAATACACAATGCTAGTTAGACATTAGTTAATAAAGTATTTCAGTTAAGCAAATAAACGCGCCAATATTTTAAATGAGCTTTTGCAATTATAAAGTAGAAGTAAGGTGAATTATCAGAAGAGACCATCGCATAGCTTCCAGTAATCTGCCAAACTAATTAAAATGGCTGAAAAAAACTATTTCATAAATTGTGTTGCTTGTATTTAAAATTACCATTATTGCATAATTGCCAACTTTTAAGGGTTTGGCGTAATTTTTGTTTTAAATTGCAAAAACGTTATATTTTTCTTTCTAATTCTTGGATTTATAAATTTACTATTAAATGATTTTGGCAACTACTACACACGAAAAAAAAGTTGCATTTATATATAAACTAGCCAAATCCAGCAACCAGTTGGTCCGCCTTTTTAAATAAATAGAATTTCAAGTATTTCTATAGTTTAAAATCTTTCAATCAAAAATCAAAACAATATGTTTGTATTATAAACTTAAAATGCTCAAGTGAAAAATGGTTTAAGCTTTATCTCTTACATGTTCCTGGTAAATTTGTTATTAAAATATTCAGTACAACCTATGCTATCATTAAAAAACAGCTTTGCAAATTATCTCAAAGGCACTTTTGATGGTTAATAATTCAAATTAGAAATTTTGTAAAAATCAAACTGTGCACCTATTTGCTATCATTTATTATGTGAGCCAATTAATTTTATTTGTAAGAGTTTTTTCGACAAGAAGAAACGAATTTTAACTGCTATAAACTTCTTTAAGTCAAAATAATATATCGATCTAAAACAGTAAACAATACATTTTAAAGCAAAAAGAAACTCTCATCTTCTACTTATCGTTCATAAATACCATATGGGTAAAAATTTTAATATCGCGTTGCATTGTCAAAAGTATAGTTGCGATATTTTCCTTGTTGATCTAATTTCTAAATTGTTGTCAATATTTTTGTTACCCCATTTAAATATCACGATATTATTGTATTCAATAATTATCGCTGTGTCGAATATTCACGATATTGTCATATTCGATGCAGTTATGTGTATTATCAGTACCTGAGTAAATCACTTGTTGGCAAACTTGTCTTCATGCTACCAATAACTGACAAGCACAGATTTTTTTATCTATAAAGTTTATGATATTTTGATTTAAATAAATTTTGATTAATATAAAGTATGAGAATTAAAAATTCTTGATCAGGAAATATGTCAACATTTAATTATTATTATTAATGGTTAGTATTAAAACGTTTTATTATTAGAATTTAATAAATATTAAAATCTTGAAATTGAAATGTCGTTTGTACAAATAAGAATAATCATATTTATGTTTAATGCACAGAGAAATATATAAAGATTTTACACTTCGAATGCTAGAGCATGTAAAAAGACGACGCGTTTTTATATATATGGGCGATTCTCACGAAATATGACAATTTACAATCTCTTGCTCCAAGATCTAATAATATACTACTAACAGAACTTTTTTTTTAATTTTAATAAATAGCATTGTTGTTAGCATTTTAAAATGACCTTGTACTAGCATCGATTGCTTTGTATATTTATAAAATTTGATTGAATTTCAAAATGTCATGTTTCTGGTATGTCACAAACTATATTTCCAAAAATAACTAGTTTCAAAACTTTGCATAAATTTTTCAATATCTAATTTTTTTATCTCAACCATTGTAAGCATTTCTAGAATATACGCAGAGGGTATTATTTACAAAAACTTCGTTTAAAATAATTTTTTCTGTCAATAATTTGTCACAAGAAAATCTGTCATTTTCCTGGCTACTTTTATATAGTGATTTATAACCAAAATAGATAGCGCCAGCAATCAATATCTTATGTTAATAGATTGATTAGATATCAGAACATATCTTGTTGCATGAATAAAAAACCAACTTTCTGTCTCAAAATATATTTCAAAATTTTTTTAAGGTGAGTAGGTTTTTATGTTGTCATTTTCCTGTCTTCTTGAAATCATTAATAACATAAACTACATAGATTTATCTGAGTTATTTCGAGAAATCCTGTTGTATTCTGCGGAATGTAAGCGTCTTGGGACAAAATGTTAAACTAAAGTTAAATGCTATAAAATGGCGAATTTGTCATTAGCTTGGCTGTCATTTTCCTGGCTCGTGAATGCCAGGACATTGAAGTGTTACCAGAAAATGTTTTAAACAGTTGAATGTAAAGAGAGAATGCAAATATTAACCTAATGCCAAGTTTATGTAAGATTGTAATAGGTTTAAATGTAATCAAAGATATTTTTTTTTATTTAAGGATTGATTTCTGTACACAATATTTTATTCTGTACATATCAGCATCAAAAACATTTTTGATTCTTTCTACAGTGGATACAAAGAATCAATTTAAGAAATTTATGGTTCATCTAACATAAAGGCTTAAGTTGAGTTACTAACTATTAGCTTAAAATGACTGTTTTTTTAGCTTCTAAGCTAATATGTCATTTTCCTGACATTCAAGATTTTGTGAATTTCTATTTTTTTTTGTTGAGAAAATATCAATAAACTACGCTGCTGTCTGTAAGATATTAATAAATGTAACTAAATAAGTATACAAAAAAAAATTTGAAGACTTTAAATTTGAAGAAATTTTTTGGTCTGAATTGTCATGTTTCCAAAGAATCACCCATATATGCGACCCGATTCGGTAACAGACTGGCCCAAACGGTCATAGCACCACACTTTGACAAATGGTTTAACAATCAAAAAGATTGATGAATTGATGAGTTTATTTTCTTTTATTATTTTTACTTGAATTTATAATGTTCTTTATAATCGTTTGGTCATTTGTTTAATTTTAGTTCTATGAGATGCTTAGATCACTTGTCAGGGTCCGTGGAAAAATTTTATATACTTTCATGTTAGAAAGCTGTAAATTTCGAAGTGTTAGCACTGTTAAAAACATATAAAACTGAACACATTTTCATCCAAATATATGCGTAAGAGTCATATAAATTTACAAATTTCTAGACTTCGGAAAATGAAAATCCTTTGAAGTATTCTATCTTAACTTATGCAACCATGTTAAAATAAAATCAAACAGTTAATCTCTTTTTTGATTAAATATTGTAGAGCAAACATATTAAAACACATGCGGGTATCTATAAAAAAATACATACCAGAAACGAAGTAATCGCAACTGCAGTAAGGCATTTCAGGACAAAACTCACATGCATCTCTTTTCCATGGATTCCCATTCAATATGTGCGACCCTTTAAATACAGCAGAACACTAAATTAGCATGAAAAATGTATGATTTGATCGTTTCCTTAAAAAGGGATGTCATCTAGTGAATAAATTTATGCTTTCAATTGATTCCTTTATTATGTAGCATATAATATCCTCTGGAAAATCGTGAACAGATCTAAATTTATAATATTTGAATAAAATAATTGAGTTACCAGTTTTTAACTGTTGTAAAAAATTTAACCCGAATGTTGGACCTCAATACTTTAAATTGATTGAATTATGTTGAGTTAGTTGATAATTGAAGTGAGACCTTTTGAGAGTGGCTTGCAATCAGCATATGAAGAAAAAGAGTGGTATTCAATCTATTTAGTAATAGAATTTTTAGAAGGAGAGGAGCATTTTTTTTCTATTGTCAAAGATTTTTTAACAGATCTTAGATGCTTTCACATCGCTCATTTCAAATACGCATTCGGTTTCTCCATCCAAGCTACATATTTATTTAAAATGACATTTTTTTGTCTATTTCTTGTCAAAATGTTCAAGTGTAAGAACATTAAGAGGCAGCGTAAATGTTGCAATAAACATTTAGGGGAGGTAGGGCACACCATCAAAATTAAAATAGGATAAAAACCGATGCCCGGAAATGTCATCCTACGTCACTAGGAAGGTAAAAATAGAGAAGTGCCCGTAGTCGCGTCTAGAAACATTCCCGGGCATGAGTTCCAATCCAATTTAAATCCTGATAGTGTGTCCTAAATACACTAGAAGTTTGTCTCAACATTTACGCGACCCCCTGTTATGTATACGTTCATAAACTTGTATTTTTTAAACCTAAAAATAGACTAAAGATGTCATTTAAAAAAAGATACGTAGTTTCAGGAGCGAAACTAATTTCTGATTGGAAGTCCCCGCTCTCAAATTAGGTTAAATTTTGTTTTATTATCGACGTTGAACAGCTTTTGGGTTCAATTAGAGATTTCTTTTCCGAGATTCCAGAGAAAATGTTCAAAGATTTCGTCCACTATTTGATAAGTCTAAATGACTGCTAATACTAGCCATTATTTAGAGTTAAGTTGCTAATTCTTTAGAGCAGTGGTTTCCAATTTTTCTTCGGCTGTGGAATCCTAAGTAATCGAGCTTCTTTTGGCGGTTCCGACTTCATGAATAATGTCAATTATCTACTGTGAATATGCTGGCTAAAAAAGACTATAAAATAATTTGAATATATTTAATGTTTAATAATAAGAATCAAACTATTTCATTGTTTATGAACAGTCTTAGAATTGGGTTAAATGCCAAGCCGTTGAATTCATAGGTCTGGATCGGCCTCTATCTCTGAATTTGTTTTTGGCATATGAATATATGTTAAATTGAATGAAATAAGCTGAATTATTGTTCTCAAAAATGAACTGTTATAAACTGTTAAAACGGTTATGAGATAAATATAATTCCTTATTTTTGAATTTAGTTACTTCGAATAGAAAAGTTTAAAGAAAAATAATTATGTATTATTTGTAAATGCATATCCTTATCGTAATTTATTTAATATATTGTAATTTTTTATTGGCATTTTACATAAATTATTTTACTTTTATAACCGTCGTTGAACAGCCCACCCAATTTTATGGGTTTACGACTACTAATATTCAACTCCGTAGCCTTGTAATTTTGAACCCAATCCATAGAACAAGGGAACTGCTGGATCAAGTATTTTATTTTATTTCATAACCGTCGTTGAACAGCCGACCCAATTTCATGGGTTTACGACTACTAATGTTCAACTCCGTAGCCTTGTAATTTAGAACCAATCCAGAAGACAAGGAGACTCCTGGATCAGTACCCCCAGAGGTATTGTTTTGTTATGGGAACATGGAGGACTTTGAGACTCGACTGATTTAACATGCATCAGTCACCATTTACAACACGGGGGAGTCTTCGGTCGGCGAGGATCGAACCCACGACCTCTTGGACATGGGCCCAGCGCCCTACCGACCAGGCTATACCGGCCCTTGGATCAAGTATTGGGATAAATTTGTCTTCGTGGAGGACTTTCTTGATGGAACTAGCCCGCATTTGGATTTGAAAACCACGAAAACCGCCAACGGTTTGCATGAAGCCAAGAGAACTCTAACCTATGATCTGTCTACCACTGAGGATATTTTACAGCAGCACTGTGGTCGTAACAAGCTGGGTGCGGAATTCGTGTCGACCATCCATCGCTGGGATTCGAACCCGGTTCTCCTCATTGGAATTTAAATTGCGCTCTACCCCCAGAGCCACACGCCCCTATCAAGCATTTCTTTAAGTGAAACAAACAATTTGTTCTCCAGTGTAATTCGTTCTCTCACTACCTCACTAATTATCACTACCTTATTTAAAAGAGAAATTACGCAATCATGCTCCTAACCAATGAGGATGAAATATGATAAAATTAAAATGAAAAAAAAAAAAATTCTGTTACATCAAATATACTCATATTCATGCAAACACTTAATGTTATTTCGCATGTGATTAATAGATATCCCAGAAGAGTTCAATTACTCGCTTTATACACTTGGTCATTCAATTTAATTCGGTTATTTGATTCTAAAAGTTTTGCACAATATATAATCTGAATTTTCTTGATTTTAGAATAATAAATAAACTGTAAGAATTTAATTCTTCCATACGGGTGAGAGGCTGACGAGGTAGCAGTGATTGTTTGCAGTAGAAGTTGTAGTTTATTTACGTTGAAGAGTTGCACAAGCTATTGGCGATGGTCTCGGAAACATCCCCGAGGATGATCCGAATACATGCCATCACAATTTTGATCCCATTATTGTCCTCTGCAGAGGGGATGGCTGCCCCACTTTTGTCTTACGACGACCTGTGCGTGAAATTGAATACCTTACGGTAAAACAATTTAACGAAAGCCGATACCGAGCACCTTCGGCCCTTACGCAGGCTGATCAAAGTTGTCACCTACTTCGCTACTAGACTTACTGCTAGACTTCGGTGTTCTATTGGGAACCGGGTCTTGACGAATAATCTTCTGCGAGAGAGTGATTGTTTGCAATTAATTAACAAAGATTTCTGTGGTTGGTAAGTTTTAAATCTCATTAATCTAAAAATTGTAGTTAAGCGTAATATTAAATTTTAGTAATTTTTCGTCACTAAATTAAAATTTAGTGTATTTTGAAGAATAAATTGATTGCCTGTATAGTGAATTCAAATATTAAATTAGAATTAAGCCATAGTTAAAAGTTAAAATCCTGTAATAATATAAATGTCAATAACAATTTAGGAACAATATATAATTGGCGATCTGGATTGAACATTAATATTGTCTTCGTAGATAAATATATTTGTCTTATGCTCCTTTATCAAAGGAAAATAAGATATATAGATTAAATTCTGGTTGAACAATCAATTAACATTAATTTATTTATCTTTATTAGGAAGTATCTTAATTGATATGAATAATTTACCTGTTGCCTAATTAATATGAATAAAAAAATTTCACTATTCAATCCGAATTGCCTACAATCTAATTAGTAATCTTATTCTTGATTAGAAGACTTTTAAACTATAAATGAAATATCTTCTTAGTTAAGAGTTAAATAAAAAGTTAGGAACTAATTTATAAATTGCAATCTCGATATAGAACCTTAATATTGACTTCGTGGATACATATATTGATCTTATAATTCCAAAACAAACTTATGAGTAAAAAATCATCTTTGACTCCTTTATCAGAGAAACATGACACGTTTAGATTAAATTCTGATTGAACAGACAAGCAAAATTAATTTATTCATAGAAATGTTCAACGAACCGTAGAGTGTCGTTGATCTAGATGTTCGCGAAAAATCCGGAAATGCCGCATCCGGCAAATGTGACGGAACAGGGTCAGTTGTCCGTTACTTTTTAAAACAGCCTTCACCCAATTTGTTTACGGTGAAGTTCAATACAAGCTTAAGATTATGTTTCTATTATGATTCATATCAAATAATTTTGATATGACAACAATAAAAAATATGTCAACCAAAAGAAAACATTACTTTTCATGTCTGGTGGATAAATATAAAATATGCTAAGTCTATCTTTAGAGTGAATAAAAGTTACATTTTTGAATCCAGTTTTAATGCAATTTAAAAAGCAAAAAGGAGGGGGAAAGTTTGAAAAGGTAGATAAAAATTAACACAAATCTTTATTTTCCCTACTTAAATAAGATAATTAATGATCTTTTAATTCGATTCTTCTAATTTTTTAATTAAATGTTGTAGGATGTTTTAAAATTATTAATTTATAGGGACATTTATATACTTTTTAAAATCATGGTATTTGATTTAATGTTTCGAAGTAAAAGAAATTAAAGCTGTAAATAAAAGATATATATATCTATATATAATATACTCAAACATCGCCACAAAGAACATTGACGCTACATCCTGAACCAAGAACTCCACTATTCATCCATAGTGAAACATTGCTAGACTGAACTACCGGCAATTGACAAATTTGGTTTCAAAATCTGGGGACAAAAAAATTAAAGGCAGAAATTTTAGGTATTTGGCATTTTTTCCCATTATAAACTCTTTATTGCAGGGGGAAAAAAAATTTAAAAAATAAATTTTCCTTGATCAGTTTTCTTTGATCAGATTTTCTGAAATTTTATTTTAGCGCTCATAGCATTAGTAATAGAAAAAATATATAGTTGCCGAGCTACTTTTCTCTCGAAATCTATCGTGAAGTACTTAAGTTGTTCTTCAATTACACGGCAGAGTAACCCGTAGGTTAAATTATTCTTCACCTTATATCATCTATAAATGTATTTCATGTGTTTGCCTAGATTTTATTTTGAAAATTTCTATATCATCTAAAACTATTGCTAATGACCTTTATCAAATTATTACCAGCTTTACCATATTATTTCAAATATTTGGAAATCATTATTTTTTTAATCTCCTGTTATTTTTTAACACGACAGCAAAGTTAATGAGCAGATTTTTTTATCTTTATTTTTAACAAGGATTATAAAAATTCAGGTGAATGAAATTTAACATTAAGGGTGCTTAATACAGAACATTCCATTTTAAATACATGGATAATAACAAGAAGAAAAAACTGAGATTATATGATCTTTTTTTTTTCTTTTTTTTTGACTGCTAAGCTATTCTTATCCACTATGTTCATCATTTTCTACGAAAATTAAATACGGAGTTAATCTGGGTAATACCAAAACTATGGATTGCAAAAGAAAAATTAAAATATTTAATTACGAAGAGGTTATCTCAGCAGCATTGAAACGAAATAAGTTATGCTTATGTATTTAAAATTTCGAAAACGAAAGTAGCATGCCAGGTTTGACAATTATTCAATTAATTGTAGGTAACTAAGTAATATTTGAATCATAGCATCAAAAAATTTCACAAAAAAAAATTTTTTCGTCAATATGAAATGAATAAAATAAATTTTCACGATAATGTGTTGTGACCCAGGAGTCTAGGTTATGGGAGATCCAACTGAAATGAAAGAACATCACAGTGAAATAATGCAAGATTTTATTTCTGCTAAGTTACTGGTATTGACACCATCTAGCGTCTATTGATTGATCTGAATGGTTTTCTCTAATGTGAAGTGATGGAAAATCCAAAGAAATAAAAAAATATATACAAATGCCTTAAAAATAGAAATTTTAAAAATGTACAAATATAAAAATTTTTTAAAACATACAAATTAACTAATAAATGATTGAGACTTCATCGTTTATCAAGGCAATAGATGATTGACGTAACTAGATTTTCTTTTGCAATCTTTTAGCGATTCTGTTAAAAATTGACGTGTCATATTTTTTTACGACCCCATTTAATGTGAAGGTAATTATTTCCCTCCTATGAAAAAGCTCAACGCGTGAAAAGTGGTTGAAGCTGTATATCGCAAGTTGTAGTAATCTAAGAAATAAAAGATACCTATGTTCACTAATTTATATATCAATAATATCAAAATCTATGCTTATGTTGTGCAATGAATATTTCAGAAAATTAAAATGGCAGCAAGGAGAAGCAAATTTTTAATTACTCTCACGCTCTAATATCCGCATCCTGTCTTTTAATCTATTTTTGACTTCAAGTTATGCGTTAATTGTTTTTAACATTTTATAGTTTTCCCTTTAATAACTGCGAGAAACACACTTTTCCCTAGACCTATTTAATAAACTAATCGTAATTACTCAGGTTTCCCTTTTTCCCTAAGACAAAACTTTATTACGGGACTATTTGCAAGATTTTCCCTAATTTTTAATTGGAGAACACTTCGAGTTGTGTGTCACTTGGATGATAGTTCTCTGTTAATAGTGGTTAAATAAATACTGATGGGCTTCGTTAATACCTAACCCACACAGCATTGCAGATTCGGCTGTAAAAGGATATGTAATATTATCCAATCGAATCGAGAGAATGTATATTCGTTGTGAACAAATACGAACAATAAATATCTGTTTTATAATGCAAATGTTAATAAATTATAATTAAAATCAACATTTCCAAATAAAAACAATAATATATTAGAAAACATAATCAAAAAAGCTAAAACTATTCAGACCTAACTATTTGTACTAATAAAATACTATTAAATTCTTAAATTTAACGCTTGAAATCCGGGAATTTTTTATTTACTATTTTCAATTTTTCGTAATATTTTTGATAAACCAAAAAGATATAATTATTAAAGGGAGCTTTTAATTAACGGGAACGAATTCGATACGAAGTGGTTAATTTGATATGTGTGATTAAACAGCATAATTGGGTAGTAGGAAGTTCATGTTATAGTTTAGATTAACCGCACTGCTCTGAAATTTTCATTTAAGGGCTTTTATAGAGGAAAATGGGCACTTGATTATAATAGGATGCCTGCAGGTAACTTAGTGTGGGTATCTCAATTTTGATTGGTTGTTGAAACATAGCATTTATTAACGTTAGCAACTGCTCTTTCCTTTCTATTTCGAGTAAGCCAAGCCCGTCAAGTATCAATTCTCTTAAGCGACACATTCTATATTCTTTCCTAAAAATTTCAATTCTTTCACTGCATATTTCTAACTTAACACAAAGACAGGCGTGAAGCCATGTAGAACATAAACAAACTAATTATAGATCGAAGTTTCCAGGCAAACAAAATGGTTACAATAAAATACATAAGCAAATAATAAATCTACGTAAAATATGTTGACAAGAAAGAGTTATATTTTAAAAAATTCAATGTGCAATACGGCTTTGTATTCAATTAACTTCGCGTTTTTTGACCTTATGTGGAGAACAACTTTAACACACCATCTTGTTTATAAACGAACAGCTGGCGTTAAGGTCTAAGGTCACGTGGTTTTATATCAGTAATCGTCTTCTTCTCGAGTTGCAACTACCTAATTATATATGGGCGAATCTCAGAAATCATTAACTTTTATGTCTTCAAACTTTTCTTATAAACGTCAAACCGTAACCAACGAAAATTGAAAAAAAAGTCAAATTCTGCGAGTTACAAGTTAAACTAATGATACAAGTTTGTTCTGCTTTAAATAAGCTTTTGGAATATCACTAACATAAAACTCGCAGAATTGGATTGTATACATTTTTTTTTCAATTTTTGATGGTTACGGTTTGACGTTTATAAGAAAAGTTTGAAGACATATAAGTTAATGATTCCTGAGATTCGCCCATATCCCCGTTTTTTACATGTACTTTATTACATACTATACGATCCTAACTTTGTACCATATTTTGCTCGTCTAATTAATGAATGCACTAAAGCCACATATTTTATAATTAACTAGCTGAATACCAGTACGGGGTCGAAAAGAGTAAGCAAATAATATATCAGTAATGAACAGCACTACGAAATCATGCACAAAACTGAAAGCCAACCAACAATATACCAACATGATTAATAAAGAGAAAATAATTCAAATTTTAAAATTTATTATTATATTTTGTCCTTCCGGTAACTTTACGTTATTAAATTAAGCAAAAAACACTTTTAGTAATTCATCATATCAAAATAAAGATTAAATGTATGTAGAATCATTTGACATGATGCTGTTGTTCGAGGCCAACTCATGATAATTGAAATTTATCACAATCACTCGATTTCCTCTTTTTCTCTTTGGAGAGACAGTAACCTCTCTTTCACACTATCTATATTAAAGCTTCCCAGCATTGATGTAGTTTTAATAGGTATCTAATATGTTAATATAATACATTCTACCAATATTTGTACATTAGGTACCTATTAAAACTGCACCAATTACCATAATACCAGTAGTGTCTATTAGCAAAATTAATTAAGTATCATTAGCGTTAATAATAATGTGGTGATTCTTATTTTTCTCCTTCCAATTTTTCGATGAATTTTGATATATAGCTCATAAAGTATATGGCTTATTTCTATTTTATTTTAGTAAGGGAATTATTAACTCCAAATTAATTAAGTATCAAATTAATTAAATTGGTGTCAAAGATAGTTTGGTACTAAACTATGCACTTTGGCTGCTAAAACTAGCCGTTAGTTGGTTTTTACGGCTGAAAGAAAATAATAAATAAATTAAGACCGATGTGGCTCAGAGAATAGTGCGCTCTCATCCCAATGAGGTGACCAGGGTTCGAATCCGAGCAATGGCTGTTTGAAACTAATTCTGCACCCGGCTCACTGCGACCACAAAGTAGACGTAAAATATCCTCAGTGCAAAAATGCAGAATTTAATAATAAAACATCTAATATTTATTTTCCTAAACTGCGAAAAATTTTACCATTAACTGATTTTATTGTTCACATATTATGTAGTTAAAAAATAGACTTTTAAACTTCGGTAAACAGTCTGTAAAACGAATGAAACATAATCCCAGTGTTCCCACGAGTTTTAGAAAACTTTAATGATGGTAGTAAATTCGTGTTAATGCTTATAAGAATTTCGTTTTTTTATATTTCTTTATTTTTAAAAAAATCATATTTTTAATGTTGTAATAAGTACTCCAAACGTATATATTTAGATTTTAAGCATGGCTGTATTCAATTAAAAAAGCAAAGAATTGTAGAGGTGCAAATACTAACTACTAACATTTTTCAAATTCTTGGAGTAGTGTGTATACACCGAAGAGCCATTACATTATGACCACCCTCCATCTATAACAATGGGCTCGCCCAAGAGCAGATGGTCATGGGGCACATTAGAACCCATAATCCTCATAGAACAATCCCTGACGTCTGTAAGCTGCTTGAGCATAGTTGCAGACCAGGTTCACCCATTCATGGCAACAGTTTTTCCTGCGGGGGATGGTGTTTACCAACAGGATAATGCACCATGTCATAAGGGTCGAATCGTCATGGATTGGTTCGAGGAACTTTCCAGTGACTTTCAAGTCATGTCTTGGTCCCCAAATTCACCTGACCTTAATCCAATAGAGCGTTTGTGGTCCTACTTTGAAAACAAAATTCGTGCTGTCACACTACCCCCTCGCAATGTGAGGGAATTGCAGGACCAGTTGGTGAGCGCTTGGTACCAGATACCTCAGACTACCTATCAGCACCTTGTGGAATCAATGCCACGGCGGGTGCTAGCAGTTTTGTGGACTAAAGGTGGTCCTACATGTTATTAGCAGGGTGGTCATAATGTAATGGCTCTTCGGTGTATATGATTAAAAAAAATTTATATAGCGGTGATCAAAATCCTTTTAGATTAAACGTAAAAATCCAATAATTAAAAAGAAATTATTATTTTACTCCCACTTTAAATATAAAAATTAAATACTACGGATTAACCGTGATGATTATCAACTATGGTACCCCTTATACCTTTGACTTAATATTTTAACGTAGGAATAGCAAAGATGCTTGTTGAAATCTAATATATAAAGTCTGAGGAAAGGTAAAGTAAAAAAAAATTAAATCAAGTTAAATTGCCCAATGAAGCATGAAGGTGTTTATAAAAACCACCTTATTGTTTTCCCGAGAAATCAAACACACTTTTATTTCCCTTTAATCTCGCCTTGCTCGGAAGTAATTCGCCAGATTTCGATAACTATTTTTATCAACAAGGATTACTTATGAAGTACTCTAGTCATGTTCACATTTGCGGTTTATAATATGTAGACTTTTTTTTACTCCATTTTTAAAAAAAGATTCTAAAAATATGTAAGAGAAAGTCTTGTTTCTTATACTAATTTTAATTTTTTTATGCAAAAAAGTATTATTTTACAAAAATACATTATTTTGGGAGAAATACATTATACGTTTGTTTGTAAATTTAATTTTTTTTTAAAAAGTAAAAAGTAAAAGATATTGCCCCAAGCTTCAGCATGGTGTTGTGCTTTGGTATTAATATTTTAATATATAGAGCAAAATTTGAAAGTTTCGCTACCGACCAGTTGTAGCATTTTCAATAATGACCACTTTTTCTAAAATTTAAAATGATTAAAAAATACTGTTGATATAAATTAGTCACCTCTTGAAGGATTGAGACATGCTAAACATGACAACACTTCATTTCTAAATTGAATTTTTAAAATAAAAGTAAAATAAACTAATTTTTAGAATATTATAAGTATTCATCCATTTTTTATCGCCAATGTTAATGTTTAATCGCCCTTCGTTCAGTGTACAACTATATCAACTCTTTTACACATTTTAGTTAAAATTTTATTTCTTTCATTTAAAGTTGTAGTAACATTTACGCCTCTTATTTATTTCATAGATTTCTAAATTTTATTAAACATTATTTTTTGACCACCATTACGTATAAATTGATTAGTATTTATATGAGTACATGATAACTATACATTGCTATTTCCGAACAATTAACAAAATAAAACAGATATTTCTGTTCATAATTGTAATTCAAGTTTCAATTTACTACCACTGGTGAAAATCATTTTCGTTAAAGATTAAAACATTATATATATATATAATCTTTTAATTAAAGGTATGCCGTTAATTTTGCCCCGCATCATAATGCTATAACAAAGCATCTTGTCTATGTATATTTGTTTATTGAATTAATAAAAAAATCGATAATTAAAATCGATGCATGGAAATCAAGTAACAAACTCCTCTCATGTGAAAACTAGAAGGAAAAAAATTGCAACTCAATATTTTCATAATTTTTTGAGCCCTAAAATACTATTTAACTTTCAACAAATCCAATACAAAGTACAAAAGCTGACAACTCAATACCAATTTTTTAAATTGTATATTTTTTGCATTGAGTTAAAATAGTTTATAAATAAAAAAAAATCTGCAACAAATAATTAATTATAATGATTTTTTACACAGAAATGTTTAATAAGAATTTAATTTAATAACATATGAAGAATTGAGTTTAAATTCTAAATCAAATTAAATTTAAAACTCACCGTCAATACTAAATTCCATTTTTTATACTAGTAATTTTTGTATTGTGTTAAAATAGATTATAAATAATAATTCCACAACAATTAATCAATAAAAATGATTTCTTACATAGCGATATTATGAACCTACATTTAAGAATTAAATTTAAATTTGAAATCAAATTGAATTTCAAATTTTCCACCAGTACTAAGCTCTATTTTTAATGTTTTGTATTTTTTGTATTGTGTTAAAATAGATTGTAAATAAAAATTCTGCCACAATTAATCAATAAAAATGATTTCTTACGTATTAATTTTATGAACCTTCATTAAGTATTGAAATTAATCATATATGAAGAATTGGGATTAAATTTTAAATCAAATTAAATTTTAAAACTCATCACCAATGCTGAACTCCATTTTTTATAGTGTCAAAATAGATTATAAATAAATATTCTGCAACAATTAATCATTAAAAATGATTTCTCACATGAAAAAAATTTTGAACCTTTATTAAGAATTGAATTTAATCATATATGAAGAATTGGGATTTAAATTTTAAATCAAATTAAATTTAAAACTCACCACCAGTTTTGGAAAGAGTCATATCCTATGCCGGAACAAACCGCGATAAAACGCTGCCGTGTTTCGAACAATAACATTCAAAGCAGGCAAGAAATGTAGGGATGTTCGCTGATTGAAATTTGTTCGCCGATGTTATCTGACAAAAAAGAGCAATTACTGGAGACAAAAGAAGCCAATAATGTAACAGACTTTGGCGTAAGTGTAGCGGATATAACTGCACCGAACAGGTGAACGCCGTAATAGGGTAACGCCCACACTAGATTTAGTCACAAGTTTAGTGATCGATTGTCACATGTATAAATTATGATAATAGTTAGCAACAGTATTGTTATTAGTTTTGGGATAAAATGAATTATTAGAACATTAACTCTTAATCTCAAATATAAACGATTCTAAAAGTAGAGTCATCTGTACCTAAATGTATGTCCAATTATTTGTTTACTGTGCAATTTAAAAAAAAGTCTTATTCATCGTGATTAATTTAACCCTTTTCGGAGAAGCAAATTTTGATTCAAGATTGAAAGGCTGGAAATTTGCAGACACTACAATCTAAGTAAAGTGAAATACTTTACATCTTTGTTGTTAAAAGAATAATGGCTGCTAAACGTTGACAATTATTGAATTATTGCAACTAATCTTAAGTCTATGGGCAATTTTTCAGATACAATCATCTCTTTAAGAGTTATCAATTTATTATGATGTGGATTTTTCTAATCTCTTTTGTTGGTGTAAATATGTGATGAAGAAATGATAAATTTTGTTTTATAATGAGTTTTATATAAAAAAAAAAAATAATGTTTCTTAATAGCTGATTAATCAGAAGAAAAAAAAATTATTATAAACTAGACAATAAAAAAATTAATAGAAAATTATGAAAAATTTCCAATATCTTGAAATAATTTTACCTGAAATTACCAATACACCTATGAACTTTGCAATCGTGTAGAATTTTAATATATTGATGTAACGCTAAAATTACGTTTTTCGATTTGTTACAATTGCTTCCCTTGTTGCTGAAGCTCAAAAAAATTTTTAAAAGTAAAATGCACGTAGGTTCTGCCGGGACAGCCTTGTTGGTAGGGCGTTGGTTTCATGTACAAGAGGTCGTGAGTTTGAACCACGCTACCTGAAGACTTCCCGAGTACAAGATGGTGGCTAGTTCACGCTTAATCTGAGATTGATCATGCTCTGATTCAGGTCAAAATTACGATCTATGGATAGTGTGTGAATGTGTCCTCCCAGTCAAACGGCCTGTGACGTATGTGTGATTTTAAAAGTCGAATTCTTTGCCACAGGAAAACAAGAAGAAGCGCATCCTCTTGCTATAAAATAAGCTTGTCAGAATTGACAAGTGAAACAAGACAACGACAACAACACCGTAAGTTTTAAGATTGTAAACTTCAATTTGTTTTTTTTGTTTTATATTGAGAGAATTTCAAACAATGTTTGAAAATTCAGTACAGATTTGTTTGAAAAAAAGAATTTGAAATATAACAATACTTTACAAACTCAAAATTCCATCCACACTGCCCAAAACATATATTTTCCTAACCACCACCCTTGATAAATGTTTTTAGAATCCTTATCCAAAATAAACTAAAAAAGTTAATACATTTAAGAACTCAAACTGATATTTAGGTACAGAAAAAATAAAACGCTACGAAAACTGAGAAATCCTTAACGAGAAGGCCCGGAATAAAGCATCAAAATCTGTCATATTTCTGGTTGAAACTTAAAGGTGTTTGCAATATGTAATCTCTTATAAAACCTCCAAAATGCTATCCAGTAGGCAATCCAAGAAGATCCACCATCGTCAATAGTGGTTCTGTAAATTTTGAAGTTTCTGTATTTCCTTGCTGAAATATTAGACTCTGACTCCTATAGTTAGTTGAATATATTTTTACTTATTCTTAAAATATTAAGTATTCTGAAAATATTAAGGATGACGAAACACCTTGAAAAAATTCGATTTTTAATTATTGGAGTTAGAGGTTTTTAGTTAAGAATCTGATTTTTCTTGCATTTCAAGTTTTAAAATTTATACTTAAATTATCTCACTTTCTTATATATATATAAATTTTCAACAAACCTAGAGCAAATAAATTTCATACATATTATTTATCTCAAATTGATACGCCATCTAATCATAATCCTAGCCTAAATTTTAAAATTAAAACAAAAAAATTTAAACATTTCAAATAGTTAAAATAATTGTATCTAATGTTAAATAAATCAAAATTCAGAATTATTTAAAACAAATAACAATGATTTTCGTAGAACAATAACGATTCCATATAATTCCTAATTTCCGTAACAACAAGAAGAGCGGAAGGTCACTAACGATTATTTCACACCAAAAGGTCACGGTTCCATTGAACCTTTCAATTAAGGTCAAAAACAATAAACTCGATAAATAAACAATTCAAGTTCGTACTGGGGGCCGACAACAGTGAATTTACAAGTGAAAGCAGGTTTTGCTCCAATTGTTATTTTCATTAATTTAGAAACAACCGCGTCAAAATTTACTGTGCTCGGTATTAATTTAATTACTTACTTCACTGCTTGTGAAAAGTGTAATGTAAACAAGTAACACGTGAACAAGTAAAAGCTATAATCACGTATATATATCCACCGCTAAAATTTATTGTATTAATGCATATAAAATTTAATTATTATTTAACTAACACTTACGAAAGAATAAATTAAAATTAACTTGCTTAACCTATTCATAATATGAAATTCAAGCTCTTGTTAACTTTAATCCATTAATTACCAACTGTAAACCCTAGTGGTTCATATATAGGAAATTCTAATATGATAAAATAGGCAATATACTAGTATATTTGTTTACGCTAGTGAAGGTTTCTTTTTTGTCAACAGTTATGCTAACATTTTCCTCTTTTTTTAATGAAAGGAACCGTTATTTTAGAAGAACGCTGGACACAAATGGATTAAAAAAAGAAGACGCAAAAAGATAAATCTCTTAAAACAATAAAGGGAAATGAAATAGTATATAGTTCTTTTTTATGTTCAAACTTCTGGTAACTAAGAAAAGAAACATATGCCATTGAATACATAACCGCTCATATCGTAAATAATTAACTCCATAAGACCAAAAAAAAATCCAATAAAATAATGCACAGTGCGCAAGAATAATATGAGGACCACCCTGAATGACTTTACTTTCGATCCGATGATGGAATCTTCTCGTTCTAGGACTCAATCTTAATGGTTCGAGCAGGTGATCATTAACTAACACAGACTATGTTAACTTACGAAATTAGACACAAAAACATTTTTTTTTCTGAATAAACTTATCTTTTATACGATGTATTCGGATTTCTGACTACCAAATTCTAGGGGGTAGCCGCAATTAGAGAATTATGTCCCCAATAGTTTGGTCAGGAGAGCGGTCCAAAGCTTGGACCCCTTAATGTTAATTTTACTTTTTACGCATTTCACCATATCTCCAGAACTTTCTAAGCGGAACTGAAAATTTTTGCATTCAATTATTACTGTTAAACTACAAATATAATTCATCATTTTATTTAATAATAGTCAGAAAAATATTAAATTTCGAAGCATAATTTTTTTTTACGTTATTTTAAAGAATTTAATTTTACTTGGCAAAATATGAAATTTGAGCGTAACCGGGGAAATAATTCCTGAGAAATTAAATTTTTAAAATTCTATTTCTCAATTTTTTAAGATTCGATATATATACTTATTTTATATATATTTATATATATATTCCTATCACTCCCAACGTACACGGAAGTGGGGACACTTAGTATAGTTAGTTCACCAGGAGTTGGCACTTGACTCCATCTCTTCGGACGAAGAGTTCATTTCAGCCCGGGAGTAAGAGGAGAAACGTCTCCGCTCTTGAAATTGAGACAACCCTTAATGCAAGCCTCACGAAAACGGTGAATTCTTTTTCAGTCACTTGTGCTTACTTCGCTTTATCATCTGCTATTATATCTATCGTTACTCTAGCTAATGAAATATAATTTAAATTTAAAAACGGCTGTTTTTCCAGAAAAATGTCTCTAAAAGGACTCACTATTCACTCACAAGAGAGAAATATCATCAAATTTATAAACTATTTAATGTTAAAAAATTGCGAAATAAATATTTTTGTCAGATGATCACCAAACAGCAACCTTGTTCAGGATTGTCCACATCCTTCTCCCAAAAATAGTGAAACAGTATCGTCGGATACCTCGTGACGAAGGCGGAGCCAAGTGCCAACTCCCGGTGAATGAACTATACCCAGATAGCAAAATAAGGTTTATTTTCATTCAGCAAAGAACTTCTAGTGTAAATCTAAGAAGATTTTTATGTGGTTTACGTGTAAACCTTCTAATCTTAAAACGAGATCTGTCACAATCTTCTCTATTCTACGTGCATTATCCTAATCAAAAACCTAGGAAAACAACCTTTTATATAAAAACCTTAAATCGAGGTTGTCTTAGTGAGAAAAAAATCCTGGAATAAAGCTAGTCTTAAGGTGAAAAAAAATCTTAAATCAAGGTAATTATAAGGTTTATTTTCGCAACATCTTGTAGCTCAGCTAAACTCCATCTTGTCATAAAATTTTAACGGACAATGCAATTTGATCCTATTACTAGTGTAACCTCAGCTAAAACGTTATTGTGGACCGAAGTGACCATTTTACCTAAGTGACATTACTTTTATTGGAAAAGCTATAAAAAAGTTTTGAAGCTGCAATATTTTTGCTTTATTGGAAAAAGGGTTTTAATGCAACTATTTTCGTGACAATAAGAAGAAAACGCTGACACAAGGTTGCAGTAAGGTTACATGTTTTCTGGGTAGTCACTCAGGAGAATTTTAAAATATTCTGATTAGTTTTATCAAATTGAATTGCATAAAAACTACAGCTTGCGGAGACAAACCTTTTTCAAATTAGTTAAAAAATCTTAAGCAAAAAAAAAAAAAAAAATTTCTTCAGTGTTATCGATATTTTGATCACAGTTTTATACAAACTAAGTTTCGCTTTTCCTGTTATTGCTTAAGATTTTGTTAATTTCCTTAATGCAACAAAAAAAAGCCTAATTTCTTTCATTAATCATTGTTTTCAATTACAATTGAACCCTTGTACTACAACTTTTTAGATTTTTTTTCTTCATTTTATTTTTTAATAATACATTACTTAGCTTGTGTATAAGTAACGATTAACGGGGATTTGTATTAAAATTAGCATTGCGGTAGTCAGCTTATCATTACAAAATCAAAATCAAAACTTTACTAATGCTGCTTTATCTTGTAATTAAATTGTTGTAAAAAATGCTATATGTATTTGTAAAAATGGCAATTTGTAGGCAAAAAATTAATAATAAAATTAATTTTAAATCAGTTGATTTAGAATTATTTGATCTTTCATTAAAATGTTACTAGCATTACACAAACTGGTTATCCATTAAATAGGCAGCAATCAGTGGTTTTTTTTTCAAATTTCTAAAAATTTGAAACCTACTTATATATTATCAAACATTTTAACAACTGTTGAAAAAAATGCAACATGAACCTTTTAAAAATAGTTATTATTAATAAATTCTTAAAAGTAACCATTTTTGGATGATTAATTCGTTTAGAACTCGCACTATTTTAAATTTAATTCTTATCACATTTTTTATTCAATTCTTACATTTATTGTCACACGAAACCAACCAGCAATACATTAAATATTCGTCAATTAGTATTTAATAAATATTTAAAAATTTTAAGCTTATAAATACTTTATTTTATGTTTAAACTATAGCAGAAAAATCAAATATGAAAAGTTTGAAAATTGCAATTTAAAATAAATCTTATAACAAAATTTATTTAGATTCCTTAAAATTCATCATTCAGGTTTTTCATTTTAATGTTACTGACTTTTATGGGCATAAACTAGCAATGCCTGTTATCGATACCTCTTACCGACACTGTTAGTTTCCTAGTTAACCGGCTATTTAAACGGTATAGTTACCAATATAATTATCTCTATCACCAACCGAATAGTTACCAATATAGTTATCACCAATATATGTTATCGGTAGTATAGTTAGTTACCGATTTAGTAGCCGTTAATACAGGTAATATTTACCAATAACCGGTATCCGACATACATTTAAAAACTGATAAAAATAATTTCTAAGATTTAATCTTTTGCAGCATGAAACTCATTGCATTAAATTTTAAAAATTGATTCTCAAAATATTATTAAATAATAAAATGATTTTTTAAAAAAAAACATAAATTACTTACAGTTTTCCTCTTTGCGGAAGTTTCTAGTTGACAAAACGACTTTCGTTTACGGTTTTGGTCGCAAAATGCACGAAAAGTGAAAGCCCACGGGACAGTTTCCAACATTCCGGAAAGAAGACAATTCTAACCTTCATAAAGGTCGGTCGTAATCTGAGGCTTAAACGGCCGACAATAAGTTTTCCATAAAAGTGAGAGACATAAATGGATTTAGTTTTGTAGAGCGTATCTATCATATTATACCATCTGGACATATAGTTCTATTCTTGGCCTTGAACTGGACAATGATTGAACACGGAGAGACACGATGGGAAAAATGAAAATTGAATCTGAAAATTTATGTTTATGTGGTTTCCTGAAAATAGGCTGAATAGTTAATTGTTGCTGTTTCACAGAAAGAGATACTGACAATTTCAGTTTGAAAGGAACGTTTTTGTGCTCACTTATGTAGAAAAGAAAAAGTGAACGAGCATGCAACATAGTATAACAAATGATAGATTATTTATTAACAATACATCATCATATGGCTGATCATGATAGAATTAAAAAAAAATTCGAAATAAAAATAATATTTTTAAAAACCACGTTTTTTTCGTGGAGAATAATAATTAAAAAACAAAAATTTGAAAAACGTGGGGCGCATGAAATACATAACAGTAACAGTATGTGTGCTCATGAGAATATGTGTATGTATAACTGTAATTGTATCTGAATGTGTATGTGTGTGTGGAATATGTTTGTGTATATGCATGTGTATGTGGATGTATATGTGGATGTGGTTGCGCATGTGTATGAGTAAGAAAATGTGTTTATGTACTGCTATGTATTTCATGCGCCCCACGTTTTCCGTTTTTAAAATTTTTGTTTTTTAATTATTATTCTCCACTACAAAAACGTTGTTTTTAAAAATATTATTTTTATTTTTATTATTTTTTTTTTGTACTCACTTCCAATATCTCAATTTTTTCACTCACTGGACACAAAACTTTTCAACTGACATGTGACACTAATTTGAAATAATCGAATCGACAACAAGAGACATTCGCGAAAATATTAATTTTTCTTTAATTTTATTTTACTTCATAGGGGAGTGTCGGGTACCCCCGCCCACTGTCAATTTCATATGTATAGAATATTTTTTCAAGTCAATGGGCCATCGGACATTATTTTCAAAGTTTTAAGTATTTATGCAGCTGGTAACATGGTAAACAATACTTTTGAAAATATGTTGAATACAGTAGTCAAATTTTTTAAATTTCTATTTTTTTAAGTTAAACTATTCTTTTTTTGGTTTATTCTTTTTGCATTATTTAATTAGATAATAAAATAATAGAAACATACAAAAATATTGATTATTACTCAATATTATACAGAAATATAAGCAATACTCCTTAAGTGGGCGGGGCTACCCGACTCTCCCCTGTGTCTTTTTTCTCTTCATTTTCATGCATTGTCATCTAATTCTGAACTATGTGCCAAATTTGAAGTCTGTAGCTACTCGGAAAGTTAGTTTAAAATCGATTACAAAATTCCACCCGAACAGACATACACGAAGGCAAGTTAATATAAACGTGGTAAAAAAAAATTAGTTTCCACCATTTTCTGCAGTCTTAAGTGCTAGTATAGCTTTTCTTCTTGCCGATCTACCCTCTTGTTTCGCCTAATTTGTTTTTAGAGTAGCAAATGAAATTCTGAAATTTATTTTGAGCATATTCTTTGGCTGCTGAGCCTACATTTATTTCTACTAATTCTAAAAACTGTCAATAACGCTTTGCAACCATCATTAAAAAGTGTTTTAGCTAAATAAGTATCAGTTTCAACAATTTATATTAAAAGCATCTTTACTACTTTTTTATACATATTTTAAACGAATTATTTCAATAAAAGAGTTAAAATAATAGCATTTTACATTACTCTCCCTTCTTAGCATATCGAGTATTAATTTATTTTTAAAAGATACTGAGTTAATATCGACGCTTTATGTTATTCTGTAAAATCGCCCTTAGAAATTCGCGGCACTAGAGATTTCTTTTCCGAAATTCCAGAGAAAATGTTCAAAGATTTCGTCCACTATTTGATAAGTCTGAATGACTGCTAATACTAGTCATTATTTAGAGTTAAGTTGCTAATTCTTTAGAGCAGTGGTTCCCAATTTTTCTTCGGCTGTGGAATCCTAAGTAATCAAGCTTCTTTTGGCGGTTCCGACTTCATGAATAATGTCAATTATCTACTGTGAATATGCTGACCAAAAAAGACTATCAAATAATTTGAATATATTTAATGTTTAATAATAAGAATCAAACTATTTCATTGTTTATGAACAGTCTTAGAATTGGGTTAAATGCCAAGCCGTTGAATTCATAGGTCTGGATCGGCCTCTATCTCTGAATTTGTTTTTGGCATATGAATATATGTTAAATTGAATGAAATAAGCTGAATTATTGTTCTCAAAAATGAACTGTTATAAACTGTTAGAACGGTTATGAGAGAAATATAATTCCTTATTTTTGAATTTAGTTACTTCGAATAGAAAAGTTTAAAGAAAAATAATTATGTATTATTTGTAAACGCATATCCTTATCGTAATTTATTTAATATATTGTAATTTTTTATTGGTATTTGACATAAATTATTTTACTTTATAACCGTCGTTGAACAGCCCACCCAATTTTATGGGTTTACGACTACTAATATTCAACTCCGTAGCCTTGTAATTTTGAACCCAATCCAGAAGACAAGGGATCGAGCATTGAGAGAAATTTGCTTTCGTGGAGGACTTTTCGATGGAGCTAACCCGCATTTGCGTTACATGGAGAGAAAGGCCACGAGAACCTCCCATGTTTAGCCTGACGGCAAGGGGACTCTAACCCATGATCCGTCTACCACTGAGGATATTTAACGTCAGCACTGTGGTCGGTGCAAGCCGGATGCGAAATTCGTATTGACTGGGATTCGAACCTGGTTCACCTCTTTGGAAGGCGAACGCTCTATTTACATAAACTTTACATAAATTATTTCACAAAAAATGACCGAAATATGAAAAAAATTACGGAATATTGGCCGGGCGCTAATATGGTTACAAGTTTCACACATTTAAAAAAAAACGCCAAAGTTAAGGAACTCCTGTTACCACGAAACCCTCGGGTTCAGCAGAACACCTGTTGGGAACCACTGCTTAATAATTGGGGATTAAATATTAAGAACCACTACTTAATAGTAACTTATTAATTAAATGACTTGATTGCGTCACAAAAAAAACACACTATCCGGAAAAGATACGCACAAAGTTTGTATAATATTCGATCGAACTCTAAAACTAGAATTTATCAATTTAGCATAGCTGCTAGATTCCTGCCACTTTTTTCATTTTACCTTTTGCGTTTAAGCAAAATCTGCAAGAAATAAATTATAATTGCAAAAAAATTATAATCGATAATTATTTAAATTTATTACATGTATCACTTTTAGTTCATGAATTTTTAACATTGAAGTATACTATTTTCAATTTTTTTTTTTTTTTTTTTATGTATCTAAATTAAAATTATTGAACTTACCTAAAATTCCCATCTACAAAGAGTTTACTTTCATCAGTCATTCTTGTCAAAATAAACGGATTAAAAATCAGCACTATCTCTGATCATTTGTCTGAGTGTCAGACGACCGCATATTTCTTCATCAACAATGTGACATGCGTACCTCCTACCCCTTACAATTACTTCCGCCCTTGGTGTAATACAACACAATTGCATTAAACCAAAACTAGGCTGCCGCCAAAATTTTTTAAAAGACTATTCTAATTTACACGGATTCTTCTACATGTTGAAAAACATCATTTATGGGTAGTGGAAAATATCTATGTCAATATATTACATTGAATGATGCTTCTGATTTCTATTGGTAGTTAAAAATAATGGTAGAAAGAAGTAATTTGTAAATCAGGGAAAGAAAAAGGTTTAATAAAATTAAATGCGGTTGTAAATGTCTAGCTGAGTATGATATACATATCGTTAGTAAATTTTTTAAATCTAAACACAGCCCAAAATGTGTTTAAATAAGTGAACACTAGTCAACATGCGTGTTTAAGATAATTAACACGGTTCGAAATGCGTGTTAAAAAAATATTTACTGTAAAAAATGCGCCTCTTCAATATTCAAAGCAAATTTAACAACTAAACGAGAAATTTCATATTACCTTTTTCGGTACTTTTTTAAAAATCAATCGTTAGGAGGAAAAGTAACTGATTGGGGTGGCTCGATATATTATATATGAAATTATTCAGCCATCTCTTCAAATTTAGTGCTGTAAACTACACTGTAAAATGGAAAAATTATTATTATTTTTTTTTAAATTTTAAACAATTGTAATAAGTTAAAAAATTTTCAGAAGATTTTAAAACATTTTAGAAATTTTAAAAAATTTAATTTTGAACAGCGTCAACTTGATACCATTATTATAAATTTATAGGTCCCATGACTTCCTTGTAAAAAAAAAACTGCAGACTTTTAATATGTTTTAAAAAAGCGAATTTAAGAAATAATGTACCAAGTCATTTAGGCAAACAGTCAACGTCACATCACGAATTTATTTAGAGACTTTTCTTCATTTTGCATTTTGAGCTGTGTTCATTATTTTAAACATACATTTTTAACTGCGTCCATTTCTTGAAACAAACGTTTTTAGCTGTGTTCATTCTTTTAAACACGAATTTTGAACAGTAACCATTTCTCTAAACATACATTTTGAGCTGTGTCCATTTCTATAAACACCCATTTTGAGCTGTATCCATTTCTCTAAATTTACGTTTTGAGCTGTGTCCATTTCTTTAAACACGCATTTTGAGTTGTTGTCCATTTCTTTAAACACACATTTTGTACTTCGTTCATTTCTTTAAACACACATTTTGAGCTGTATCCATTTCTCTAAATATACGTTTTGAGCTGTGTCCATTTCTTTAAACACGCATTCTGAGTTGTTGTCCATTTCTTTAAACACACATTTTGTATTTCGTTCATTTCTTTAAACACACATTTTGAGCTGTATCCATTTCTCTAAATATACGTTTTGAGCTGTGTCCATTTCTTTAAACACGCATTTCGAGTTGTTGTCCATTTCTTTAAACACACATTTTGTACTTCGTTCATTTCTATAAACACGCAATTTGAGCTGTATCCATTTCTCTAAATATACGTTTTGAGCTGTGTCCATTTCTTTAAACACGCATTTCGAGTTGTTGTCCATTTCTTTAAACACACATTTCGTACTTCGTTCATTTCTTTAAACACACATTTTGAGCTGTACCATTTCTCTAAATATACGTTTTGAGCTGTGTCCATTTCGTTAAACACGCATTTTGAGTTGTTGTCCATTTCTTTAAACACACATTTTGTACTTCGTTCATTTCTATAAACACGCATTTTGAGCTGTATCCATTTCTCTAAATATACGTTTTGAGCTGTGTCCATTTCTTTAAACACGCATTTTGAGTTGTTGTCCATTTCTTTAAACACACATTTTGTACTTCGTTCATTTCTATAAACACGCATTTTGAGCTGTATCCATTTCTCTAAATATACGTTTTGAGCTGTGTCCATTTCTTTAAACACGCATTTTGAGTTGTTGTCCATTTCTTTAAACACGCATTTTGTACTTCGTTCATTTCTATAAACACGCATTTTGAGCTGTATCCATTTCTCTAAATATACGTTTTGAGCTGTGTCCATTTCGTTAAACACGCATTTTGAGTTGTTGTCCATTTCTTTAAACACACATTTTGTACTTCGTTCATTTCTTTAAACACACATTTTGTACTTCGTTCATTTCTTTAAACACACATTTTGAGCTGTACCATTTCTCTAAATATACGTTTTGAGCTGTGTCCATTTCGTTAAACACGCATTTTGAGTTGTTGTCCATTTCTTTAAACACACATTTTGTACTTCGTTCATTTCTATAAACACGCATTTTGAGCTGTATCCATATCTCTAAATATACGTTTTGAGCTGTGTCCATTTCGTTAAACACGCATTTTGAGTTGTTGTCCATTTCTTTAAACACACATTTTGCACTTCGTTCATTTCTTTAAACACACATTTTGAGCTGTGTCCATTTTCTTACACACGCATATTATACTATGCCCAGAATAAAACGCTCAGCGACGATATTATATTTAGTTTTATACTTAAATTTTGATGCATCATTATAATTTTATGAGTCTCTTCAACAATCGCTTTCAAAAACTTTTACCAAAAGAGATAAAATTTAGGTTTCATAAGGTAAATTACATTTTTCTTTTTTTCACTTTAAAAGAGCCCAAACTTTCAACCGCTTTACTGTCTAAATCATACTTTCCAAATATTTTGAGAGTCAAGAACTCAAATCTGTCGGAAAAAAAGCAACTTCATTTAGATAAAGTACATTTTATATCTGATCTTGAAACTTAAAATATTGTCTGTAATAATTAACTAACATATTTTAGTTAAGCTATTCGAAACATTGAATCCTAGTACGGTAAGATACGATCATTTGATCCAAAGATATTAGAGCTCTACGCTTATTTTTCGGCCTGTGTAGGGGTCAGGGAACTGGCCTTGCATCAGAAAGGTTCCGGGTTTGAATCCCGTGCAAGGCATGGATGATCTTTCATTCTCTGTACTATCTGTCCTTACTGTGGGAGCAACGGTGGCCCATCAAATATGGTGCCTCTGAAAGAAAGGTCATTCTCCAAGTGGGTATTAGAAAAAAAAAATAGAAACAAAAAACTTTCGAATTTACACGAAACAACTTTTTCATACACGAATTGGTTCTTTCAATGAGCAATTTTCACCAGACTTATTTAACATCCGATAAGTTTAGCATTTTTTTTATTGCTAACATAATTTTATTTCCACGTGAACATTTTTATTGCATTGACGCCATAAGCCATATTCTCCAACATTTGGGATTTGGGACAGCTATATTTTGCAGTGATATTAAACTAAAGTAGAATTTTTTTAAATAAAACGAATTTTTGTAAAACTTGTATCAAACCGTACAACCACGGTCATTTGTATACATCTGACAATTTCTCTGTCTGTTTAAATTATTTATATAGTGGTGTACAAAATTCTTCAAATTCTAGTTTGTTAAAATATTTATGTATATCCTTTGCTACCGCAAGGATATATATTTTCTGAAACTACAAAACTCCGCAATTGGGGGGGGGGGGTATGCATTAGACCAGAGGTTCCCAAAAGGTGTTCCGTGGTACCTTAGGGTTCCGAGAATTTAGATATTTTTAAGACCAGTAAGTAATAATATTAATCATATCCAATCAATAATACGTAATTTATTTCATATTTCGCTTGCTTATATGAACTTCTTTATGTAAAATGTGAATGGAAAAAAAATCAAAATTTAAAATATGTATATTTTTTCAATCACAATAAATTTAATAACTCATGAAAAGAATATGCATTTATAAAAATTTCAAAAATATTTCTCATTCGAGCTTTTCATTTCAAAACAAAATAGCTAAATTCAAGAATAAAAAATTAGGTTTTTCTACTAACTATTCTAATCGCTAATAAGAGTTCTTTTTTAAAAAAAACCATCATAATTCATCTCATTTTATACATTTTATACATTTTCAGCATATGCATATACTATGAAAAATTTATAATATAAAATATTTAAGTATGCACATGAAATAGTTCAAAATATTTAAAGTTTTGGGAAGTATATTCACAGTTGCTAAAATTTTTGTTAGAAGGCTGGGGTTTATTGCCAAAGGGATTGGGCTCTTATTTTATTCATTTTTGGGTTCCATAGCAAAAAAAAGCAACATCAAAAATATTGAGAACCACTGCTTTAGACACACCTTCAAACATTTTAGGATTGAACGAAATATTTTCCCTCAGTGGTAGTGAACTAAAGCAGAAATCTTTAAAACAAATAGAATTATTATAAAACTTGAATATGAGCTTAAGAACATAATCATCTATTAACTAGGCTTTACAGATATGTCTGTTTAAATTCTCTATATATTGTGGTAGACCTAACTCTTTTAATTCTAATAATTACTGTTGTCGTCGACCATTAAGGCAGAGGGGGTGCGATAGTTCTTGTTTTCCAGTGGCACCATCTATGGCCAAGAATTCGACTTCTGCCACACCCGTTTACAGGAAAGACCCATTCATTCATCCACAGTTCGTAATTTTGACCTGAACCAGAGAACTATCAATTTCCAATTTAGTACCCCCAGAGGTATTGATTTGTTATGGGAGCATGGAGGACTTTGAGACTCGGCAGATTTAACGTGTACCAGTCCATTTACTACACGTCGAGTCTTCGGCCTGCTGTATTCCAACTCCAGTTCTCACAAACGTGAGTTCAACGCCCTGCCAACCTGGCTATCCCGGCCATCCTAATTTATTAAAAATATTTTCTGGAAAATATTTTCTGAAACTGCGAAAACAGTTGGAGAGTATTTTTTAGGAATTTTAAGCAATTAAAACACATAATTAACAATATTTTTAAAATAAAAATTTTATTAACAATAACAAAATACACATGCGGTATACTATATCAAGAAAACAGAACACACACAAAAACAACAAGTTTATGATAAATTCTCTCAAGATATTCAGTCACTTCACCAGTTAATTAAAAAGAAAATACTAAAGTGTGTACAACCTCTGAACGCCTATTTTTTTCAACAGTAATAAATCTTTCCTATAGGAAAATTTACAAGACTTCTGAGACTGTTCACATTTGCTAACATTGAAACATTTCAATGAGAATCAATCGTTTTAAATAATTTTTCGGTATTAAGATCTAGAACAACATATGTTCCGAATAGAAACTATAATATTTCAAAAAAAATTTTTTTAATATTCTTTGGTTATGCAGTGAAAACATTAACACATTTACAACATAAAATATTCCCTCGATAACACTGTTCATAGAATAAAATAAATACAGTGTATTGTAAAACAAGTACTTGGTGATTTTAAAATTCTTTTTTTTTCCTTTAAAAAATGTATACTTTCTTTTTCGGTGATAGTATTTATCACCAATTTATTACTAAATATAGCACCAATCTTGTCAAACTTGTTCCACTGCATAAGGTAAAAATGTGATTGTATTCGTAATACAATAACATACAAAAAAAAAACTAAACGCAAGAATAAGATAAAATTAAAAATAGTTCAGACAAAAAATCTTGATTTTCATGATTTCTAAAAACATCTTTGGCATTTTCTCTTTTAAATTATAAATGATATTTTCTCTTTTAAATTATTTGACATTTTATCTAAACTTTTTTTTAAAAAAGAAAATTAATTTAAATTTTTTCTCTCAATTTTTATTCCAAGAAACGCAATATTTCGCGATATTTAATTGCTTGTTTTTTTAATAATAAGATCTCAAAGACCTTATACTATTTTTTGATCATTTTATATTATGCTAGCTACATATATGTTTATCCATCAAAAGTCAGACAGAAATATAAATATTTTTTTCATAACGCCTTTTTTAGGCTTAACAAATGGTTTCCTTTAAATAAGAATTTTTTCTAAAGTATTGAGCTTAGAGTTTGTGTTACTCATGAAGTTATGTCAGAAAGGGTTTCACTGCAAATATATAAGTCATTATCGACAATTCGTCATGTTCAAAGTCATTTAAAGAAGTTCTTTTATGTCTGACAGTTAATAACTTCATTTGCTACTGCAACAACTAGATTTCTTTGGTTTTGTGTCACACAACTGAAGTGCAGAAGCTGACATTTGAAGGTCCTGATGAGTTGACATCGACCTAGAAAAAAAATGAATAACAACATTACGTAATTCAAAATAACTCATCATTTCACAGGCAGACTAACGTGACGTAATGTTCTAGCAACTCCGGAAGAAGTGATTTGGACTAACCACGTGATTTAAATCAGATATAATTGGATACCTGTAAGAGACGTTAACGCACGTGTGCTGAACCTAATTGGCTTCTGAATCGACAAATGCTATGACTTATCTACGATGACGTCATCTGCAGGTATCCAATTGCCACCTGCAATTATTCATGTTCATAAACAACTGAAAACCTCCACAAATATTTTTATAAAATAAATTTGATCACATTACTAAAAAAGAAAGCCAGTTTGTACATTGATCAAGAAAAAAAGAAATAAATTACACACACACATATATATATATATATATATATATATATATATATTCCCTCACATTGCGAGGGGGTAGCGTGGCAGAACGAATTTGGTTTTCCAAGTAGGACCACAAATGCTCTATTGGATTAAGATCAGGTGAATTTGGGAGCCAAGACATGACTTGAAAAGTCACCGGAATGTTCCACGAACCAATCCATGACGATTAGACCCTTATGACATGGTGCATTATCCTGTTGCTAAACACCATACCCCGCAGGAAAACCTGTTGCCATGAATGAGTGAAC
Source organism: Parasteatoda lunata (assembly GCA_949128135.1). Taxonomy (NCBI): domain Eukaryota; kingdom Metazoa; phylum Arthropoda; class Arachnida; order Araneae; family Theridiidae; genus Parasteatoda; species Parasteatoda lunata. Next base: position 69,648,532 of record OX421978.1, on the reverse strand, counting down.
CTGGTCTGCAACTATGTTCAAGTAGCTTACAGACGTCAGGGATTGTTCTATGAGGATTATGGATCCTAATGTGCCCCATGAAAACATTGATCACACCATACTACCATACATTGCCGCACCATACATTGTTATAGTTGGAGGATGGTCATAATGTAATGGCTCTTCGGTGTATATATATATATATATATATATATATATATATATATATATATATATATATATATATATATATATATACATATATATATATATATATATATATATATATATATATATATATATATATATATATATATATATATATATATATATATATATACGTTAGTGCTATAGTGCTATCTATTATGTAAAATACGGAATGGGACACAAAAACGTATTTTATTTGAATAAACATACCTTTTTATCAACACGAATTTAAAATTGTTAATCTTCCAAATATGGGAGTCAGTTGCAATCTGGAAAATATGTTCCCAACAGTTTAAGCAAGAAAGGATGGATTAGATTTCTAAATGTTAATTTTACTTTTTTCATAGTTCGGAATGTATCGGGAAGAGCTAATTCAAATCGTTATGTTTACATACAATTATCAAATTTGCTCATCCTAATATAGTTCAGGGTGAAAAACGAAATTTCAATCATTTTTATAACTATTATATTATTTTATTTAATAAGAATAGAAAAAAAAATTTGAATTGTGAGATACACGAATTTTTGTAACTATTTAAAACACTGTATCTTTGAGTGACAAAATAAAAAATTTGAACGAAATCAGTCAACTAGTTTCAGAGTAAAAAATATAAAAAAATTTAAATCGGTTTTTTTTCCAAGCTTTTTATTTCTCAAGAACTATTTGATAGATTTCGTATAAATTTCGTATTCCGTCAAAAGAAACTTAGTTTGCTTCACCGCAAACGTTTTTAAGAAGTCTCAATTGCTATCTTTCAAAATTCATTCATCCATAGTAGAAACAATAAAGAATAAATTTTACGACATTTAAAAATTAATAGAGAACTCTGCAGCTCTATCAGACGGAAGATGTGTATTCATTTTTATTTGTTTAAAAATCTAACTAAAATCTTAAAAAAAACACACACATTAATTATATCTTTAAAATCCTTGTAAAATTAATAGTAAAACAGAAAGGGCTAAAAATAGTATTTTAAAAAAAAAATGCAAAAACATCTTCTAGCTCAGCCCAACCATCAATAAGATCAGATTAAGGTGAAATTTATATAAACTACAAGACCCGTGGTGGTTCCGGGGACATAGTGCTCGCTTCATAATGAGGTGTCTCGTATTCGAAACCTAACGATAGCTGTTCAATATGAATTCCGCACCCAGTTCGCATCGATCACAGTGCTGGCGAAAAATAAATTCATTGGTAGACGAATCATGGGTTAGAGCCCCCTTGGCGTCAAGCTAACCATGGGTTTCCTCTCCATGCAACACAAATGAGGGTTAGTTTCATCAGAAAGATTTCTACGAAGACAAATAATTCCAAATATTTGTTTCAGAAGTTTTCTTGTCTTCTGAATGGGGTTGAAAATAACAGGGCTTTGGAATTGAACTTTGGTAGCCGCAAACTCAGAATTGGGTCGGCTATTCACCACCGGTTAAAAAATAAAATAATGATACGCTAGAGGTCTTCAAAAGAGCTAATTAAACTGGCTTTGATTCTTCCTATCTTACCCTATCTGATTTACCTCGATAGTAATTCATTAGATTTTGATAACATAATATATCTTTTTGTATTTAAATAATTATTTGCAACCCTTAATGTGTATGTTTTTCCAGAAAACTCCACTCACTACCGTAAATAAAACGGGCGTCTTAAGGTTTTCCCCCTCTCCACACTTACCCTTTCCGTTACCATAGTTACGGCAAATCTGTTTTTTTTTTTTTTTCCTCCAGTGCAGTACGTTTCAGTAAGAAGTTGGAATAGAATGAGGAGGAGAAAAAGCAAAATTACTGAAACCATGGAAACGGAGAGAAGCCTTTCTATTTACAAAGAATGTAAAAATAAATATTCAGGGTGGTGATTACGAAACAATTAATTCCCTACCTCACAAGATTGGCTAGAGCATGCAAGACATTTGATCCGTCTTTGGCGCTTGCTTCCATGAACGTAGTATCACAATCCTATAAAATTAAATAAAATTATCCTATGTATAAATCCTATATCACAATCCTATATAACGATCCTGTAAAATAAACAAACAATAAAAATTTTCTTTAAAATTTATTCATCTAAATGGTTGAAATTATTGCGCCAAATAGAAATTGGTAAATAAAGGCTGTGACATATACCAATTCTTTTTTTATAATAATAGTTCAAAACTAGACAAACTATTAAACATTCAAACTAATAAGACTTCTTCGAATCATAAAGCTTCTACTAATGTTTGAAGGAAAATTAATCATATGTTGTTCCGTGTCAGATTTATATTTAAAGTAGACTATTTAATTATACTTCCAGGAAGATGGGCCTAGTAATGGGTTAACACGTATTCAATAGTTTGTGCTTGACGTTGAAATATATTGTAATATATTTCTATTTTTTTTATTGAAAATATACTTAATCATATTTTATGTATTTTTGTTAGATATGAAAATCTGGAATGTTTTTGTACTGAAAACATTTCTTAAAATTTTTCATTTATTGAGTCTCCAGAAAAATTGCAGCTCAAGAAGAAGTGAAGTGATTATCCTTAACCATGTGATTTTAATCAGATTTAATTGGCTACTTGTACGTGACATCAGGAGTGTGTGTCGACAATGATTGGCATCTGAAGCGACAAATGCCAAGGTTTACCTGCGATGACGTCACTTGCTGGTATTCAATGCGAAGAAAAGTAAGAATCCAAATTTTAATAGAAAATCAATGTTATACAATGATATTCCAAAAAGTCGACTATATTTTTTACTATTATTATTAAAATTCGTTTAAATATGTATCAATTTCTTAACGCAAATTAATAAAATATAAAAAAAATAAATTATACATTTATTTTTCTAAATAATTTCTATAAACTTTATATTTTGGCTAAAAAAAAATAATTTTTATTTTATTCCACATAAAAATTAAAAAATATTAGTGTTTACATAATTAATAAGAGTTGTTTTATGTCATTCAATATCTGCATTTTTTTCCGCTGACGTTTTAGACAAATCACAAAAAATCTTAACTTTTTGCGAGACAGAAAAATTTTGGGTCAAAAATTTACTCAAGAAGAATCATAATTCTCATATTTTCGCTCAATATGAAATAATCTGCTTTATGCTTATATTTACTCCAGAAGAATCATAAGAAACATGATCGTCGTATGTTCGCTCAACATGAAATAATCTGCTTTATGCTTATATTTACTCAAGAAGAATCATAAGAAACATGATCGTCGTATGTTCGCTCAACATGAAATTATCTGCTTTATGCTTATATTTACTCAAGAAGAATCATAAGAAACATGATCGTCGTATGTTCGCTCAACATGAAATTATCTGCTTTATGCTTATATTTACTCAAGAAGAATCATAAGAAACATGATCGTCGTATGTTCGCTCAACATGAAATTATCTGCTTTATGCTTATATTTACTCAAGAAGAATCATAAGAAACATGATCGTCGTATGTTCGCTCAACATGAAATTATCTGCTTTATGGTTATATTTAATCGAGAAGAATCATAAAAACATGATCGTCGTATGTTCGCTCAACATTAAATTATCTGCTTTATGCTTATATTTACTCAAAAAGAATCATAAGAAACATGATCGTTGTATGTTCGCTCAACATTAAATTATCTGCTTTATGCTTATATTTAGTCAAGAAGAATCATAAGAAACATGATCGTCGTATGTTCGCTCAACATGAAATTATCTGCTTTATGCTTATATTTAGTCAAGAAGAATCATAAGAAATATGATCGTCGTATGTTCGCTCAACATGAAATTACCTGCTTTATGCTTATATTTAGTCAAGAAGAATCATAAGAAACATGATCGTCGTATGTTCGCTCAACATGAAATTATTTGCTTTATGCTTATATTTAGTCAAGAAGAATCATAAGAAACATGATCGTCGTATGTTCGCTCAACATGAAATTATCTGCTTTATGCTTATATTTACTCAAGAATCATATAAAACATGGTCTTCGTATGTTCGCTTAACATGAAATTATCTGCTTTATGCTTATATTTGATTGATGATTGAAAACCGCTTAGTTTACGAGGAGGTAAAAACTATTACAATTTCAGTACTTTATATCATTGTCAAAAACTAGTGGGACTGTTTTTATATCCCCCCCAGGAAAGGGTTAAAAAAATATTTAATAATTAAAATAGTTAACACAGTTTAAATAATAAAACTTCGATTAAGCGAATTTTTTTCTGTGTATGCCAGTAGATTATAAAAACTGTTTTACTGAAAAAGGATAATTTTGAAAACTGCTTTATAAAGAAAAATTAACTGAGAAAAATGATTAGTAAAATTTTACCATTGACACAGAATGCTAATGATTTCTTACTTTAGCAAGCCTTTCTCCATCTTCGCTTGATATACAGGTGGCTCCTGTCTTCTGAGCAAGGTCTCTCAAATCAATTTTATTTGCTACAATCATTAAAGGTATTCTTTGTGATGAGGATTTCTAGGGGGGAAATGAAACTTTTTTAGAAACATTTAATATTTCGATTGAATTTTGAAAAAATCATTTTGGAATAATTCAAGATATTACACTAAACACAGAAACGGGCATACGTTAAGTAATGAAATATTTTTTTGCTTGTGCCACATTGAATATATGGATTAACAAGTTTGCTTTTTTAATTTTTATTTTTAAAAGCGGGCAATATTCTTCAAATATAAAAAGAAAAGAAAATGTAGCATAAAAGTATGATGCATAAAATAAAATTAAAAAACAAATAAATAATAAAAAAAAGATTAAATGCATAAAAATCCTACTGTTATTTGCAGAAAGTTTTTTAATTGCAAATTTCAGTTCTGTTATATTTCTACGTAATATGCATGAAATTACAATTGTTATTAAATGTTCTTTTTCTATTTAACTGAAAAAGAAAGAAATATTGCTTAAATATTTCGTTATTATAGAGAACTAAGTTTAAATCAGTGGTATTCGGCACCCAACCATACGACTTATAAACTGCAACTACCAGGTATTTGTATTTTTTAAAGATTGCAGGATCCACTGCATTGGGGTAATCCAGTTACCTTTACTTCATTTAATGTTTTTTTTTCCCAGATTGAAATTAGTTTTCAACACCATTTGATGTCTTTATATTGAAATATCTTCTAAGTTCGAAGTAGTTTAAACTTTGGATTCCATCGATTTACCGTTTAATACAGAGGATTTAAAACGTACATATTTCTGTATTACTTTAATTTATTTCGAACCTAAATGGTATAACTTAAGAAAAGTATTTCTACAATTTTTTTAAAAGTAAAGAGTGTATAGGCCTAAACTTCCATATTCCAGTTCCATCTTTTGACTGGGCATGATTTTCTGACAGAGCTTTTCCATCGCATTGAAATCTTTCCTAATTCTGGTTGCCATTTCGTCAGATTTAATGAATCGACAATACCTTTCTGGCGTTATTATTATTTTTGTATCCTTTTAGGTTTGTTCCTGCCTTAGAAATAAAAAAATAATAATAATAAAATTTAGGAAAGATTCAAACTGGCTCGGGATGATATATTTTAATATACGAATGTTTAGTGTTCTAGACTCATGACAAGTTTTTTGGAAAATATTTGCTTAAGATCATCTATTCATTCTGTAAAACAGTATTGATGATCTACTTTTATAAAAACGTGTATGAAATTACACAAATTTCAAAGGATGTGAATCACTAAGACTGTTTAATATAGGTACAGAGACGATATTATTACACAAAGCTTTTAATAATCTAAGCTTTCATATTCTCAGAAAAAAATGAAAATCCAGTAAGAATAGTAATGAATAGTACCAGTAATTATTAATAAATATAAAATATTCATATTTTTCAATTTCAAAAATCATCAGTACATTCATCATTAACTACCATGACACAATTCACATCTAAATAAGTTTAATAAGATCTATATATTAATAGATAATACATGTTTAATTAGATGAAAGAAAAGTATTAAGTTACATGAATAATGTTACATGAAAAATAACTTCAATAAAATTTTTCATTACACTAAAAATTATAGAAAAGATCAAACATTAGGTTGAGTCGAATGTTTCCAACACATTGAAAGTATGTAAAAGTAACGTTTATTTATATAAAAAAAAATATTTAAAATGTGAAAAGTTCGCCTCGCTTTCAGAAAAACGTACGTTATATGATTTAAATGGTTAAATGAAAAATTGATTCAGTAATATTTACTGAATAAAATTATCATTTCACCTTTTAAATTCTTTAATTTCATAATTTTCTTTTCACCATTCATAAGAATTTTATTTATAGCTGTATTTTCTTCCAATACATTAATTTTGTATCCAAAATCACTTTTTCAATCTGCATGTATTGACAAAATTTTATTTAACATGCATTTTAAATGAACTAGTTTTAAAAAATATTGAAGATAAACAAAGTTGTTGCTTTTTTAACGACTGTTTCACTTTAATTTTTGGAAAAATAAATATGTTTTGAGGTAGTTTCAACTGTAGATTTATGTTTATACAATTTAAAAAATTCTGTTCAATTATGACAGTCAGCTATATATGATAGTGAAAAATTTTTGTCTCAGCCGAATGCATCAATGTTTGTTACTAAAATACACTTTAATTATTTTTTCTCTTCTGTTTTTCGATTTTCCGTGCATAATCTACTGAGACCCGAACTTTTAATAACGCCAGAAAATGCAATTTTTACTTAAAAATTCGGAGTTCTAAGAGAAGGTAAACTCAAGAAATGGGATATCTTTTTTCAAAAAAAAATTAACTTAATTTATTTTTTATCATTTTTAAAATTGCAAAAAGAAAAGATAAATGTGAATTTTTATCACTTTTTTGCAAGTATAAGGATATTTTGATTATGTATTTCGTCACATTTCGGTCATGCAGCGAAATCCACTCGACTTAAAAAAAACACGATATTCTTATGTCATAAACTGTCCGAAAGAATACTTGAATCAAATTCCGTAAATTTCAAACAATTTTTCATCCTAATTAAAAACTTTGACCTACAGGAGTAAATCAAATTATAATTTTACATAGACAGTCGGTTTTTAAAGCATATTAACTAAAAGATCTATCATATCTTTAAGGCTGCTTTTTGAATGCTCCGTCATAACATGAAATGCTTTTTTTGCGAATTATATGCTATTTTTATAGCTGCTGTCCGTTTACAACTGTTACTCATGAATATTAGATCCAGTTTAGCCTATCTAGTTAGATTCAGCGCTGCCAAGGCTTATTTTGAAAGAGGTGCAAAACGTCAATTTGGAGAAAAGTCACGATTTGGTAAAAATGAAAAGTGTTTGTGGTCTAATTTTTTAATATTTAAAAATTTACTCCATTACCTGTATTACTTGGGCTCATAAAAACTTGCTATAACTAAAAATAAGGCAGTGATTTTGATAATTTTCATCTGCGTGGGAAAATATCGCAGAAAATTGGCGATTTTTAAAAAGAGTTTGGAAACTTTTAAAATATTTGATTGATTTGTTTGTTCTAAAGCCCAGATCATTCTTCAAGGCAAGATTATATATATATATATAGTTTAAAATCATCTTATTGCTACAAGTGTAAGGCACCTAAACTATGGCTTTTTTATTTTCCTTGGCGACAGAGCTTCGAAAAACAGCATTAAGAGATAAAATTGTTAAGATCTCCAATCGTGAGTTGGCGTGTAAAAGGAAAGAAAAACGCAACGGAAGAGTTTATTCTAAAAATTCAGGGGAAGAAGGAAAAGAAAATCGAAGCAACAGAGAAACGGTGAATTTGGTGGGAAAGTCGATATAAACACCACATTTGGCATTTTATCGCCATCTCTTCATATTCCAACTAAAAGCATTTCTACCTTATTTTATAACTCCGTAGCTTCAACTCCGTAGCTTTTTAATTTTGAACCCAATCCAGAAGACAAGGGAACTCCTTTGGGAGAAATTTGCCTTCGTGGAGGACTTTTTGATGGAACTAAGCCACATTTGCGTTACGAAGAGAGGAAGACCACGAGAATCTCCCACGGTAAGCCTGACGCAAGGGGACTCTAATCCATGATCTGTCTACCACTGAGGATATTTCTTGTCAGCAATGTGGTCGGTGCAAGCAGGATGTGGAATTCGTATCGACCTGCCATCGCTGGGATTCGAACCTGGTTAACCTCACTGGAAGGCGAACGCTCTATCTCTTGACCCATCGCGGCTCGCCCTTATGAACATTTTCAACTAATTTTTATTATGGTAACTTTTACAAATTTTTTCTTCTGATTTACTAGCCAAAAAATACACTTATATTTCACTCGCTTTAACCTTTGCAAAAATTAACTCTTCCACTAAACTTTCCCGCAAACTTGTTATGGTTGATTAATACTAAATGTTGTCCAATATATTGAATGCTGGGTCTCAGGTGGAAATACATAAAAATTAGATTTAATCAATTCTTAAGTCCAACTACCTATTATCTTGACCTATCTATATTTACCAGTAATCAAGAGTATTGAACTCAACTTTTTTAACTAGAACCTTAAAAAGAATAACATTATAACTATTTATGGAAAACTGTTAATTATTACCCCACTACTCGAAGGCTTCTCCGCCATCATGGAATAGAAACAGGATACCTATAAGCAAATGAAACACTTTTTCAGCTTACCTTGTCATTTTCCTCAGTTATTTAATTATAATGAACAGTTTTACATAGATCTGTGATTTTACCTACCTGCTACTTTTTACAGAATATAACTATGAGAAAATGCATGGAAAGAAATTAATCAACACAGTAGGATTCGCCATATTTACTTACATCTATATCTTCCACCCATTGCCTGACGTTTAGAAAACTGTGCTCGCATGTGCAGTCGTAAAGCAACATCACGCCATCAGCTTTACGAAAATATGTCTTCGTTATACTACGGAATCTAAAAAACGACATATTTTAACTATTACCACTTATTTTATTTTTTCAAACAAAATACGGTGCATACATCAACAATGATTATGCGTTACATATATCAACATAATAACGTCCAAAAGTAATTACTAATTTCCAATTTAAAAAATGGAAGGTACGAGTAACTGCGATCCTCTTGGGAAACTGGTTATTATTTAACCAAGATTCAAAATTTAATTACAAAGTTCATCAACAGATGGTGCTGCTGGCTGAGAGGAACTATAAATCAATGTCTTCTGATGCACGTCAGGCCATTTTGATTAGAAATATTTGCTCCATGTTATGTTAATTTTGACCTGACACTACGCCACGTTGTTGTTGCAAATAAAATTTTCTTTATGCACTAACGTCATCTGTTGATTAAATTTTAAACTATTTCTTTTTTAATCTAAAATTAAATATCTTGTTTAGTCAAGAGAATGCAGCAGACCGTTGATTATTTTTATGATTTTTTCTATTTTTAAAATCGTTTGCCACTTTTCAAACACTTGATAACGTTTTATTTTAATTTACTGTGGCATAAAATAATATAAAGGTAAAAAAACTAAATATTAATCTGTACAAATAGTTAAATTGACTCCGACATATTAAAGAGCCAAAAAATTATTTGTTACAAAGATAATTTGTTACAACTTTGAATGCACGCGTTTTATTTGTTTAAGTTTGATTGGATTTTTGTTAACAGTCAACAAAAACTAACATCGCGCAAAAGAACAAAGCTCACAAGGCAAAATGTTCCCAAAGCACCATCAGTGTCATTCCTTTACTTTATGAGTTCTTGTTGAAAATTAATTATTAATATTAAAAATTCAAGATAAGTATTTAATAACTACCGCCACAATTTTAAAAAAACAATAGACACAGTAATTGAAAGTTAGAAAATTTTGTATTCACATAATTATTTCAATAAATTATATATTTGACGGTTCAAATTGTTATTTTTATATGATAATTAAAGATCAAGAGGAGGAGAACGGTTATATCTATGAAGAAAAACGTATTTCAAGGCGAATAAAAACAGTTTTTTTTTCTCTTGGAGACTTCTCTACAGCATAATAACTCTCGGGGAGAATCAATTTTCCACGTTATTGGTTATTTGTCAAAACTGAGTAACCCACAAAATACGACAAATGAAGATCCTATCGTTATTTTTGTGAAAAATGGACATAAATCGTTTTTCTCCCTTCATTTTCCTTCCATATAACAATATATATATTTTTTCTTTTTAATATAAAATATGTATAACGTATTGTAACAATTACTTAAATGATACCAAAAACTTACAATTATTAAAAAAATTTCCCACAGCCCAAAATTATACCTATCAATTAATGATTATCATTTTTTTTTGACGAAATATACATTAGAACTATTGATATATATTAATTTTTATCTTTTCGAATCTTGAGAACAATTCGTTCGAGATAAATAATTTTTTTCTCTTTTCTTAATCCACTGAAATTAATTTCTGCATTTTAAGTATAGGTCCTATTGACTTCGTTTTCGACAGTAATTTTCAGAAGGGTTATTAAAAGCCGAGATTAGACAACGCCCTAAAGATATTGAAAAAAAAAAAAATTGGCCGTTGAGGAATAAAATAAATTTACCTTTCTTGTCCCGCTGTATCCCATAATTGAACGGCTACATTTCTACCATCCACATAAATCGTTCTCATCAAAAAATCGAGGCCTAATTTAAAAAAATAAATAAAATAAAACTCATTAGTAACAAATACCAATAATTAATATGATGGCAATAAATAATTATAAATAATTTAAATAAAAAATTTCAGAAGGTAAATACATTAAACAATCCATTAATGTTCTAAGAGTGCAATTTTTTTTATAACCATTGCTGAACAGCCGGCCCAATTTTGAGTTTACGACTACCAATATTCAACTCCGTAGCCTTGTAATTTTGAACCTAATCCAGAAGATAAGCTAACTCCTAAATAAAGAACTTGGTGAAATTTTGACTTCGTGGAAGACTTTTTGATGTAACTAACTCGCATTTGTGTTACATGGAGAGGAAAACCACGAAATTCTCCCAACGAGAAGTTTGACGGCAAGGGGACTCGAACCCTAGATCCGTCTGTCACTGAGGATATTTTAGGTCAGCACTGTGGTCGGTCCGAGTCGGGTGCGGAATAACAGTGCAGTTTGAAATTACAGCGACCAAGACAAAAGCATTTATTTATTCATTAATACCCACGAGTAGGCAAGCTGGTCAGATTATTAATAATTGAGGCTTATAGCGGCTCATTAAAATTTAAAGCCTTGTCAAAATGAAAAACATTATAGAAGTTAAGAATAAGATTAGCTCATGTGCAATGGATTTGTTTACGTCAAGAAAAAAAAAGGGAATTTACAATTCAGCAACTAATACGTACTCAAGATCGAGAAATCAAACAGTGTATTTATCTTACTCTGGAAAGAATGGTGGTGTAGCTTATGTTTATGTTGAGCAGGAAAATCCCGGAGTTGTTAACTGATAAGAAATTCCAGTAAAAAATATTTTACAATTTTTTAGACCTTCCTTGCACGTATTAAAGAAGCTGAAAACAACATTACGCGTACAAAAGAGCGCACAATTTTTTGATAGAACTAAGCCGCATTTGCGTCGCATGGAGAGGAAAACCACGAAAAGTTTCCACCTTTAGCCTGACGACAAGGAACTCTAACCCATGATCAGTCCATCACTGAGGATATTTTACGTCAGCACTGTGGTCGGTGAGGAATTTGTATCGACAGCCAGTGCTGGGATTCGAGCCCGGGTCATCTAATTGGGAGTCGAGCACTCTATCCTCCGAGCCACCGCGACTCCAATTCTATACTATAAGCAATTACCATATTGCGAAAGCGCAGCATTTTAGTAACGAATATGTTTCTGTGTTTGTTTTTACTTGTTTATATCGGCGCTGCTGATATGGTTTTGCTTTACAATACCGGGAAAAAGTTAATTTCTCTTTTATGTCTTCAATATGGTATATAATAGCTTCATTATGATTTGACTCAGGCATTTAAGGTTTGAGTAAATGTGAACGATACTGTGTTTCGTGCATGCAATTATGCGATACAATCACGCTGAACCATATGTGACGGTACTATATCTTAAATCAACGTTTTTAGCATAGCATTGTAACAACAAGAAAAATCCTTTTCCATTGCTTGTCTTAGCAATGCTTAAATAGTATTTCGTTATAGTCGCAGATATTTTTTCTCTTTTGCTTTTCAAAAAAGGTGTATGTCTCGATTTTGGTAACTAAATGATCTTGAAAAATATTTTAAATTCAAATGCAGATGTAAAAGTAAAAAGAAAACAACATTAAAATTATACAATAAGTAATGTAATAATCTTACATAATTAAAAGATACATTTTCAAATAATTACTTTGTTTTTAAATAATTTAATGTAATTATATTACATTATGTTGAAAGCTAACTGAAGTGTAAAAATGTCTTTTTTTTTTTCTTTTGAGAATCTTTTACTTTTTCTTACTTTTTTCTAACTAGAATTCTTTCTTACTATACCGCACTCACCTAAAGTTGAACTCATGTGTTGAACAAAAACACCTTTGCTAATACGTAGGGCGAAGGATGACTTCCCGACTCCGGCATCGCCTACCAAAATCACTTTGAAAGTTTCTTCAGCTGGTCCTGTAGGTTCATACATCTGCTCAACTTCAACAGAATTGTGGTTAAACTCGGACTGCCCAGCATCTGAGGACTCATCGAACTATTGCAAAAAAATACAGTATGTTAGAAGAATTTTTTTTTTTTTTTAACGGCAGGCACTGAACTTTTCGTTCTTTGCCATACTATACCGGAATTGTTGCTCATTTCGCGTTACCCAGTGGGCACCTGTGAACCAAAGACACGGAGGAGAGCAACATTGCCCACGCCACACTGCCACAAACCCGTTTATAGGGTGGGCCACATTCACACATCATACACACACACAACAGAGGACAGCACAAAGAGTGAGAGAAACATCCATGCCCAGAGCGGGATTCGAACCCGCAGGCTATGGCTTCGCAGTCAGGCACGCTAACCGCTCGGCCACTTAGCCGGCATGTTAGAAGAATAAAACATTTAATCAAAAATTATTCGTGATGCTTTTTTTTATTTTTTTATTTATTTATTTTTTTTCTTTCTGCATTTTGAGGTATGGATCAATTATTTGTTTTTAAATATTAGCCAGTTAAATTAATTTTTTTTATGCAGAAATTGCGGAGAAAAGCTTACTTTGTCAATGGATTCATATATGGGAATTGTCTTTGACGAACGTGGTAAAGGCACAGGAGGAAAACCAGGTTTCTTTGACGTCACTGTATATAAACACTCTTTAGGTGTTGAACATTGTGCTGAATTTGGAGACCAAGTTTTATTCCAACTGAAAATCAAATAAACATTTTAGTCAACACGTTTTAACCCTTTGCTGACATGGGTGTCATACTGGTTGTATTTAACTTTTAGTTGAAAGAACAGTAAAACATAATATGCAAGATTATGAAGGAAAAATAAAATTTATTAATTCTTTTTCAAACTTTAAATATATGTAACATAATAATACGTTTTAATTTAATGTAAAAATTATATTTTATAGTTCTCCATCGTGTGGTATCTTACAAAGCAGTCTCCAATATGAAGCCGTGGTTTTCAAGAACATGTGTCGACAAAATAATTAGTTTAGCGTCTTCCGCCTTTAATTTCTCTGTTTGAACATACAAAAAAATCTTCACTCTTTACATCCTCACAGTTCTGCAATATATGTAGTTTGCCATTAAGCTGTGGCTAAGATCTTTGTTGTGGTGGCTGAGAGTAGACATACGACTGGAACGGTAAAAAAAATCTTTGGTGTCTGAGAGTAGGCATACGACTGGAACGGTAAAAAAATCTTTGATGGCTGATAGTAGACATACGACTGGAACGGTAAGAAAATCATTGGTGGCTGAGAGTAGACATACGACTGGAACGGTAAAAAAATCTTTGGTGGCTGAGAGTAGACATACGACTGGAACGGTAAAAAAAATCTTTGGTGGCTGAGAGTAGACATACGACTGGAACGGTAAAAAAAATCTTTGGTGGCTGAGAGTAGACATACGACTGGAACGGTACAAAAATCTTTGGTGGCCGAGAGTAGACATACGACTGGAACGGTAAAAAAAATCTTTGGTGGCTGAGAGTAGACATACGACTGGAACGGTAAAAAAAATCTTTGGTGGCTGAGAGTAGACATACGACTGGAACGGTACAAAAATCTTTGGTGGCTGAGAGTAGACATACGACTGGAACGGTACAAAAATCTTTGGTGGCTGAGAGTAGACATACTGGAACGGTACAAAAATCTTTGGTGGCTGAGAGTAGACATACGACTGGAACGGTACAAAACTCTTTGGTGGCTGAGAGTAGACATACGACTGGAACGGTACAAAAATCTTTGGTGGCTGAGAGTAGACATACTGGAACGGTACAAAAATTTTTGGTGACTGAGAGTAGACATACGACTGGAACGGTAAAAAATTTTTGGTGGCTGAGAGTAGACATACGACCGCAAAGAGTTAAACTGAAAGGTATGTTAGTTTCAAATTACACCATAAAAGATTTCTAGATTTCTTTTGATTGCTGATTAAACCCTGGTCAGCTTACTGCATGACTAAGTGTACAGTCAGATGAACAATCTTTTGACCTTAGGTAATTTTGGCAAGTGTTTAACACTAGAAAGGCTGAACACTGCTGTATACCTAGAAAGACTGAAGGGGCAAGTTTACCCCTTCCCAGAATGTTTGTGTTTATATTTCAAGATTTTGAATGTCTAAGTGATCTGATCTCAGTTTAATTTAATAAAAACATATTATAGACTCGATCATCGATGTTCTAAGGACATTTTATTCCATTTGGTTAACGAAAATATATGATTAAGCCGGACGCGGATTTTTCATAATTTTGAAATTGGTATGAAAATTCAAAAGACCTAGGGAAGATCTGAATCTAGAAAAGATCACGTGGAAAGCAAACAATTCACCAGAGTAATATTTGAACGAACGAAAACGAAATGGAATAAAAGAGTAAAAAAAATAGGCATCCTATTTGAAATGTATTCTCAATATCGTACTTAAACGTTAAATCGTAGTATATTTTGATTAGAAAAAAAAAATAGATGATTTCGCCCTGAGTTTTATTTGTCACGTTTTAAGAAACTGCGTACTTTAGAAAACATCATGTAATACAAACATCATAAAAGCGTCTTAATATTACCAATACTGCTGTCCAAAGAACGAAGGAAACTATCTTCTAATAAGAGATACTGTCTACTTAATTATCCCTTTGACGCCATTTTTTTTATTAAACATATTTCTCATACTTTTTCCATTATTTTGTATTAATTTAAGTCGAATTAAGTGAAACTTAATTCCGATAATCCAACAGAATTTTTATAGTAACTATTAGACTATTTATTATAGTTGAAAAATACCAAAATACATTTTTTGATTGCAAGTAAGGCGTCAAAAAAATTATACGAAAAGGAAACCGATGTTTCATCTTGTCAAAGGGATTAAACTGCAGAATATAAACAGATGTCATGAAGTCATTATAATATTGCTAATTACTGCTAATTACTGCTTCTAATACTTATAATCTTGCGTATTTAGGAAAGACTCTTTAACTTTATCTTACCTTACTGGTTTATCTTCAATGCCTAGTTGCCTTTTTATGTCAGATATTCGTCTTCTGGGTAACGTTTCGTTTAATGAGATTGATTCTTGACTATTGCTAGACTTCATCTGATGGATTTCTGATTCTTTCAGTCTAATTTCACCTTTCGAAACCTAATGAAAAAAGTAAAAAGAATTTTTAAAAGTATAGTTTGGTGCTAAAATTTTATAGCGTTGTTATTCCTACTACTGATAAAATTTCAGCACACTTTTATGAATGAACGTCGCAGGCGTTCACTATTTTTGAGGAAGACAACATTGAAATGCACAGTCATTATATTTGTTGCTAGACATCCACAAAATGATGAATTATTTTTTTCTTGTTTTTCAATTCGATGAATTTAAATCAATAATGATTCATCAAAATTTGCTTTTATTTGTCTAACGTATTGAGGGAAACTTAAAGAGTACTTCAAATACTCTTATCTGGCGCAGTTTTTATTATTATTTTTTTTTAAATTTTAAAGCAATAATTTCGTTATCAGTTTAAAATTGATTCAAACGCTTTGTTTAATTTTTTTTTAATATTTAAGCTACAGCAAAAGTGGCACTATACCTAGTATATATTTTGGACATTTACCAAAGGTCTAGTCATACTAAGTCTGGTTAAGTGCCATTGCCCGGTATACCCTACACTGATATTTTTGGTATTGAGGGAAACTTAAAGAGATTTGTTATTATTGAGAGAAGCATATGACCAATTCTACAAATAAACGCTAATTAAGCAGCCAAAAAAATATTTGGAGGGGGGGGGAGGGGCACACTATTTCTACGTGAATTTTCTTCTTTTTTACACCCTAAAAAGGCAAGAAAAAATCGTGAGCATGAAATTTTTTCTTTGTGACATACTTCAAATGTGACATACACTTTCTGACATACTCAGATATATCTGAGCCATTTATTCAGATAAAACGATTTTTACATAAATATAATAATATTATAATGTCTCTCTAAAATGTATTTATAGAGATTTCATACTATAAGATTGTATTTTAGTATAAAAATTGGCGTTTACATGTAGAATTGCTCATATGAGCAATTTTACAAATAAACGCAAATTGGGCGGTCAAACAAAAAAAAAATTTTTTTGGAGGGGGGGACGCTATTTCTACATGAATTTTCATCATTTTTACACTCTAAAAGAGCAAGAAAAATATTGAACAAGAAATTTTTTCTTTCTGACATACTTTAAATGACAAAATACCAATTTTAAATTTTTCCCGATTTTTTCAATTTACGAACTTTGATAAAAAAATTTTATTTTTGTTTTTTATACTAAAATATAATCTTATAGTATGATATCTCTTTAAATACAGACTTTGTAATAATATATTTATGTAAAAATCGTTTAATCAGAATAAATGGCTCAGATTTATCTGAGTATGTCAGAAAGAGTATGTCACAAAGAAAAAATTTCATGTTCACGATTTTTTCTTGCCTTTTTAGGGTGTAAAAAAGAAGAAAATTCATGTAGAAATAGTGTGCCCCCCCCCCCATTTTTTTTTTCTTTGGCCACCTAATTGGCGTTTATTTGCTCATAAACCAACAACCCCACCGTCAACGACGTCCATATTTTTACGCCATCACAAAATACCTGAATAAAAGTACATGGAACAAATTAAAGTGAAAAAAGTATTTTCCTAAAAATATTATTTTTTAATCATTAAAATACCAAAAATACAGCTCATTTTCCATTAACACTTTCAGGACCGTGATCAAATAGACGGGAATCAACGATTTTTTTCTTCATGGTCCACGGTATGATATATGAAACGAGCCTTTCTTACTCTAGCGGCTCAAGATCACACAGATGTGATCTAATCCATTCAGGTGGCCATGAGACAGATTGACTATCTCGGCTATAGTATATACTCAGCTTCAAGGAGATAAGTGACATCATAAAGTGAGACCAGTTGGCGCGAATGAAATTCTGGTTGTTTAACCACATTAAGTAAAAACGGGCAAGAAATTACTTTTCTCACAATAACAGTTTGAATACCATTTTTTTACGGTTATTTGACTGTTTTTGTTGAATACGGTAAAATAACAAATAAACCATTATTTAACCATTTTTTCCAAAATATTTATAATACTGTATTGTTTTTATATTTTTGGAAAAAGTATACAATTTAAAATAATTTCTACCCTCTCAGATACAGGAGGAGGCATAGAGGCTGGTCGACTACTTCTTGAATGATCTGATCCACGGCGCATGCGCTCCCTTCTAGAATCAGTAGCATGTACGAAATCTTCCTCGTCCTCAGTCTCAGGTGTAGGTGCATCTTGTCGTGGAGATAGATCCCAATTTTCGTCAACCTCCCCAGAGTCTCGCACTGTTGAAACACCGCTGTCAGAGTGATTGAGTGATTGGCGAGCTGAGGAAAAAACAACGAAAATATTAAAAAATTGAAAGAAAAGAAAACAATGGGTATAATATACAGGTACTTGTAACTCTCATAAACAGAGCCGCGATGACTCAGGGGATAGAGCGTTCGCCTTCCAATGAAGTGACCGGGGTTCGATCCCGGCAATGGATGGTCGATACGAATTCCGCATCCGGCTTGCACCGACCACAGTGCTGACGTGAAAATATCTTCAGTGGTAGACGGATCATGGGTTAGAGTTCCCTTGCTGTCAGGTTAACCGTGGGAGGTTCTCGTGGTCTTCCTCTCCATGTAACGCAAATGCTGGTTAGTTCCCTCAAAAAGTCCTCCACAAAGGCAATCAAAACGAATCAGAAACAACTCCCACCAAAGAAGTTACGCATGAAATTATTGCAGATTTGTCTACTTTATGCAATCGAACGACGTGTATGCAAATTCTCGCGGGACGAATTTTAATGAAGATACCGGAAAATATGATGCTTTGTTTAAAATTAGGTAAAACCAGCTTCGGAAACGTGTGCAATTTTGATTCAAATCTACGGAACAGGTGTCATGAACAAAAAAAAATTGTTTACTATGCTTAAATTTTTTCTGAAGGGAAAAGAAACAACGATGACGAACTACATTCACGTTAACTCTCAATAAACGTGACGATCGATGACATCCAGTGTCACTCAACAGGTGTCACCCTTGGACATTGAAGAAAATTTTAAGTAAAGAGCAAAATGCCATGATTTACGAAGATTAGTGTAAGCGTGAAACGTGCTCCCATTTCTTTCTGTATTCATTGAAGACGTTTGATACACGTGCTTCAAAGATATTCTCTCACCGATTCATTGCAGCATTGATTATTGATGATTTCAAAAGCATATTCTGAATAATTTATATTACTTTCAGGTTGAGTAAAAGTATTTCGTGTCCATGTTTTGTTTTACACATCGATTTATCGTTCTTTTTAGATTAATGTGAAAGCTTAAATCGAAAAGCAATGAAGAAATTTTATCTTTTTCTAAAGAAAAGATTCTGTTAAAAATTTTGCCAGAAAGAAAGCGCTGCACACAAATAACATTTTTTGATGGAAGGCTACTTTTATTATTAGAATCAGGAAAATATTTAAATATACGTGTAAATATAAATAAATATACGTACGTGTAAATATAATTAAATATACGTGTAATACGTGTAAATATACGTGTATACGTGTAATTAAATATACGTGTAATATACGTGTAAATATAATTAAATATACGTACATAAAAGTACGTGTTTCATGAATTTGCCATTACCATTTATTAGGAATACCATGGAAATATTTAAATATGAAGCATTAAAGTAAATGTTTCATGAATTTGCCATTACCATTTATCAGGAATACCATGGAAATATTTAAATATGAAGCATTAAAGTAAATGTTTCATGAATTTGCCATTACCATTTATCAGGAATACCATGGAAATATTTAAATATGAAGCATTAAAGTAAATGTTTCATGAATTTGCCATTACCATTTATCAGGAATACCATGGAAATATTTAAATATGAAGCATTAAAGTAAATGTATCATGAATTTGCCATTACCATTTATCAGGAATACCATGGAAATATTTAAATATGAAGCATTAAAGTAAATGTTTCATGAATTTGCCATTACCATTTATCAGGAATACCATGGAAATATTTAAATATGAAGCATTAAAGTAAATGTTTCATGAATTTGCCATTACCATTTATCTGGAATACCATGGAAATATTTAAATATGAAACATTAAAGTAAATGTTTCATGAATTTGCCATTACCATTTATCAGGAATACCATGGAAATATTTAAATATGAAGCATTAAAGTAAATGTTTCATGAATTTGCCATTACCATTTATCAGGAATACCATGGAAATATTTAAATATGAAGCATTAAAGTAAATGTTTCATGAATTTGCCATTACCATTTATCAGGAATACCATGGAAATATTTAAATATGAAGCATTAAAGTAAATGTTTCATGAATTTGCCATTACCATTTATCAGGAATACCATGGAAATATTTAAATATGAAGCATTAAAGTAAATGTTTCATGAATTTGCCATTACCATTTATCAGCAATACCATTTATCCCACCACACACTCTTATGTTAGAGCTAAAAACTATACATTGCCAGAAATATTTTCAATCATTTGTTTTTCCTGCGAATAAGAATTCTTAGTGCATGCATGATTGCTATATTTTGTATATTTCATGCAAGATATAGCAATCATGATATACAATAATATGCTTATGCTTATATTAATATGCAATATATTAATGTGCAATAATATGCTTATGTGCAGTATTATATTTTATAGCGGTATTATATTTATGTGCAGTATTATATTTTATAGTTTTTATAGCGAATAAGAATTCTTAGAGCATGCATGATTGCTATATTTTGTGCAAGATATAGCAATCATGATATACAATAATATGCTTATGCTTATATTAATATGCAATATATTAATGTGCAATAATATGCTTATGTGCAGTATTATACTTATGTGCAGTACGAGGGGGCGGGGTATCGGTTCTCGTCAAACTGTTCGACCGTAAAGTGCTCGACTTTGCACGCCGGTCGTCGGGCTACCAAAACGGAGGAGCCATCCCCTCTGCAGAGGATCAAAATTGCGATGGCATGTCTTCGGATCATCCTCAGAGATGTTTCCCAAATCCATTGTTCAGCTCTAGTGCGACGTAAATAAAGTACTTACCTATATGTGGAGTATTATGATATACTTATATGCAGTATATGCTTATGTGCAGTTTTTTCCATAAAAATTTAATATATTCGTTTTCCGTACCGCGAAATTTAGAATAAATAATAAGTCTAATCTTTCGCTAGAACTGAATATCAATCATTCACATCAACTAATACAATATTTACAAGTTTTTAAGGCTGTTGATGGTATGCTCCAAGTGCATTTACTTCCTGTATCATAGCATTAATTGTCGATATTAAACAGTTAATTTTCATTTAAGTTATGCAATTCGATAATCATTCTTTAAATTTACCTTGCTGTCGGTCACGTGGCTTCGGACGTCTACGTGGTGTATACGAATTGTCCATAGATTGTGGTCGTCGAACGATGGAACTATCGTCATCATCCTCATCTTCACCGTCTTCTTCGTAACTAACATAAAAAGGAAATAAAAAAAATATTACAGAAGAAAAAAAAAATTAAATTATGAGTGGCTTATTGAAGCAATTTAGTGATACGACCCACATTTTCTGAAAGCTACATTCTTGCATCATAATGTTCCCTATTGTTTCCAGGTAAGCATTTCAAAATGCTTCATGTATAAACGTCTTTCACATACAGAAACATATTGTTTCTTACAAAGAAATATGATGCCTTTAACCTAAAATTACGGAGAGCAATTTGTAACTATTGACTAGCATTAAAAATATGTATATTTAAAAACAAAGTTGCTCAACACGTTTTTTCCTAAATCCAGATAATTTCACAACCTTAAGAGAGAACGTAATGAAAAACAAAGTAAATAAAATTCATTTAAATTACTGAAGAATTAGCTGCAAACCATTTAGTACTTTCGCCGGCCATGAACTGGTTCGAATTAACTTCAAAGTACTTATGGGATTACACATCATACAAGATGAGCCGTAACCGACTCCTCTTATCATATGATCCTAGAATTCTCGTCAAAAATAGAGTCAAAAAGTTTACACAAAATTAACATTTAAGCAAAAGAAAGTATTAATACCCAAGTAAGTATCTTTATATGATCAAAATAATGTTTTAAAAATTTTTTATTTTTGCTTCGTTTACGGTTAATTATTCATATAATTAACTACATTCATCTTTAAAAAGAATACGAATAAATAAAGTAAAAAAGAATACACACGTGTAGAAAATTAACATTTAAGCAAAAGAGAATATTAATACCCAAGCAAGTATTTTTATAGGATTATAATAATGTTTTAAAAATGTAGTATTTTTGTTTCATTTGTAGTTAATTATACATATAATTAACTACATTTATCGTCAAAAATAAAGTCAAAAAGTATACAGATATGTATAAAATTATTATTTTAGCGACATAGAATATTAGTACCTAAGAAAGTATATTTATAGAATTATAATGTTTAAAAGTTTTGTTTTCGTATTTCGTTTATAGTTTATTCATATAAAAATTTAAAAATAATAATAATAAGTCTGTTTTATTTATAGATTCCGATTGGAAGTGTATTATTTATCAATTAACACCACCCAATTTTAACCAATAAGAGACAGCTGTATATTGACAGTTTCAACAAGGTACAGGCATGTTTCAATCAGAGAAACTTGGCGCTAATACGAATGAAAAGTTTTCAATTAATTGTGACTCTTTGTAATACAAGATTACTGCAGAAGACGGATATATATTTAATTTCTAGCTTTTTATCTTTAAAAAAAAGGTAATTCGCAAAGTAAAGAATATAAATGTAAGTCTGATACTAACCGACCGATAACACTATTAGTGTAGCTAATATCCAGATAATCTCCAATTATAGATCCACTTTTCGCCCTGGATCCGTTAAAAGTCTATAAAATACAAAGAAAAACAAAGATCATACAATCAATATAAAAGCATAAAAATAACTTATGGTTATAATAAGAAAGATAATGTGCATTGATATTTAAACAAATAAGGAAAACTTTTTATTTGCATGGTAATCTGACTACTTTTTATCATTTTCATGGTTATAGGGATGAGGATATTAGACACGTTACATGATGCAAGAGAATAAAACATACATGAACGATATTATGGTCATGTTGAAATTATAATTTTTACACTTAGTTTACTTTTTCTTCCTCTATCAATGTAAAGCGTTGTGTTCAATTTAAATACGTAACAACATCAAAAACAAACATACACTGCATAATTGGTACAAGTGTATGTATATTTAAATCAACTGACTTGAATAACATAACACGACAAATAAAGAGGTTAGAAGAACATATCAAGATGAAATTTTGAAAATATGGCTCTTTTTTTCAAGTTCGAAACATGTACTGATTGATTATAAGTATGGATTAACTATTAAAAAATAATTACTTGAAGAAAAAAAATTTTTTTTCATAAATGAAATGAAAGAAAAATTGAATTATTTCGAGCACTGTATCATAATGCTTCTCGTAAGAACGACACCTCGTTAATGATTTAAAAAAAAGGGAGAAGGTTAGAAACTAGAAAATGAAGCTAAGTTGCAAACGAGAAATTAATAGGCGAAGAAACAAGAGGAGCACCGTGTTATCGGAGAGAACGGTGGTGGCCCTAGGAGACAAATCAGAGCAGAATACATATAAATATGTAATGCAGTGGTGGAGAGCAGATCTAAGATCATTTATGACAGAATCGTCGTTTATACGAATGAAATAATAGAACGGCATCAAGAAAAGGCGATGCATCATGGAGGAAGCATATCCGTCCCCTTGTCTACCACAGTTTTTCTTGTTCTCGCATAAATTCCTCACACATTTTTATTTCATTTGTTTACTTGGAAATTATACGTGTACTTTTTTCTAGTTCGCTCTACTCTCATCATACACGTGTTTGAGGTCTTGAATTTTTTTTTATTTTTTACCTATTTACCATTGTTATTTTTTTAAATAAAGAAAAGGAACCTTTTTCTTATTTTCAAGTGAGTTTCGAGGTTATTCGCTTCGTTGACAAACACGAGTCAATTTTTCCACCACTGTTTTTATATCAGGTAGTTTTAATTTGACTTTAAGATGATTATCAAAATGAAGGCAATTTAAATATCTTAAGTAAAGCTGATTTTAAATTGAAGCTGATCGTTTCCTACATTATAATTCGATTTTATCCAATCTCTTAAGCTTCTCACACTAACATCTTCAATCACAATCTGGCAATAAGCATAAATCTAGAAGTATTTGGGCTACTAAGCAAAATAAAATGCACAGTTACTTAACTTAATATTAAAAAAGGAATATCATTGGTGAAGATTATGAGTAACACAAAACTGACCGACGATCTAAAAGAAAATTAAAAAAACGAATAGAAATGCAAGGATTGCTGCGTTCTTTCTAGGAAACTAGCTTTTTAATTCTCATTAATTTTCGTTCAAAGTTCGTCAACTAATGGCGCTGCTGATTTGAAAAACAATCAGCAGAGAATAACACAGATTGAAAACATTCAGGATTTGAGAATAAAGACCTGGTATTCTAAACGGTATAAAGAAAACCTCATATCTCAATCTCTTCAGTTTTTTTAACCTCATTTTTTAAAATTATATCTGCATTTTCGTGCACCGGGCTTATTTTACCTGCTCACCTGCTTAGTAGGGCTTTCCACTGTGCTTCGTAATGCATCATGAGTATCAAGTAGTCTTTTGTTGGCATCACTAAAAATGGAAGAAAAAGAAAGTTCAGAGATGTTATGTATTTTATAGACCTTCTTTCGTGATAACGAATAACTTTAGATGGAGACAGGTGTTTAATCTCTGTAGTTTTCTCTCGGAACTACTTATTTTCAAAAACATTTCTTTTAACTCTTTTACGTAATAGAGCTGTCTAAGCTGATGTCACTTCACTTATCTGTCTACTGGCCATCCATCAATTATCAATGAGTTACTGATAGCAATCAATAAGAATATGTTTCTATTGGGATGTGAATATAGGCCTGTTTACATGGTCCAATTTCTTGTATCCGAGAAATTGGGGGGATTTCTCTGTCAGAGAAATTGGATGATTCGTTGACAATATCCACGTTCTTGAATGTCACTGATTCGTCGAAACAAAAACTTGCGCATGCGCATTGTTCATATTCAATATTATAAAATAATACTTACATAAGTTTAAAATTACTAAATAAATTCAAATAAAATCATAATAACACAAATAAACCGCAACAGATAAATTTATTTGGACTAAAATATATGAAAATAGACAACAAAATGACATAATTTGCTGCCTGCTTGTTGACGTCACAAAACCTAAGACGCTGATTGGTTAAGGGAGAAAAAACTTGGATGGAAAGTAGAACATGCTCTACTATCGTCCAAGAAGTTGGACCAAGTTCTTGGATGACTGTTTACACGATCCAAGCTCAAAGCAAAACAAGTTTCCATCAATATCAATCAATCTCTGTCCAAGAAATTGGATCGTCTAAACAGGCCTTATGAATGGGGCAAACGACATTTCACTGATTTATTTACTCCGTAATATAGTTAAGCTTCTGGCTTGCACATTGGTTCACATTGTAGAAATATATATTTACTTTTTCCTTTTCAAAAATTTTAATTATTAGTAATTTTTTCTTTAAAAAAATTTTAAGTTAATTTTATTTTTGACCCAAAAAATGGCAACATTTAAAATTGTAAAAACAATTTACCACGTTAAAATACTCATGAAGACGTGGTATATCATGCAAATATGGTATTCAGCTGGTAGATAACGATGCGTGCATGGCAGTTCAAAGCTTAAAATATGGCAGCGATTGTTCTCAAAACTTCCTAACAAATTGTTTTGTAAAAATGCAATTTTTGTCACGAAAAAATTATACATTTTCTACAACGTATGTAATAATAGTTATGCACAATAAAAAATTAATTCTTGATGCAAGACTATTGAAAAATTAACTGAAAAATTTAAGAAATTAAGAGATTTAATGTGTACCAGTGTGCTGACGTAAAAAAAAATGTAAGCGTACCGGATAAAGTTCTTAAAATATTTGAATCTCATCACTAGCTGGTTCGGAATAGTTAGGTACGACTCTCTTTAACAGAAAAACTTCAGAGTCTGACGTAGCATTCTGTTTGCTCCCGCTAGTTGATACTGCTCAAGCTCTATAGAGAATTGTGGTTGTTTTGAAGTAAACAGCACATCGCAGAATTTACAACGGGAGAAGTGCGAAATGCTATAAGAGAGTGCGAAATCTCTCTAATAGAGAGATTTAGCACTGTTAGGTCGCATCTCACGTTTTCTTCATCTCACAATGATCTGGCACAAACTTTATAGAAAAAATAGATAATTCACCAGATTTGCGCAGCACTGTGCAGAACTTACATGCGTGAAATCTCTCTCATAAGTAACTATAGAACAATTTCAACTCTTTACAGAACTTGAGCAGATTTTAAAAACATGTATATATGAATTACATCCTTCGATAAGGAATCACTTATGCCCAATACGAGACCACTTGATCCTAAAATATTACAAACTACTAAAAACGTAAAAACTTTTTACATCTAAATGTTCAGTATTTTTTTTTACATCCACTATTCCCTATGCGATGTAGAGCTGAAGCATACAGAGTGATTCAGCCCAGCGGTCACAACATTCAAGACACATAATAGCGGTTGAGAACTGCATAGCAACCTATGGTAAAAAATGTCCTCGTACCCCCCAAGGGGCTTTTCTTTATTATGAACTAGCCGTTATTGCACACTAAAATCGGTACTTTTATTTTTATTTTAATTATCTTTAAGATTATGCAACAATTGTTGCCGAAAATTCCATTAAAATAGACCCAGATTAAGTTACTCTATCGTAGTTTAATGATTCGACCACTAACTTATTGAGCTCAACAATTTTCTTTACCAAATCAATAAATGACAATAAAACGGCTATTCCTGGTGCTATATGAATGTATTTTTAGACAATAATGTATATAATTACTAAGATAGTATAAGTAAGCAAAAGTACCGCTATAAATACACACAATCGGCCAGCTCAAAATGGGAAAGCGTAAGCATAGAATGCAATGCTGTGCAATTCTCTATCCTTAAGATTTACCTTTCTTCTTTATCAAAATTGTAACCGCCAAACTGAATCAATTCGAATGTAATACTCAGATCACAGTTGAAAATATGTAGTTTGATTTAAATCTTCATAAGAAACTTCTTGAAACAAAATGCAACGCAAATTCTATACATAAGGGAATTAAAAAATGTGTTAAAAGATTGAGATACAGTTATTGTAGATAATAAAAAACACGTAATTCGTGGAAAATATTTTATTTTTCTTTCATTATGAAAATGTATACTTCATTATGGTTTCAAATCAATCGAATTTGGAATTACCTAAGTTGGGGGGGGGGGGAATAGAGGAAAATCGGCTACTCGAAAAATAACTCAGCATAAATTATACTTACTGCAACAAGTTTAACTGTCTGCTGAGATGATCTTGTTCTTGCAAAACTTCCAATATCTTTTCTCTCTCACTGAAAATTATGATAATTTTCTTTAAGAAGTAATTTAGTAATACTAACTTTTTAAATGCATGCAATTTAAAATAATAATTATCAATTAATCAATTACTTCTATATACATTATAAATTATAATCTGCTGAATGATAAATAACTACTTTTGTGATTAGTAATTAATTAAATAATGGTCAGAATAAGAATCAATAATTATAACAAAGGAAAGTTAAATTATATGTATATATATATATATATGTTTTCTTTTACATTGCGACAAAGAAAGTCCTCATTTAATTTTTGCGTTGTCAACAAAGAAATGAAATAACAAGCGTGTGAGCTATCATGAGCATGAAAGCGTAAACGCACATTTCTAAATATAAATTTTTTCCTGAAACAAACTGAGCTATAAGTTAGGAATAATTAAAAGGTTGAAAGCGAGTAGTTCATATCACCAAACAAAGTGTTCCATATTATATTTTAATTTTACCTAGGCTGGTTCAACAACAATATGTAATTTATTCATTTTCATTGTTATTCATTGAAAAATGTGCATGAATCAAACTATTTTATTTTTTAAAAGCATAAATAACGTTTAGTTTCTGCAAATTTTTCTACCAAACGTCATTTCTTTCAATTTACTTTTCAAATAGTTAAATCATTAGACAGCTTTATGGTATTAGCTTTATGGTATTAGCTTAGCGTTTTTGCAAATCTTTCTATTGCATGTCATTTATTTAAATTTAAATATTTTTATTTCAACAGCTTGTTTTTAATTAAAAAAATTTAAATTATTTTTATAGAGAAATTTCTTTTAAATATTTTAATAATTGATTTAAATTCTTAAGATTTTACACCAGAACACATTTCAAATGGTTTGTAAAGCAAACCATAAAAGATTGCTTAACGATTTTCAGGGGTCGGGGAGCGTCAGCAAACAGGGGGGCGGAAACCACTAATACATTTATAAAATGAATATATTTGAAAACTAACTGTTGAAAATTACTATGTATTTCAGTTCATGTCCCTTAAAACTATTGAGAAAATAAGGTTCAATATATATAGTTATATATACAGGATCAGTTTTAATAGCAGTTTAATTTTTTTAAATGAGTACTACTATAGAAAATGACGCATTACATGACTATTATGATGCCAGAAACATAACGCAAAGGTTTTTATACAAACATTTTCTTCAGAAAAATTTGAATTTTGAATTCCACAATTCATTGTGAGTACACTCTCAGAAAAATTGATTCAACGTTGAAGCATTGTATTGATATTTCGAACGGTGGAAATTCCCACCATAATACGATGTAAATTTGGTTTAGACAGAAAAATGATTCCATTCAAGTTGAAATATCGTGTGTGAACGTACCGCTTTTAAGGAATATGATAATATGGTTTAACTACGTCCCATATTACGTTTACGTTTAACTTAAACGATATTAAAGTTTCAAAAGTTTTTGAAGTGTGGGATTAAATAAAAAATATCGGCATTATTGTTGTAAAATATAGGATAAAATCAATGATTCTGAAAATTCAATCAAAATCAATTTGATCAAAATTTTAATAATTAATGTTGACGGCACAATCACCACTGAAAAATATAATGATAGATCTATTATTTGATTAAATGACTATTAATTATAATAAAGAAAATACATAGGGGAATAAGGCTATCTTCCATAGACATAATGTAAATCGATCCCCAAAGGCTTGGTGCGGATCCTGTGTATAAAAGAAAAAGAGCAACATTTAGGGGCACTGTATCAGAGGTTTTTGAAACGGGTTTTAACTCACTTCTCCTTCCAACCACTACTGAGGTTGAGGAAGTTATGAAAAGTTTTTTTTCAATTTATTGCTGTTTTGTCCTGCATTTTTGCGCTATTTTTAAACAGTACTGTACTATTAATTAAGATATTTCCTTGAGAATACATTTATATCATCCATGTTGATTAAATCTGCTAACATATTTTGAGATAGAAATATTAAAATGGTGAGAAACAGCTTACGCAACCATACATGTAGAGTAGTCCAACAGCCGGTTCACAAGTACCTCCTGACAGTCAATTTGCTTCGCATGCGCATGCGCTAGATATTAGTACATATGTACTAAGATCTTTGCTCTGACTAGACATGTACTAGACACAAGTACTAGACACAAACTCTGCTATATCTGAATATTTTGCTCGCTCTGTACGTTGTTTTTCTGGTATAGCATACCGTGTCGAGCAGCTCCACGCGTTAGTAACGCATTCGAAAAACTAGACATCTTTTTTCTACATTCTTTAGTTATAATTCTCATTTTACTCTGGATATAAAAATGTCAATTTCTATAGCACGAGCCGCGATGGCTCAGGGGATAGAGCGTTCGCCTCCAATGAGGCGAACCGGGTTCGAATCCCAGTCGATACGAATTCCGCATCCGGCTTGCACTGACCACAGTGCTGACGTGAAATATCCTCAGTGGTAGACGGATCATGGGTTAGAGTCCCCTTGCCGTCAGGCTAACCGTGGGAGGTTCTCGTGGTCTTCCTCTCCATGTAACGCAAATGCGGGTTAGCTCCATCAAAAAGTCCTCCACGAAGGCAAATTTCTCCCAATACTCGATCCAGGAGTTCCCTTGTCTTCTGGATTGGGTTCAAAATTACAAGGCTACGGAGTTGAACATTAGTAGCCGTAAACCCATTAAGTTGGGTCGGCTGTTCAACGACGGTTATAAAAAAAAAATAAAAAAATTAAAAAAAAAAATTTAAAAAAAAATAATAATAAAAAATAAAAGATTTCTATAGCACATGCGAAGAAATAACGATGGAACGATATTACTTCAATTTCATCGAAGCCAAACTAATTATATTAACCTTCTAACAGGCTTCTCTACTGTATAAGCAGTTAAAGAAATATCCATTTATAGAATTTGTTTTCAATTTCGAATGTTTTCTGAAGAAGAAAAAAGATTCAATGGATATAAAGGATTAAAATTAAATGTAATTAAATAATGTTAAAAAGCTATGAAATATTTATCAACCACATTAATGGCCTGAAAGAAAATGTGTTTGATCGAACCGCTAACAAACCTGCTGAGTTCACGACATTTTTCTTCATACATGGTTCGTAACTGTACAAGTTCTCCTCTCATTAACGCAATGCTTGTCTGCGTGTCCAATAAAGACATTCTTAACTGTCTATTTTCGTGCACAGCTTCATCCAGCTTTGTTCTCACTTCGTCCAGTCTTACATCAGAACGATCCGTTGGCTGCGTTCTCAACCAAGTGTAGACCTGGAAAAAAAATTAAATTCATAGTCCATTACTTTTAGACTCATCGATCATCATACATTAATTCACGATGGAAAAAAAAGGGGAGGCAAAAACAAAGATTGTTAAAAATACAAGGCAGCAAGCTCATATTTTGAATTTGACGATAGTAAATATTTATTCGATGTATTGAATGAAAAATAAATTCAAAGTATGCTTTTCAACCATGTATGTGAAAAACTAAGGGAGCTGAAAATATCTTAACAAGGACTTTCTGTAAATGCGTTTAGGAGCGTTTAGATGTTATAATAAGAAAAATGTTAGAACACTTAGGGGAGAGTCGGGTAGCCCCGCCCACTTAAGGAGTATTGCTTATATTTCTGTATAATATTGAGTAATAATCAATATTTTTGTATGTTTCTATTGTTTTATCATCTAATTAAATAATGCAAAAACAATAAACCAAAAGAAGAATAGTTTAACTTAAAAAAATAGAAATTTAAAAAATTTGACTACTGTATTCAACATATTTTCAAAACTATTGTTTACCATGTTACCAGCTGCATAAATACTTGAAACTTTGAAAATAATCTTTTTTTAATATAACAATTAATGTCCGATGGCCCATTGACTTGAAAAAATATTCTATACATATGAAATTGACAGTGGGCGGGGGTACCCGACACTCCCCTACTCTAAGGAGGAGAACGTTAGAGGAGAACGTCAAAGACAATTTGTAATCTAAATCAATTGAATTCTTATATAATTTTACATGCATTGACAACGTAATTGTATTCGTACAATTTTTTTAAAAAAAACAACCTTAACCGATTTTAACTTTGTAAAATCCTATATTCGCGTCTCAAAGATTTCAAGATAATGTCAATTACAAATGAAGCTATAGCCCATAATGCAATTTCAGTCAAGAAATCTCATATTTCTTATTCCATAACATACTTAATCAGATTGTTAACTATCATATTCTTGCCATATTTCAATTAACGGTAACAAATATTTCTTTTGACTTTTACCCAAAAGAATTTGTGTCCATAATGGCCTCCTAAATTATGGACACAAATTATTTTGCTCCTGTTAACGAATTTAAAGCGTTCTATCTTTAGAGCTGATGAGAAAAAGAATTTACTTACAAAATCAAGAACGCTCAAGAACTTAGTAATTTTTTGCATTTCATTACTTCTACGAGACACCACGAATTTCAAACTTACACTCCCCTCTTGACTGTACTTTCTCACTGTATAGCGCTGTGGAGTTTTTTAAATAACCTTAAGTCACTTTTACTGCACCTAAGCAGAATATGTATGATCTAACTAAGGCTTAAGATGGGTATTTTGTACTATCTAACAAAGCGTCAAAGAACGTATAAAATCACATAATCAGATAACAAATAAAAGACTTAGTGAATAATTCTTTTGAAGAGAGAAGGGTTTTCATTAAAAAGACATTTGTAATTTAGACATTATAGAGATTTGGGGCATTCACGTGACGTTAGCATCACGCCCCCTCGCGAATGTATATTTTGAAATAACTGCGCGTGCCTACGACCTAGATTACGCGCTTTTTCTATAATTTTTACGTGCGGAACGGTACGTGAAGTTACTAAATTTCTCTAATTTTTTTTTTTAAATATGATATACACGAAAAGCGCATGTAAAAAAATGGTACGTATAAGTTGAGATGGAAAATTGTTTTAAAAAAAAGACCACGTAATTTATGTACACCCCTCTAGATGCTATGAAAGTTACATACTTTTTCCATTAGGGCTAGATGAGTCTGTAATTTATCCAATTCGGTATCCATTCTCGTTTGCAGAGATTTCCTCTCGTCTTCAACTTGCTCCTGAGCCTATGGGAAAAGAAACAAAAAGACTGTTCTTCATATCAAACTTATAATTCCTAATCAACTAGTCACGTTCGTAAAGTGAGAAGTAAGAGATAGACACCCTAAATCACCTTCAATCTCATTTTCATCTCCGCTTCTTTCACCTGGTTGTCCAATTCTTCTTCCATTCGCTTTAGGTGCTTTTCGTGTTCGAACTTTTCCCTGGATTGAAACAAGAATTAGTTGTTGTTTTTAAATAAGTTTATTGGTAATAAGAAGCTCTCATCGTCAAACGATGACTACTACAATTATACAAGACCTAGAGAGTGGTGACTAACTTATAATTCTTGGTCGAAAGAAGAGTTTAATAGAAGAGCTTAAAGTGGTTGTTCTGCGATGAATAACAAATGTTATTACAAAACCAATAAGTCAGTTCAGCTGACACAAACAACGTTACAATACATTTTTTATGGAAAAATAAAAACGGTTTTTCATCAAAAAAGAAAGAGAAATATACAGTCAAAATATTGCTGGGCAAAATTTCGAACATGGTCATTGGGCAAATTTTCCCATAGATAAAAGAAGTAAAAGTGGGACAAAATATTAATGGGCAGGAAATCTATCGCATGAAATATAATTTAAATAAAAAAAATCTGTCTCGAACCTGTATCGTGGACCGAGTTCCGTAAGTACAGAAAACTGCAGAACATTAAACGTTGTGTTTACATAGTGTTAATTTTTGACTAAGTATTTAATTTTTACAAAGGTTTTAAATATATGCTTTAGAAAACACTGTTAAATTTTGTACTAGTCATTTTCCTTCTATAAAATGGATATTCTCAAGTCACTTTATGAGTCCCTTACTCGGCCGTGCAATTGAAAAATCAAGGAAGGTGACAGAAAATTTAAAATTAAGATTTTTATATATCTGGCATCTTTGTATTATATGCTACTCATGGCGGGAAAAAAATTCAAAAATACATTTTGTTCTATCGTTTTCTGAAATTCTATTTTAGCGATTTTCGTATCAGCAGTGGAAAGAATGCATGCAACAGATGTATGGGTTACATTAAAAATAATAACATATAGATTTATTCTTACATTATTTTACAAAGTTTGAGTTACTTTTTAAAAAAGTTAAATTTGTATATCATTGAAAAATTTTCGTTCAACGTTAAACTTAAAAAATTAACTGACGAAACTACAGAATGCTGAACGAAAAATATTCCTTTTTTAACATTTAATTTATCAAAAAAAAATTATTATTAATATATTATAAAGATTTTAATAAGTCGGATAGAAATTGAAGGAGATATCGGATAAGAGATTAATAAAAACAAAAGATTTAAAATTTACTATTTAAAATTTGCGTAATTGTGTTCCATACAATGCTTCAATTCGATAGTCTAAAATGCGTGATAAATTTTAATTGCAATGTGTTCCAATTTGTACTTTTAGAAGAATGTTCTCGATTGTATGCGAAATTTCAGAACATTTTTCTAAAATTATAAACTGGAACTCACAGTTATGACATAATACTATAAACTCCATTTAATATTTTTAGGAAAAAGTTCTGAAATTTTGCCTACAATCGATAATCGAGAAGCGCCAAGGCAGTAGGATAAATTTTTTAACTTTCACAGATCTATAAATTCCAATTTATACTTAGAAAAAATTTCTCGATTATATGCAAAATTCTAAAACATTTACCAAAGATTAATAAACAGAAATTCATAATGATGAAATATTACTATAAATCCTATTTTATACTTTTAGGAAAATGTTCCCAAATTTTGCATACAATAGAGAACATATCCCAAAATCATGAACTCATATAAAAACTCATATAACTCATATAAAAAAACGTCACAATGAATTCCAGTTTGTACCTTTAGATAAATGCTCCCAAATTACAATCAAAAACATATCATAAAAATATACACTGAAACTTGTAACTACGGAAAACAGCTTTGAGTTCTAGTTTCAAGAGGATCAATTTTGGCTTATTTTTGAATGTAAATAAATATTTTCAAAACTATTTTTTATCTACCTTTGCCATGATTCTTCTAGTCGTCCTTTCTCTTCCTGTAATTGATGTAAATTTCCTAACAGTTCTTCTACAGCACTTTCCAGATAAGGAACTAGGTGTCGCTGTTCAGACATCTGTAGTTCGTTTAATAACCATTTCAATTTGCCATCATTGCTATAAAAATACATGGTAAAAACAATATTTCAAGGTTGAATAATAACATATTGCAATAACCGATTTAATGTCATCTAAATTGATGGGCACAACAATAGCAAGATTCACTGGCAGGTTTATATGACGAAAAATGAGTGATCAATAATTATCTGGTAAAAACAGAAAACGTTGCCAATCAAAAAAAAAGTTCTACATATGTTATATAATTATTTGATTCTTGTGTATTGATAATGTTTTGTGAAGGTTGCTACTAATTGATTTATTGAACTTTTAAACCTAACGATCTTTTTTTTTTTGTTCTTAATATCGAAATGGAAATACTTCTGTACGTAACTCAACGCTCTCTGAATTTTTAAAATATATTTACAACAAGTTAAAAGCCGAGGTTGTTAATCGAGAATTCATAGTTCAGGCAAAACGTTTTTGTGTTCATAAGTATATTTTTCAAGCCGATAAAAAATAGTTACTGTTCCTTTTCTCTTAATTCATTATTGAATTAACCGAGATAATTTTCTTGTAGTGATTCGAGAAAACCTCATCCACCTAATGAATTTAAATTCCCTAGGCGGAAGGGGCTTCTACAAATGAACGACTAAAGATAACTAACTTCCGTTAGAAGTAATTTTGAACCCATTCTTGATAATACAATAGGGTTCCTGTGTCAACTTACGTTATAAACTCATCTTTCATTTTAAATGAAACCAACCCTCATTTGCGTTGCATTTTTTTTAATAAATTTCACTGAACAACCGGCCAAGTTTTTGAGTTTACGACAACCAATGTTCAACTCCGTAGCCTTGTAATTTTAATCATAAAAACCAATGGAACTCCTGTATCAAGTATAAGGAAAAATTTAGCTTCGTGGAGGACTTTATGATGGAAAATCACGCAAACCTCCTACGGTTAGCCTGACGGCAAGGAGACTCTAACCCATCATCTATCTACCACTGAGGAGATTTTACGTCAACTCAGTGGTCGGTGAAAATTGGGTGCTGAATTCCATTTACGTTGCTTCGAGAGTTAAAATTAGAACTCGTCAAGGTTGAAATGTTGGTCAACTCTAACCTCTCTCTCTCTAACTGACCCTCTAGTAACTTGATCATGACAATGCCCATGGCTGAGGTCGGTTCCTACAGAAATCTAAATTTTATTTTATCATCAAAAAACAGTTTGGACATATAAAAGTATTTTTTGATTTATCAGTTTATAGTGGATGTCTTTTTAATTTAAAGCGCTATTCAGAAAGAAAAAAAAAAGAGCCCAGAAAATTCGGCCTTTTTTAAATAACAGAACGATTTAGTTGTTGTTGTTGTCAATCCTTTGTGATCCAACACCAGCTAGATCAAAATCTTGAGACCGTGAACCTTGAAAAATCCAAGCACCAAATGCGGTTGCAAGTCTTTAAGTTCTAGATTCATACAAGAACAAATCAGTACTTCGTGGGGAAAATCAAAATTATTAGTACAAATTGGAACAAATGAAAACTTCGTAGTTATTTCGGTCAACCCGATGACTGTTGACTGAGGGTTATTTTTCTGTCTCTCATTCTCATAACTTTTTCAAAAATGTATATACATGAAGTAAAAAATACTACCCCTTAATCAGTAAACTTATTAGATTTCAAAGACACTTATTTTCATTCACTCGAATTAAATTTCCAATTTTTATCTCACCAAGTGTTGCCGTAGCAGGCTCTACTTAACTCTAGTGTTCTGTAATAATCTAGTGTTCTGTAGTGTAAATCTAGTGTTCTGTTATAGAAGAGTAAGAATAAAAATGGAAGACTTTAATAAAAAGTGTAATGATAAGTGAAAAAAGTGATAAACAGCAAAGTAATGACTTTTATTGAGCATAAATTGATATTTTGTTTTAACAGCAATGACACCTTTATCCATTTCATTTTGAAAGGAGGTGCAGTAGCCGAATTCAGACAGCGATTTCTGTTGCGTTGCCATTCACGTTGTAAATTGGCTCAACAGAATAATGCCAAATGGCGACGTTCAATATTTTTTTTGCGGTTTTTATGCGTAGCGTAATTAAAAATCATGTTTTTGAATTCGAAAAAAAAAATTATAGCCAAAAATAGAAAGCATGGATTACAAAAGATGATAAATATGGGGGCTGGGATAGCCTCGTTGGTAGGGCACCGGGCCCATGTCCAAGAGGCCATGGGTTCGATCCCTAACGGCTGAAGACTCTCCATGTACTAAATGGTAACTGATGCACGTTAAATCTGTCGAGTCACTAGCTCCTCCATGTTCCCATAACAAATCATACCTCTGGGAGGTACTGATCCAGGAGATTCCTTGTCTTCTGGATTCTGTTCAAAATAACCAGGCTACGGAATTGAACATTAAAAGTCGTAATCCCAAAAATGGGTCGTCTGTTCAACGACGGTTATAAGATGATAAATACGAGCCGTGATGGCACAGGGGATAGACCATTTACCTTCCAATGAGGTGAACCGGGTTCGAATCCCAGCAATGGCTGGTCGATACGAATTCCGCATCCGGCTTGCACCGACCACAGTGCTGACGTAAAATATCCTCAGTAGTAGAAAGAGCATGGGTTAGAGTCCCTGGCTGTCAGGCTAACCATGAGAGGCTTTCGTGGTTTTCCTCACCATATAACGCAAATGCGGGTTAGTTCCATCAAAAAGTCCTCCACGAAGACAAATTTCTCCCAATACTTGAACCAAGAGTTTCCTTGTTTTCTGGATTGAGTTCAAAATTACAAGGCTACGGAGTTGAACGTTAGTACAGTAAAACCTTTTTTTGTGCGGTGGATAGGGACCGCATAAAAGAAATCGCACAAAAAAAAATTCGAAAATTTTATAAATTCTTACATGTAATAAACAAGTTTGTATGATATACTACCTAAAACTTTTTTTTATGCGGTTGATAGGGACCGCATAAAAAAAGTCGAACATAGAAAATACATCAATGATTTATGAAATAGAAGAGAGAATGCTTTTAATTGAATGAAATAATTCAATTAGACCTAAAGAAATTGTAAAAATATTTCATTCTTCATTGTACATATACCTGGAGAAGTTTTCAATTTATACATTAAAGAGTGGAATTGTCTGCCTTTTTACTTTCTTTTGACTATAATTATTCATTTTAAGGGAGTACTTTTCTAAAAATAAAATAAAAATCATTAAAACTACATATTAATAGAAACAAAAGTAACTTATTTATTTATCTTTAGTCTCACTCTAAAATAAATCCTTAATTACGTGAATCGTGTATAAAACTCTGAGTACGAAGCGTATTCTGTTCTCGAGGCGAGCGACAATATGTACGTAACTGACTCTGCCTTGCCAGGAAATTGTTTAAAATAAATGAACAGAGCATCGCGAAGTCCAGATACATCGTTGTCAAGGAGGCCACGTAATCAGAGTTCGTCCACAACATGTATATGTACATTGATAGTAAACATAAACTGGTGCTAACGCCGCTCAGATTCATATACCGCATAAAAAATAATCGCACAAAAACAAATCGCACAAAAATAAAATCGCACAAAACCAATCGCACAAAAACAAAATCGCATAAAAAAGGACCGCACAAAAAGAGGTTTTACTGTAGTCGTAAACCCAAAAAATTGCGTCGGCTGTTCAACGACGGTTATAAAATAAAATAAAAAAAGATAATAAATAAACAGGTGATGAATAAACTGAATTAAACAGTTAAGATGGTGACGTTTTATATGCATAAACTGTAGAGGAGTATTCTTGAGAGATTAAAAATAGAATATATTATTTACAGAATAAAAATCGAATATTAAATTAGTATTATTTCAATACGTCATCTCCCATCTTCAATATTCAATTA
The DNA here is from genome assembly GCA_949128135.1 of Parasteatoda lunata. NCBI lineage: Eukaryota > Metazoa > Arthropoda > Arachnida > Araneae > Theridiidae > Parasteatoda > Parasteatoda lunata. The sequence goes on along the minus strand of OX421978.1, from coordinate 69,609,984 downwards.
CATCAAATACCCGCCCTCACAAATACCTTTGACATTTTACTTCGATTCAATTTCCTTTACAAAAGAATTCGTTGAAAAAAAATAAATAATCCTCTCAAACCACCTGCATTAAATAAATCAGTGACGAATAGAAACAGGCAAATTCATATCTAAATTGTACAACCGCTATACTCAGTATCGCTTTTGACATACTTAGCATATTCCACTATATCACCTGGAGGAGATTAGTGAAAAGTTCGTCGGCAGTGCAATATTTAGCCATTAAAGAAATTCCTGACCCTGACTAAACAAACACTTTAACCGTCAAATAAAAGTTTTATATCATAAATAGGAAGTACGACAAATGAAACAGTTGGAAAGGATATAAAAGAATTTAAAAACGTTTTCTTTTTATGTAAGTCTGTTGACATTTTATCAGGTGTCTTTTTTTTTTTTTTTTCACTTTATATATTACTGAAATAAAAATGTAGCCGTGGCAGTCAAGGTCTAGCTAATTTGTGATACTGAATCAGGATGTAATGATAAGTATAAACAGCTTGCGTCTGAACTTTGCAAACACAATGAATTTGAAGAATCGAAAGACGAATTCGTAACTAGAGAAATTGATTCGTAATAGTTCTACAACAGTGGTTCGCAACCTATTGTAATTCTGTCTTCTTTTACTACCAGGGGTCTGTCCAGACACTTTGTGAAAGGTCCGTTTTTGTAAAATTGTGAAAAAATTACTCGCAATTTGTGAATATAAAATAAACGTTAAGTCACATTCTTTCAACCAGCTTTTGTGAGTTTGTGCAAATAGGGTCCGTTATTGCAAAAAAACTTTTTCAGAGAGTTTTTAAATTGTAAAGACATGCAACACTGTAGAATTATAATTAAAAAAATTACATTTTAAAAAATTAACAGCAATTGCAGCTACTAACTTAGCAATGTAACATGCAAATATTTGGTATTTAGCCTACACTGCTGAACGCAGAATGTTCATTTCGGACGAATAAAGAAAGAAGCGTCTGCCGAAGACAAAATTTAGTTCGTTTACATCTGTCTTTCTCCCCCCCCCTTCCGGGGAGGGGTTTATTCGATTAACAATACAATAATGAAGATCAACAAATTTGTGAAGGGTCCGATTAAAAGATAAATTATTTTGTGAAGGGTCCGATTAAAAGATAAATTATTTTGTGAAGGGTCCATTTTTAAGTTAAAATATTTTGTGAAGGGTCCGTTTTCATGAAAATATATTTTGTAAAGGGTCCGTTAACGGACCCAAATTTCTTCTAAACAGACCCCTGGCTACATTTTAGTTAGAATCTCCCCCTCCTCGTTAAAAACTCTAAGCATACTTATATTTATTCAGGTTTTGATTATTTCTTAGCACATGCAAATTATGCAAAAAAATCACATAAAATTTTCATTTTTCAATGCTTTCGTAATTTTTTTTATGTTAATAGCCTAATTATTGTAGCAAAATAATTTAATACATCAGAAATTAAAAAAGCAGCAAGCAAACTGTCAACACAGATTAGTATAGCATTAGTTAGCAAAGCATAGCATAAATTAGCATAGCTCTAAATTAACATAGCAAACTATTGTGTTTACGGACATTTTCTGAATAATGGCTTGCGCTTGATTGTTCTTTTTTTCTTTTTAAGTCTTATAAGCGATAGTATATAAATAAATATTAACTATACGCAGAGTTGCGCGTAGAGCGGTTGAAAGAATATAGTTCTCAAATATAGGGTCAGTTACGAGAAAAAGAGCTATTGCAGCCCTCTCCAAATTTCGATTGGTTCAATTCATTGTTTGCATGTTAGGCCATTATTCTTTAGTTAATAATAACTATTTTATCAATATTTAAAATATTTTTAACAGAAAACTAAAGAATAATAAAATACAATTCACCTTTTTTTTTACAAACTTAGCAAACATTTCTACTCCTTCTATTTAAAATGTACCAATCAAATTCCCACTTTCTAAATGCATATTTTACATGATTTTTAATGATTAGCAAAAATACTGTCATGGCAACGTTGGAAAATGTTTTGTATTAAAATGAAACATTTGTTTTCAAAATATTTAAATTCCACACAAGATCGCTTAAACGAGGTTAAATCGTTGAAAAGAGAAAGAAGGAATACATCCGCTCTTCACTTAAGATGAAAACCGATTACACTTTTTAGTCTATTTTCGAACGGTAATCGACAAAACATCTTAAAAGCAAGCTCCAAAAGTTCCGTGTTAAGGAACTAGCCCATCAACTATATACGGATTTGCGTTTGCTAAAGCAAAACATGGATCACGTTCAACTTCCAATCCATTCCTTTCAGTTGTTTCAATTTTAATTGTAACATAATTGAGAAGCAACGCTTCGATATCTCTTTCTGCCACTCATGTATAAAACTTGCATCTAAAAAAAAAAAATTTTGTGACTGCATTCTCTCCAAAAAAAAGTCTTTTGATTAAAAATCATTTTGCATTCAAAGTAATTCATCTTACTTCAAGAATTTTGTCAATAAACTAACTAAACGGATTTCGATTTAAACCTTACTTCTCATAGAGAGCTGAAGGAAGTATAATTTAAATTACTTTTTTAAAGATATAAACCCATATAGCAAATTAAGGTTTATTTTCATTCAGCAAAAACCTTTAAATGTAAATCTAAAAAGGTTTGTGATGCGGTTTACGTGTAAACCTTCAAACCTTAAAACAAGATCTGTGGCAATCGGCGCTATTCTACTCACATTACCCTAATCTAAAACCTCGGAAAACAACCTTTTATCTGAAAACTTAAATCGACGTTGACTTAGGGTTTTCAAGCGTGATAAAATGCTTTAATAACGATAGTCTTAAGGTGAAAATAATCTTAAATCTAGGTAATTATAAGGTTGTTGTTTTTCTTTCGCAAAGTCTTGCATGCTCAGCTAAATTCCACCTTGTCAGGAAATTTTTATGGACAATGCATTTTGATCCTATCGCTAGTGTGACGTCAACTAAAACGTTATTACCCTATTGGAAAAAATTCCCGGTATAAAAAAAATTATACCGGCTTATGAAACACCGGTTCCGGTGTTTCATAAGCCGGTATCAAATGGATCCCGGTATGATACCGGAACCAGTATAATACCGGAACCGGTGTTTCATAAGCCGGTATAGAATGTATTCCAGTATGATACCGGAACCAGTATCATGCCGGAACCGGTGTTTCATAAGCCGGTATAAAATTTTTTCCGGTATGATACCGGAACCAGTAACATACTGGGACCGGTGTTTCATAAGCCGGTATGATACAGGAATCCAGTATACTGGGATGGTGTAACGGTTTATTTTTAACACAAGTATAGTGAGGTACTACAATTTGATACAGGAAGTGTTACGTCAAGCGTTCAGGCATCATAATTTTTGATCTAGTTGCACTGTTTGATCTAGCTCCTCTTGTATGATCTAGTTGCCCTTTTGATTTATTTTGATAAGTTAACTTTCTAAAATTTTTATGACTGGCAACAGCATTTTTTATTCTTAAAAGTTGTTTATTTTGTTTCTTTTAGAATTCGTTTTTTTTCTTTGAAAAATGTTTCTTTTAACTTGTAATGTTGTTTAGCAGAATTCTTTGCCGGCTGTTTCCCTGTATATACGAAGAAAATAAATTAAATATTTTTAAATTGTTGTGAAAAGAATTTTTAGTTGTACAAAGTACTTCATTTGGCGCCCGAACAGGGACCACAGCAGATAAAAAAAAAATGGCAAGCTTCTTCAAAAGCGGATTTAAGAAAGCAGATTTGTTAGTGGTTCTAGAAGAAATTGGAGAGACAGTACCGGTTGGATCTACTTTAGCAAAATTAAAAGACTTGATTTTGGCTAGCGATGAATATAAAAAGGATCCAGAATTCGTAAAACAGGTATTTGAAGATACTGTTAAAGAGAGAAAGAAACAAGAAGAAATGGCTATACTTCAAGAAAAAGAAGCCATGGAATTGGAAAAGACCCGAATGGCTATACTTCAAGAAAAAGAAAAAGAAGCCATAGAATTGGAAAAAGCCCGAATGGCTCATGAATTGGAAATGGCCAGATTACAGGCGCAAAATCGAGAATCGACAATTCAAAATGCCGCCAATTGAAGTTCAATTAATGCCGAAGCTGTTAATGCTAGGCGAAAGTTTACGTTGCCAAAGCTGGAATTTAGGCAGTTTGGCGACGATGTCAAGGAATGGCTTCCGTTTTGGAGCCAATTTCAGCACATAGATAAGGATGCGGATATTGCCCTTGAAGATAAATTTCAGTATCTGATACAAGCTACTGTGATGGGTTCCAGAGCAAGAGAGATTGTAGAAAGTTTCCCGCCAACCGGGGCAAATTATACTAAAGCCATCGATAGTCTGAAATCGAGATTTGGAAACGAGGATCTTTTGGTGGAGATATACGTAAGGGAACTCCTCAAATTAATTATTAATGTTCAGGTGAATAGATCTTTTCCACTTACCTCCTTATATGATAAGCTGGAAACATATTTAAGAGCATTAGACACTCTCGGGGTTACTACAGACAAGTGTGCATCGATTCTCTACCCGATGGTAGAATCCTGTTTTCTGGAAGAATTTCTGAAGGCCTACCATCGGAGTAATTCTTTAACTCCAAAATTAGAAGCCAAAGAAAGGCTAAACAAACTAATGGTGTTTTTAAAGGCAGAAGTGGAGGGTGAAGCCCGAATTAATTTAGCTATGGATGGGTTTGGCCTGCTCAAAGTTGAAGATAACAAGGTAGCTAAGAAGAAAAAAGTTGAATATGAAAAGAATAAATCTCGAGCACCATCAACAGCCGCTGTTTTACACGCAGCTTCTTACGTAAAAGAACAAAGAAGAGGTTGCTTATTTTGTGAAGGCAAACATAATAGTTTCGAATGTTTTTCCGCCCAGAAAAAGCCTTTAGTTGAAAGGCAGGGAATTGTAAGAAGTAAAAAAGGGTGTTTTGCTTGTTTGGCTCCCGGTCACGTAGCTAAGTACTGCAGGAATTTTGTAAAATGCCTGGTTTGTGGTCGAAAACATGTGACACTCATGTGTGAAAACCTAGAACAAATGAGAAAATCAGCTTCGAAAGAGGGAGAAAAGACGCAGACGGAAACATCTGTAAATGAACTTAATATGGCGAATTTAAATCAGACGCCAGAAGTTTTCCTGCAAACTTTGGTTGCCAAACTTGTCGCCAATGGTAAAGAAATGAACGTTCGTCTGCTAATTGATACAGCATCGCAGAGATCCTACATCCTTAATACTGTTGCCCAGAAGATGATGTATACTCCTTTAGAAGAAATGAATGTGGCTCATTCCCTTTTTGGAGGTGTAACTACTGATGTTAGAAAACACAAGAAATATGAAATAAGAGTTACATCGCTGAAAGGAAAATTCTCTTGCAATTTGGAGGTATTGGGCCAAGATGTTATTTGCGAGAAGATATTACCTGTAAACAGAGGTCCATGGCTGAAGGAACTTAAGAGTTTAAAAATTTGTTTAAATGATGTTAGCCAAACTTATGAACAAGTATAAATACTCATAGGAGCAGACATGATAGGCAAGTTAATGACTGGACAGCAAAAGTTTTTGTCAAATGGCATGGTTGCAACCGAAACAAATCTTGGATGGACCTTAATGGGAAAAGTACCTCATCATAAGCCTGGTACCGAAAGTATCGCCATGTCGGTGATATCACTTTTCGTTAAAGAATCTGAGATGGCCGATCTATGGAGATTAGATTTAATAGGAATCAAAGATCCCATCGAGAAGAAATTGAAAAGGGAAAAAGATTTTGAAGCACAGGAACATTTTCTTAAGACGGTAAAGGTCAATGATCAAGGAAGGTACGAAGTCCGTTTACCATGGCAGGAAAACGATATTTTCTTACCCAATAACTTTAACTTGGCAAAGAGGAGATTAGAGCGGACCACAGTTCAATTGAAATCAAAAAATATTTATGATGTTTATGAAAAGGTCTTCAAAAGCTGGCTTGACGAAAAAATCATCGAAGAAGTACCCTCTAATGAAACAGACTTACCAGGAAATTACTTGCCACATAGAGCTGTAATAAAAGAAAGCAGTACCACCCCAATAAGGCCGGTATTCGATGCGTCTGCCCGTATGAAAAGACACCCTTCCCTTAACGACTGTTTACACAGCGGCCCTAACTTAATCGAACTTATTCCGGATGTCTTATTGCGTTTTAGAGAAAGAAGTATTGGTATTTCTTCAGATGTGAGAAGAGCGTTTTTACAATTAAGTGTCGCTAAAGAAGATAGGGACTTTTTAAGGTTCTTATGGTGGCAAAATGAGGACAAAAAGTGTAAAATATTTCGACATGCAAGAGTTGTCTTCGGAGTAACGAGTAGTCCTTTTCTTTTGGCATCTGTCATCAGGTATCATATTCAAAATGACCAAGATAACGATGAAGATTTCAAGAAAAGGCTCTTGCAGAGTTTCTATGTCGATAATTCTTTAACCAGTGTAGATACTCCACTTGAAATGGAAGAATTTAAGCAAAAATCTATTGAATTGATGAAAAAAGGGAGTTTCGAGTTGGGAAAACTCATATTGCCAAGACTTGCCCACAGAATCAACTGTATTAGGTTTGAAGTGGAAGACACCCTCAAGGTAAATATGAGTTGGTTAAAAGAAATCAATATGGAAAAAGTCACTAAACGATCTATTCTGTCTATCGCTCACCGCATTTTCGATCCTATTGGATTTACCACTCCAGTCATGCTGTGCCCAAAGTTAATACTACAAAAGGCATGGGTGATGGGTGTTGCTTGGGATGAAGAGATTAGAGAAGATCTGAAAAAAGAGTTTCTTCAGTGGTATGCAGAATTGAAAATATTGGAAGAAATTGAGATACCCAGGTGGATTCAAGTTAATTCGGAAAACCTAGAGAACTGTTCCTTACATACATTTTGCGATGCCAGTAAAGAGGCTTATGCAGCTGTGGTTTTCTTAAGGATTGAAGAAAAAGATGGCGTTAAAATCAGTTTTGTGTCAGCGAAGTCTCGTATTACGTCACTCAAAGGAGGGACCATACCAAGGCTAGAGTTAACTGCTGCCTTGGTGGGAGCTAGACTCTCACAATCAGTTGTACAAGCTCTCGACTGGAAGAACATCAAACAATATTTTTGGAGCGATTCCACAACAGTTCTCGCTTGGATAACCAAAGCAGAAAATTGGTCAGTTTTTGTTAGGAATCGTTCAGATGAAATAAGAAAATTGAGCGACTTCTCCTCCTGGCGCCATGTTGCAGGAAAATTGAACCCGGCAGACCTTCCTTCCAGAGGATGTTCTTCTAAAACATTGGAAGCTATGAAATGGTGGGAGGGTCCAGCCTGGTTGAAAGAACCTATCTCAACTTGGAATAGTACCACAGAGATTGATGTCCACAATGACGAGGAAGTTGTAAAAGAACGGTCAAAGTCGGGTGGTTTTCTGACCACTTGCAACCAATTGACAATAGAAGACGGGTCTCAATTGAATCCTAACTTCGACAGAGAAGAAATAATATCTGACCAACGGCAATATTTAACAGTAGCAACTTGCGACATTAATGTAGATCTTTCATGGATTTTCTCTTACTTTTCTAAATATTCAAAGATTCTACGAATGATAGCGTGGATGCTGAGGTTCACAAAAAATTCACAGATCAAGAAAGAAGAGAGAAAAATTGGGGAACTGAAAGTGTCTGAATTGCTGATAGCTGAGACAAGGTTAGCAAAACTAGTTCAGCAAATGGTTTTTGCCCCAGGAGACATTAACAGGCTCAAAACAATATCTGTGTTTAAAGATGAGGGTGGCCTACTACGCGTCAAAACCAAGTTGACAGAAAGGAAAGACGACGCTGATTTTATAGCTCCTATTCTACTACCTAGCAAACATGACCTTGTTGACTGCATAATTTTGGATTTGCATCTGAAAATGTGCCATGCTGGTTTAAATGTATTGATGTCTAAACTAAGAGAAAGGTTTTGGATAATCAAGAGCAAAAAAGCAATTAGAAAGGTACTGAACCGATGTATAAGATGCAAGAGACACGAAGCCAGACCAATCCAAACTGTTCCTGTGGTCTTACCAGAAAATAGAGTCAGAGATGTGTCTCCTTTTGAAATCAGTGGAATCGACCTATGTGGCCCCCTAATTCTTAATGACCAATCGAAAGCGTGGGTAGTCCTCTTCACATGTGCTGTGTACCGCGCCATCCATCTAGAACTGATACAGTCACTTTCCACACATGGTTTTTTCTTGGCTCTTCGAAGATTCATAGCCCGAAGGGGAAGACCAAAGGTCATCTATAGTGACAATGGAACAAACTTCGTGGGAGCCGACAACTTATTCAAATCTATAGATTGGAACGCTATCGAGATACAATCTTCGATAAATCGAATTCAGTGGTACTTCAGTCCTCCTGCTGCTCCATGGTGGGGAGGTTTTTGGGAAATCATGGTGAAGCTGATCAAGACCCTTTTGAGAAAAGTTTTAGGTAGATCTTCATTGAATTACGAAGAACTGCAAAGTGTTCTTATCGATTGTGAAAGTACTGTGAACTCAAGACCACTAACGTATGTTTCCGAAGACTCCAATGACCTGATTCCATTAACACCTGCGTTGTTCTTAGGTGAGTTAACAGAGATGGGTGTTCCAGACCTGGATAATATAGACAGAGTAAACCTAAAGAGAAGATTTCGTTATCAACAAAATCTAAGGGAAGCTTTAAGAAAGCGATTTAGGGTCGAATACCTCGGAAAATTAGTAATGCGCTCGTCCAAAATTAAAGGCAATCAACGAATAGCTGTGGGAGATATCGTCCTAATTGAAACCGAAGGTAAAAAGGTCATCTGGCCAATGGGAAGAATAACAGAAACCTACGTAGGAAAAGATGGGCACATAAGAGTAGCTCGCATTAAAACCACTACCGGAGAGATGGTTCGACCCGTTCAAAGAATTTTTCCTCTTGAGATATCTTGTCCGGTGGAGGCTGCTGAAACAAATGATATAGCGGAATCTCCTGAAGGAAACGTTTCAGTTACTGATTCCTCAACTCGAAGAGTCTTAACAAGGAGTGGCAGAACTGTAAAGATTCCGACTAGATTTTTTGACTGAATAGTCTCCTTCAGAACTCTTGTAACTTTAATTTTCATAACTCTAATTTGTTAGTAGTGCATATAGTAAGCTTGACTGATTGTTTTGATTAATATTTTGATGTTATAGTTAATCAAAAGGTGGGAGTGTTACGTCAAGCGTTCAGGCATCATAATTTTTGATCTAGTTGCACTGTTTGATCTAGCTCCTCTTGTATGATCTAGTTGCCCTTTTGATTTATTTTGATAAGTTAACTTTCTAAAATTTTTATGACTGGCAACAGCATTTTTTATTCTTAAAAGTTGTTTATTTTGTTTCTTTTAGAATTCGTTTTTTTTCTTTGAAAAATGTTTCTTTTAACTTGTAATGTTGTTTAGCAGAATTCTTTGCCGGCTGTTTCCCTGTATATACGAAGAAAATAAATTAAATATTTTTAAATTGTTGTGAAAAGAATTTTTAGTTGTACAAAGTACTTCAGGAAGGTTAGTAAACTGCTCTGAATTAGAAAATAAAACATTAATACAATTGTGTAAATAAATAAAGTCACCTGGTTTATACAGGGAAATAAAACACTGACCTCAATTCACACTTTGTCAAAAGCTATAGCTTGCATTATGTTTATAAAAATCAAATAAACTGTTTTATTTTTTAAACTTCTTCACAGTTAATGAAATTTTTTTAACAATTAATTAATATATTAGAAATAATTGTCAATAATATTTGATTCTAAAATACTACACAAAAAATGTTTTGCAGCAACATTAAAAAAAGTGTAATGTAAAGTAAAAATGTAAAGTAAAAGTGTAAAGATTTTATGAAAATTGATTGAGGATTAGAAATATTATGTAATGAATAGCCAAAAACCAGACTAAAATAAGTCAAAATCTTAATTTTAACTTTTTTTTCATATCTTTCGAACTGACAAAATAAATTTTGAAAATTAAGCCATGGAAATGTTTGACAAATGCAAATTCACATGCACAATAAGGAGACCATGTTAAGTGTATATATCTATAGATATTAATTTAAACAATCTAATTATAAAATTATGATTTCATTTAAATCAATTAACTTTGGGTTATATTTAAGTAATTGATAAATAGAATGGAATACAAATAACACATATACCAAATAATGTTTGAAATGCCGCCAAAAATATTTGAAATCAATCTAATTTGACATTGTTCGTTTACTTTGAAATCGGACATTGTAAAATATAATTATATAGTTATGTTACATCTTGACCAATGTACTTGCTTGCTACTATAGATTTAAATACAAACCATTTTAATTTTAGATATATTTGATATTTAAATTATAGTTAACTTTAATCATTAAAACATAATAGTGGTTAGAGTAGTAATAATAGCTACAAATAAAAGCTCAAATGACACAAGTTATTAACTAATATAAATAAAAAATTTGAATTATTTTACTCTGTCATTCTATTGACATTTTTCTTAAGATTCCTTGACTTAAAGCACAATTTGTTATACTCATTTTCTATTTGAAGTATTTAATTTTTATGATAATTTACTTATCACGTAATATCTGAAAATTAAATTAGGAAAAAAAGTTATCGCCTAAAAAAATTAAATCTCAAGAGCGAATTATTTATATAGTGACACAAGTTCATAAAGCATAAATTTTCAAAGGCTTTTCTTATCTCATAATTGGTGTGAACTCAACAAGATATAATTAATATAATAATAAATATATATACTGAATAAAAACACACAACACAATATTAAAACTTTTAAACATTGAATATGACATAATTTAAACTCTGACTTCAATAAGATATAAGAATTACACAATTACAAAATTGATATAAACATTACCATAACAGCCTAAAAAATATTAGTCTTTTTATAATCAAATGAAATCAATTTTGTCATATTTTAGTAGTTCTTATGACGTGAAACGATTGAAAAGCACTTTTAGTACACTTGTGTGCAAATTCAAAAAGTTGATTGATTCGCTTAGTTTAAATATGATATCTCTCCCTTGTTGTGATTCATTTTTATTTTCTACAAACACATCTGTCGCTTGCAGGCCTTAGCTGTGTCAAATATGCACTTTCTAACAGTCAATTTTCAAGTCTCTTCGACGTCACCTAACCATCTATTTGGAGGTTGTTTGCTTGTGCAGGATCCCTCAGACTTTTCTTTAATGTCTATCTCTTAGAATTATCTTTCTAACTTCACCAAATAAGAGCCAGCAACAATGTTTCCACTTAGAGCTCCTAATATAAACAAAATTTGAATTAACAGAATGTGTAGACTAAACAACAATTTCAAAAAATCTCATTTTTAACATTGTATGCCTTATCTTTTAATATTATGCTTTATCTGTTTATGCTAAATTTTAGATTACAATGTTGATTAAGTTAATATTTCAGATTGCAGTGTTAATTCCATTAGACATTTTTGACATTTGTATACTTTTTCCTAACTATTAAATTGACAACAAAAATTATTAAATGAATAAAAATAGTAAAGAATTTTAAAAAGCTTTCAACTTTTTTCACATCATATTAATAAATAAATAGACAATGAAAAATGCTATAAATGACAGTTAATTAAGGTTATATTGACTAAAAGCTCAATTATGTTAAATTTTTCATATGATTATGATAAATTTCACCATGACACAAATAGGATGCATAGATTTTTCAGCTCATATGACTTGATTAAAATTGGTAAAGCATTATGCTTATTATTTCTTTTTAATAATAATTATATTTATATCAATAGGGTACTACATTTACTTCAATTTTTAATAAACTTTTATGCATTTTAAAAACTCAGAAACTAGCTGTTAGAGATGTAAATAACTTAGACAAAGACCCAGAATGCCAAAAAAACAGATTTCATATATTCAATTCTTACAAAATTAAAATAAAATATGTATGCATATTAATAAGGTTACGAATATTCGGGGAACTGTTCAATCATACATTTTTAAAAAAATTCATTGTCTACAGTAACATACGCAACACATACAAAAAGTTAGACTCAATATTTAATCTTATTATTAAGATCTTGAAACATAATACCACAGAAATTTGATACTATTTTAATAAGATTAAATTAAACCTTACTTTGGTTCAAAATAAGTATATACAGTTACAGTTAAATATTATCTAAAATTTCAAACAATGTATGATGTTAATTTACAAATCAACTATTGTAATACACAGACTGTAAATAAATAAAAGATTAAAATAAATTATTTATAATTAAGAATAAACAATTATCCAAATTATATAGTCTTAACTTATACAGTAAAATAATTTTTCAGAATAACTATTAAGTATGAGAAATACAATTGCAAATACTACTCATTTTTCAACTAGTATATCAATCAATTATAAATATAATAAATATTTCAACTGGCTAATTGAAACTTAGATCAGCACGACAATAGTAAGAAAAAATGATGGTCCACCAAAATTTTATTATTTTTGTAATTTGAAAGAGATTTCTAATAAAGGGAAGTTAATGTCTAACATGGGTATCATAGGCTCATACTACCCACTTCTTGTTGACAACACAAAAGAATTCACAAACGCCCACATCATGAAAGCACATTACCAACCAACTTTTTAGAGTGACTCTATGCAAAAATTTAAGTATGGATGATCTGAAGTAACTTTTGACCATTTTAGTTTCAGTACAAAATTTTTTAAACAGTTCAGCTTATAACTTTGTCAAAAGGTTAACACTTAAATTCATTATCATGCAAAGCATATTCAAGGCTTTAAACAAATAAAATTTGAACGTAAAGCTAAAAATTGAACTATTCAGTGGCTGAACTCAGAAGTAAAAATATTGAAATTTTTACATTTGCATATACTTTTTATATTCATTAAAATCTAAGAAGCATTCAGTTCTATTTTATAATTAATTTGTAACTACAATATGAAAATTTACAAAAAGGTTTCACTAATTCAATTTATTAACAAACTGAATAACTTTATATACACCGTATCACTTTTATGCACAAAGATAAGAATATAATGAATTCAGGACTGCAAACTACTATGTTTTTTGCAAAATGTTTTATTGATATAGATAACTGAAACTTTCAGAATTCTGGGAATTTTGCAAACATCTTAAAAACATCACTGCCACTTTCGGGTCGGCCCACCTCATGGAGAAATTAAAACAAAAACATGAAAGAACAGGACCAATTTAAAGAGTATAACTTGTAGCCATCCCAGGCAAATCTCTACTAGTCTTTCTTTTTTAAATAATAAATAAATTTTGTAAGCTTAAAATCTTTTAGGCAGTTGTAGCTGGTGCAATGGATCCTGACACTGAAATATCCCTAAATGTAGATTTATAAAAGATAAAATAACTATCGAATTTTTTAAAAAAAATCTATAATAGTTTGCATGTTGAATGTGTCAAGAACTAGAAAAACATACCTCTATTAAAATAAAAATGAAATATGCTGTTTTCCAAATCATTTCTGAAAAAAAAAAAATTTTATTTAGAAATTATACAACTACAAAATATATGTACGCTATATTAACTAGGTAGTAATATCAAACTTTTAAGTATCAAGTGCTTTGTTTTTAAAATGATATTTTAGTTTTACTGAAACTTCAGGGTACCAACAGTTAATAAAATATCATTAAAACTAAATGCTTTAAAATTTTTAAAATAAAATTAAAAATAACAAAAGAATTTGAGATTAACACTTAATATATAATGCGAAGTTTACAAATATTATATACAACTAAAGCAATAATTAATTTGTTAATAACGGTGATATTAGTGAGAATTTATGTAAAAAACATTTGGACAAAGCGTTTCAATTAAAGTTTCAATAAGAAACCGAGGAAAAAAAACATTAAAAATACTTTCTTCTCATGCAATGAAGTCTATATATCGTTACCCTAACCTATGCATGCACAAGCAAAGCAGTAATAATTCAAGAATGTAATATATGTCTTGATAACTTAAAATATAAATACTATTCATACTCAAGCGTACGTTTTAACATTTCTGTAACTAACAAAGATGCAAATAAAAGCAAGAAATAAAGAGAAAAATACACTTACTAAAATATACCGCCATTCTTTCCACGATGCTCGATGTCCGGGCCGGATGTAAACAAGTGTGATTGGCTGTGAAGTTCAGACAGAGAAACGGAAAGAACTAGAAAAACTGTGCTATATAGCTCAGGTAGCGTGATATGGATTTAACGAACTAATTCATCAATTCGTGGTAGCTTGATATAGAATTTACGAATTACTAAAAGTCGATTCTCGTCTTTTGCGTGGTTCCCATTCGTTTCTGAATTAATCGCTCTTTTTCGCTTTTATAGATTGATTTAGAATTGAATTAACTATATAGTTATAAAACAAATTTATTTATTTCATTCAAAAAAAGTTTATTTATTTCATTCAAAAAAAGTTTATTTTGTTTTATGATTTAAATTTATTAATTACAAATTTCTAAAACGGACTGAAATTTATGAAGGAGAGGTTTATGTTTGAAGGAAAAAATTTGAGATTTTATAGCAATTTTTAATTTATGTAAACATATTTCTTTTGCTGCGAAGTTGTTTGAAACCTAAACTAATTAATTTATTTCGCGAATTGATAAATTAGTTTCGGTTGGGAGTAACATTGTTCTAGAATAAATTCAAATATAATAAATAAATAAAAACAATTTATAATAAAATTTAAAGTGATACAATTAAATAATATATCATCATGACTTTGAATAAAATAAATTTTGTAAATCAAAAAATAAATAAATAAATAAATAATAAACGTATAAAAACACAATCTATTAGTATTAAATTACTTTTATTAGAAAATTACTTACATTTAAATGATTTTAAGCAGAATTTAAAATAATTAAAATGTGTAAAAATCTTACTCAAAAACTTCCTTTTCTTCAAAATTATAAAATGATTTTAATATTTTTAAATATGTATTTTTTTAATTAATGTACATAGAAAATGTACGCTATAACCGCCTTTGATATATACGTTAAGAATTCTTATACAAATCTAAGAAATAAATTATTTGAAAGAAGTATATAATAAAAATAAATAAATAAAATAAACGAAGTTTGAAAATTTCAAAACCGTTAGATTTTCAGAACAATATGTACTTACTAAGAATGAAGCTATATTTTAAAACTACTTTAAATCTCCCAGTATGTTTGAAAACTGGTATCAAAATTTCCAGTGCGATTTTATATCTGGTATCAAAATTTCCAGTATGATCCATACTGGTTAAATTTCTGATATAGTTCCATACTGGTTTTACACTTTCCAGTATGGCACTATACTGGTTTTAAAATTTTCCGTATGGTGTTATACTGGTTTTAAAATTTCCAGTATGGTGCTATACTGGTTCTGAAATTTCCAGTATGGTACCATACTGGTTTTAAAATTTCCAGTATGGTATTATACCAGGTTTTAAATTTCCAGTATGGTCATACTGGTTCTGGTATCATTTTTACTGGTTTTTGATACTGGTTTTACGATTTTTTTCCAATAGGGTATGGACCAATAGGGTAAGTCACCATATTACTTCAGTCGCAATAATTTTTTAAAAAAAGCTTTAAAAAATAATTTTTCATCCTTTCAGGATGAAAGGTTTGAGACTGCAATATTTTTGCTTTATTGAAAAAAGGTTTTCTAGTGCAAACATTTTCATGAAAATAAAAAGAAAATTCCGTCACAAGGTTGTCGTAAGGTTACATGCTTTCTGGGAAAGGGTCTTCTGGGAAAGAAATCAAGTATATTCACATCTGGAATAATTCCTTCTTTGAAACTAAGAAATTATCCATAGGATGGAATTCCCTTCCCTGAACTGAAATAAATTTGATAATTATTTTTCTTTTCCCCGAAGTAATCTATATTGACCTATGGGACGTTGAATTTTTTTAATTCGAACACATCAAAGACTCCATCGAACAAAAAATTAGTCAGATAATTTTATATATTTTAAATGCAAAATAGCAACTTAACTGTAAAGTTTAATTCCAGTTAGTTCCATAAATCCGATATCAGCAAACTATCTCTACGCACATGCAGTTTCATGTGAATCTTATGACAAATAAAAACTAAATGTGACTTTGGTTACGCTAGTCTTTACACGGAAAATAACAAGTTCAAAGAAAAAAATATTCGTTTCATAGTTGAAGACGTACTTATAACAAAGCAAAACAACCATTCATTATTGGAAGCTTTTTAATACAAAGATATACAGGGTCATTCAAAATTCCCTCTGTTTACTACAATCTTATTTTTACTACAACTGGCTTCAGTGGTACATGGTACTGCCCTCTACCGGCAACTGCTTAAATTGAATACTTTCGGAACAACTTCATATGTTCTTTTTTGCCATATTCATCTTCGTTTTTTTACTAACGCTTCGAAATCCCGGAGGGAATTATGAATAACCCTGTATTAATATTTCTTTTGTTCATCGTTTTTTTTTACAATTACAAAAAATTTATTTTTACATTGAATAAATTTAGTTTTACTCCAATAATATCTTTTTAATGCAACATATTTGTGGGATTTCTTCCCAAAATTGGATTTCTTCCAGAAGAGACCTATTTCTTCCAAAAAGTTTCTGAGAAAAACCGAGGAAAAATTGCGGTAACTGGACGAAATAGACGATACTAAAAGTAACCAATACGATTATTTAGTAATTAGTACTCTAACAATAGTTTATTTTAAGAAACAAAATTTTATATAGTACCAGAAAGTTTTTCACACCCATTTCAAATTATTTATTTCAGTTTACAAATCTTAAATTCTATGTATCATATTACCTAAGAATCAGTTTAAATATTCTTAAAAATGTAATAAGCTATTTACAATTGTAAATTCAGAATGTGATTTTTAATAATGATGATTGGTTTGCAATTTTTTAATTTAATTTAATTTATAAAATTTGATTAGATATTTTAACATTTATTAATGTAGTTATAAAATTGGGTTCTACTTTATATAACTTTAAAAGTAGCTTCAGTTTCTGTCAATTATTAAAAAATTCATACATTTTTTCTTTAGTTGTTGCTTTTTAATGTTTTTATTTATTTAAAAATAGGCACTTAATAGCTTAGAAAATAATGATACTAATTAAATAAGATTGAAAAGATAAACTGTTTTAATGTATGGTACTGCTTTTTCTAAAAAAAAAAAAAAAAAAAAAAAAAAAAAAGAAAAAAAAACATTTCTTCTATATCTCCCGCTTGGGTTTGAAGAAACATCTTCCATGGCAGTTTTTTCCATAGTTTATGAGAAAATTGCCAGTGCTGATTAAAATCACATATATTATATGATAATTATAATATTTAAAATTTAAATTCATAATAATATATTTAT
The DNA here is from genome assembly GCA_949128135.1 of Parasteatoda lunata. Classification (NCBI taxonomy): domain Eukaryota; kingdom Metazoa; phylum Arthropoda; class Arachnida; order Araneae; family Theridiidae; genus Parasteatoda; species Parasteatoda lunata. Next base: position 69,592,519 of record OX421978.1, on the reverse strand, counting down.
AATTTTTGTTGTTTTAGATAAGCAGTTGACTGCAATATAATTGAGTGGTTTAACAAAAAGGGAAATAAGAAAATGTAGCTAACAATTGTAATCCAACTGAAGTTAATTTGTAATCCAAATTTAAAAATCCAATTAAAATGTGATCCAAATCAATGCAAAAATAATTACAGTATTTCCAAAAATTGATTGAATTTTTGCATTTAAATAATTTAATTGCCAAAGAAGCTCGCTTGATTTCGTCGTGATCATTCTATTTTTTCAATATTTTTTTTCAAAATAAATAAATATATTGCGTTTTGAAAGAGTGTTAAAGTTGATGCTTCCAGTACAGTGTTTGTTTACTACGAATAAAATCATTTCGTGCAGAAAAAAAAAAAAGACTTGAAATTACATTAGTAGAATCTATATGAAAAGAATGAAAATCGTAGTTGAAAAGAAAACACACTCCCCCTCCCCCCCTCTTATTCTCTTTAATGTTGTTGTTCTTCAATACGAATTCGAATAAATATTCTGTAAACGTTACTTTAATCCATAAAACTTTTATTTGATACGAAAAATAATATTAATAGTCCATAATCCTTTTAAATAATTTAGTACATCCTTCTTATTTTTTTTTATCATAAAGGAAATAATTTCAAACAATGACAACATAGCATACAATAATATCAAGGAAACTAGACAACCTTGAATATAAGAAGAAAAAAATGATGATGATGATAGTTATTAAAATAGTCGTTAACCCAAAAGATACAACATTTTCATAGCATTAAAGCCTCATGTTCCTATATATATATATATATATATATATATATATATATATATATATATATATATATATATATATATATATATATATATATATATATATATGGCAGTACTTTTACTTTCGTTACTTGTACCACCGGTACAATTAAAAAGTACGTATTTTTACTTGTACTTCGTTACTTTTTAAATTTAGTACTTTTATTTGTACTTTCGTTACTTTTTTAGGGAAAAAGTACCAGTATTTGTAACGGAAATGTCGAATGAAATCGTTACTTTTTTCTAAACCTCGGTAAACTTTCTAAAAAAAAAAAATTTAAATTAAAAAAAATGCTTGTTTTCTAAATTTCTAAAGCTGAAAACATCATGCTAATCGCCAGCGACAGAAGAATTTATGGCATACATGAGCTCAAATGTCGAAACGGAAAGTATATCAATTTTGAATCGATATCCAATCGTAAAAAAATTATATGTGAAATATAATACTGCAGTACCTTCTAGTGCTCCCGTGGAGCGCTTATTCAGCGTGGCTAAGCACGTTCTGAGAAATTCTCGCAGCAGACTCAGTGACACCACTTTCGAAGAGCAATTATTTTGCAAAATGAATAAAAATATTAATTAGCAAGTTATTTTCATTCATTTTAGAGTTTTATGCATTTATTAAATACATTTTAAATAAAAAATGTTGGATTTTGTTATTACGTTTTTCAATTTTCTTTTTGAACTCACTAATAATAAATTTTTGTCTTAATACATTTTTTACTAAATATATTTTTACCTAGTACATTTTTTACTAAAATTATGTTTATGCCCGACCTTGTCAAACAACGCCCAGTCAAATCTCAAAGAACTTCAAAACTATTTGTTCTATTGAAAACTATTATAATTACTATGTTAAATCTTGAAAACTCGAAGGTATTAATTTAGCCGCTGATACTAAAATTCGTTTACAAATTTTAATTATTCCGTTAGGCAGAAATGTTCAGAAAATGATTTTCTCGCATGACTTCAGCATTAACAATTGTTACAAATGAAACTGTAGACTGTTCTGTTTCAACTTATACTGCACATTCAATTATTTTTTACTAGCTCAAAGATCACGACAAAGCTATCTAATTTCGCTATTGAGCATATTAATCAGAATCGTCACTCCGGCATTTAGTACCTCTAAATAACTGACAGTTATGAAAAGATAATTCAGCATTAAGTACTCCTTTATATACGACATACTATATTCAACTTTATAAACGTATTTAAACATAAAGAGAATGAAACATACGGCAGAACAATCGGAGCGATGAAACATACGGCAGAACAATCGGAGCGATGAAACACACGGCAGAACAATCGGAGCGATGAAACATACGGCAAAAACGAAAGCAAAATAAAAATTTATAAAAATTCATTTCATTCATAGTCAGTTTAACAATTCATACGCATTTTGCCTTAAATTGCAATTATCAAAGATTTCAGTTTTAAATCTGGGGTGCATTTGATTTCATAACAAAGTAAAATAAAATAATTTCGTTATTTCTTATAATTTTCTTTAATTATAAATGTCGATGTTACAGATTTTTCTTTGCTACCACTTCTGATATTTTTTAGCATACGTCCTACTTTACAATTAAAACATATAACATACATATTTTATGACATATAACATATATAATTTATCACATGCAACATATATTATTTACGATTTATATCATATAAAATGTCCGACATATAATATACGTAATTTACGAGAAACAACGCAACATATGCAATTTACGAAATATAACATGTATATTTTAAGACATATTTTAATCACATTTCTACACATTAGAAATACGTAACTTAAAACATGGATCTTTTTTTTTTTTTTTTTTTTTTTTGTCTCTTTGTTTCATAATTTAATGGTATTATCTTACAATAAAAATACTTAGCACTACAACATCATTTTTTATCGGTAGAATCATATTTTTGCACATTAAAAACTTGTATTTTACGATAGATATTTTACGAATCAAATCGAATTTTTTGCACATTAATACATAGTCTACGACGCAGATTTCTTATCTATCTAATCGAATATTTTATTTATAAAAAAACATTTAGTCTATGGACATAGTTTTTTTTTATCAATGTCATCGAATTTTAAATAAACACAATAACAAGTAGGTAAATAAAATGAAGTTCACAATGATAATGAGGGTCTAAAATTAGACTACAACCTGAAAGTTATTTACGAGGTAACGCACTTCATATTTACGTACGCTGCTTATCTTATCTCTTAAGTTCCTTTTCAAAAATACCAAAAACTTTATTTTGAGTAACCTCTTTAAGTTCGCATTCATGTAACTCTTATTCATTTTTGGTCTAACTCCTATCATCTTTTTTCGGATCGTAAAAAGTTTTAATTTTTGGGGGTTATTTTTTAAAGTCTCACCATTAAGCGATTAATTCATGTTTTAGCGAGACTCTTTGAATTTCAAAAATATTCTTTCTTGATTTAATATCAATAAAGATTCAGATGGAGAGTAAAAATGAAGGGAAAAAAATGCAATAGGAGACGGAACAAAAATAAATACTTATATAAAGTATTTGTATAACTTTTTTATCAGATAACATTGAATTTCATTATAAATTAAATGAATTTGGAAATACCTTACCTTAAATTGTTTGCAATCAAGAGAATTTTATGCAAATACTGCTCGAAAAAAAAAATTCTATAAGAATTTTTTTTTTTCTGAAACAGAAGGGAAAAAAGGCGGAACACTTTGAATAACTTTTGATTTAAAGGTCAGATTTTCACGTACTAAGGAATCAAACTTAATGGTTCAAGCGCATAATTAATTCAGACGATATTTTAAGTTAGTTACGAAATCAGACGGCAAAAACGCACTTTCTATGAATGAACTTTTTTGTCAACGGATTTAGATTTCTGACCCTCAAAATATGGGGGGAAAGCCGTAATCTAGAAAATATGGTCACAATAATTTGGGCTGAGTGCGGTTGAAGGTTTGTATCCCTTAGAATTAATTTTACTTTTTGCTTATTTTCCTATGCCTTGACAACTTTCGAAACGAATTCGAAACTGTTTGCACTTAATTATAAAATTCGTTTATCTAAAAATAATTCAAAGCAAATAAATAATTTTTAATATATATTTTTTATTTTTTTCATTTAATAATAGTCGGAAAAAGCTTGAATTGTAACATTATACGTATTAATAACATTAAATAATATTATAAATCAAATAAATTTGGTAAAACCTTACTTTAAAAAGGTTCTAATCAAGAGAATTTTAAGCGAATTTAATTATAAACAAAAGTTTCTTTAATGCTTTCATTTGTTATTTTCTTTTTAAAAAATGTACAGTACACAAAAAAAAAAAAAAAAAAAAAAAAAAAAAAAAAAAAAAAAAACGAATATTTTGAATAATCTTTGATCCCCTAATGATCAGATTTCCACGCACTAGGACTCGAACTTATTAATTCACGGGGGTGACCTCAAATATGCTTAATAATTAAGGTAGACGCTGAATCAGAAAGATAATCGTACTTTTTCTGGATAAACATATCTTTTCTTTAGTCAGATTTGGATACCTGATCATTAAAATATGGGTAAAACCACAACTTGAAAAACATGGTCCCAATAGTTTGGTCAAGAAAGCGGTTGAAAGTTTGAACCCCCTTAATTTTAATTTTTGTATTTTTAATAAATAATTAGAAAAAAAGTATCTCCACTTAAGTATTTTTTGTTACCTTAATTTTGTTTTCTTTATTTTTTTTTTCTTTATTTTTTTATTCGTTTAATTTTTTATTTGTTTATTTTTTAACTATTTATACATGCTATATCCGTTTTCCCATTCTCCAATAAACCGATGTAGAGCACTTACTACCTATATTAAATAAGTTCTTAATAGAACAATTTAAATCAATGAACAAAACCAGATGTTTTAAAAACAAAACATATGATTTAGAAATGAGAAATCTTCAATTACGGCAAAACATTTTGTTAATTTAAGATAATCAGCCTTAAACAGTATAGAAACCTCAGAGAGCACTTTGCAGAACAATATTTTCATCGTAAATCGTTTTATTTATGGGCTTGGAAGAAATTAATGTTATATTGTAATAACGCATCTTCAATTACGGCAAAACATTTTGTTAATTTAAGATAATCAGCCTTAAACAGTATAGAAACCTCAGAGAGCTCTTCGTAGAGCAACTTTTTCATCGTAAATCGTTTCATTTATGAACTTGGAAAAAATTAATGTTAGATTGTAATAACACTCCACCATAAGAAATGCGAAAATCCTGAAAATATTCTGTTTTCAAAATGTAGCATAACGAACCGTGAACCGGTGCATGTACTAAATTTTAAGTATTATCTACATTAATAAATTTATAGTTCGACAACAATAAATATCTTGGCAAAGTTTGGCTAGTAGAAATTATTGGGGGAAAGTGTTGAAGGAATGTACCCAAGACCAGTGTAAATATGATATTTAGTTCCCCTAATGAAGATATTCTTCGTTCTGTATATTTAGTTGATACCTGTCTTATAACAACTGTAACTATCAGATGTGTTGTACAATTTCAAGTTTTCAAGAAACAAAAGATTTTTTTTTCTTCTGAGGCAATACGATTGGAAAATAAAACTCAACAGTCCTGTAACATTTACGACGTTTAAAAACAAAGGTAAATTAGATAGAAAACAAAATGTCATCCACAATAGTAATAATAAATAGAAATTTTAAAAATGAAGTACTAGTGCTAAGCCTAACTGAACAAATATAAGAATGTGCTTGTTGTACCTTGGGCCAGTGAGAGTATTGTATCAAGGAACGGCTCAAGATATGTGCAACATGCGTTTCTAAATGTCAGTTAACATAAATGTAATTCAGTGTGGACATTTCCACGTACGGATTGTAAAAATTTTCTTATTTTCAGTAAGTCTCTAAATTTTTAAAATAATCAAATTAAATAATATTTGGTATTCTAAATTGATTTGTAATAGCTAATGCAGGCTGATAAAAACAAAAATTTGTTAAAATAATGTTTTAATCGAGTAAATATCCAACTTCAATTAACTTCGAGTTAGACAAGAACACAAAATTTGTGTTATCAAAAGTGTAACATCTAGGGCTCCATAGTACAACATAAGATGAACTAAGAGAGCAGCTCCCAATTTTTTACGACTACCGAACCCTCAAAGATCAAGTGTCTTATGGTGGAATCCAGGGGCGGATTACCCATTGGGCCAGACTAGGCCATGGCCTAGGGCCCCCAATGATTAAGGGCCCCCTTAAAAAAAATTTAAAATAAATTTTAAAAAATTAAGAAAAACAATGATTTTTTTAAAAAAAAATCATTTCAAATATATATCAATAAAATACGATAATTTTTTTAGTTCTAATTTAACAAAATAAAGTAAAATTTAATTTATTATTATTTATTTCAATTTTAAATGTGCTTTCTTAAATGAAAAGATATATAAATACTTTTATATTTGAATAAATAAAAAATTTACGAGAAAATTTTTTTTATCTAAGGGCCCGAAAAATTTGAATGGCCTACGGCCCCGCGAACGCTTAATCCGCCCCAGGCGGAATCCCAAATATATAAATAAAATTTATTAGCAGATGTGAATATACTAACCAAAGAAAGACTATTAATTATTTTGAAAATATTTAACGTGAAGAAATAAAAAAAAAAAATTTTCAATAATCGTTTTATCAATAAAACTCATAAAATAATAAGTTTTGTATCAAACAGTGGAATTCGTAGGCTTGAAAAGGTATTTCGCCTAGTTTTGAATTTGTTTTTTCTGCATAAAGTAGCTGAAAATGAATAAATAAGCTGGATTATAATTTTCGAAAAAGAAATCTTATAAAATCAGAGAATAGCTATCAGAGAAATATATAATTCGTTATTCTTGAATTTGCTCATCATATTTTGAATCGAAAAGTTCGACGAGAACTGCTGATACTATTTTTAATAAATTTTGTTATTTCTTTTTTTTTACTGGAAATTGATATAAATAATTTTATAAAAGTCACCAAAAGACAAATAAGTTATGGTATAAGTTATAAGTAAACTCTTGAATTTGCTCATCATATTTTGAATCGAAAAGTTCGACGAGAACAGCTGATACTATTTTTAATAAATTTTGTTATTTCTTTTTTTTTACTGGAAATTGATATAAATAATTTTATAAAAGTCACCAAAAGACAAATAAGTTATGGCTTTTTGGTTTGGATATAAATACAATTACAGGTTTAAAAAATCGAACTAAAAAAATTGAAATCAACTGATCCTCTAGGTAACTTTAGGGTTCCGCGAAACACCATTTGGAAACCACTGGTCAAAGATTTAACATATGGTAAACAAACGTACAGCACTATGTTGTATCACGGTTTTTTAATTCTTTAATTAAATTTTTAAAAAATTTATTTCTAGCATAATGTCTAACTTATTTGGATTTTTTTTCTTTAACGCGAATTTAACTGTAAATTTAATAATTTAACTAAAAAGGATTTTCATATTCTTTCTCACAAAATTTTTCTTATTACCATTCCTGTTTTAAAAAAAAATCTGAGTTAGTTTGCTGTCTTCTCTTTTAACGAAATTGTAAACAATACAAATGTGAACTATTCTATTATTCTATATTACAAACCTAGCCTAATTCTACCCTAACAGACAAATAACCTAACTAACGAACAAATCTAATTCTATATCCTACTATATATTGAATATCGTACTATATACAATGCTTAAAGATTAGGTTTTCAGCTAGTGTGGAGTATAAATTCATTATTTTATAAGTTATGAGAAAATGGATTTCGAAGTTAGAAAAATTGGTTGCATAAAAAGTTGATAGCAAAGTTGATAGCTTTTAAATTTGATGCAAACTTATTAATCTATTAAGTATCAATATTTCATCTTGATGACAACATTTTTACGCCTTTTCTTTTTTACACAATTTTGCTCTTACCAGGTACTTAAAATTAACGTGAACAAATGTTACAAATAGAAAATGAGAATTTATAATGTCTAAATAGTTTATTTATATTAATGGGCGTCGTTTGCGGGGTGGGGGATATTGGGTATATGCCCCCTCAATAATTATAAATCCCTAAGAGTTCCCCTCAATATTTCAGATAAATAAAGAAAATTTTAGTGAATTATAATCAATTTAAATTCTTTAAAGTTAAAAACACGGAGGAAATAAAAAATAATTAATCTTTTTGCAGATATTTAGCACATTTGGGAAATTCTTTTCATATTGTGAAATTTAGAGAACTATTGTGATTGCGTAATTTAATTTGACCCCTTTTCCTTAAAAAATTGGGCCCCTACGACGTCCATAATCTTAACTGAGAAGCTTCAATGGCACATATTGCACATTTACACGTGATTTATGTTCGGGAATAGACTTTAATATTACGAACTAGATTTTCAAAAAATTCGGTTATCTTTAACCATAACATCCATACATAAAAACATAATACTGATAGAAAAAACATAAAATGGAGTAAATTTACCGAAACCTAAATAAACTGTTAAAACCATGAACCATGTTTTCATTCAAGCTGAATCACAATAACGTGAAATTAAGTTTAAAATGTACTATAAAAATAATAGCTTACTATAAAGGTTTCAGTAAATTTGAACGATATTATGGTTTGACATATAATCCAAAATTTCCTACAGTGTATTGAATAAATGTAACATTTATTAGAAAAAAGAATTTGAAAGTATTTTACAAACATACCTATTTTTCTTTCCAACTCTTTCCGCTTCGCTGGTAAGGGCTGTCCACACATACTGCTTTTTTGTGTCATTCGAATCACCAACTAGCACTTCAGAATCAAGAATCGATACGGCGTCCCGATCTGTTACGTCTGAGTTGGACAAAAAATTTGACAGTCCTTTAGAAAAATCCGAAAAGCTGATTCTTCCATCACGATCGTGATCCAGATCCTCAAAAATCACATCAGCGTCATCAATCGAGATATTTAGGCGACAGCACAAGTCTCTAAATGCTTCTCGATCAGCAGATCTAGTACCATCCGGATCACAAGACTTAAAAAATTGCTGAAGTTGGGCCGCCATAGCCATTAGTTTTAATCTGTAGCTCTGCCAAGTAATATGCTCTAATAACAAATGGAGAAGACACAGTCTCGTATAACGGGAAAATATCGACAGTAGCAACTGAAGATCATAAAAGTGCTAACAAGAAAAGATAAGTTTTGCAAAATTTAACATAAAAATAAATATCTTGGATAAAAACAGCAACTATAACTATTAAAAATTCCCTAAATTCACTTAATAAACTACTACAGTAAATTTCACATCCAAATTTTCTTTTTTAAAATTCCGGGCGGGAAGCAATATCTCATCGTTGCAATGGATAGATTTGGAGAATGGCGTAGACCTGGATGAATCGTCAGATCTTCTGTAACAGAATAATCTTATTTACTTTCGCCTAAGAAATCGTTTGATAACTTTTAAATTTAATTATTGTTCATAAGAACAAAATGGAGTTTAAATAAAGTATCCGTTCCGGTCGTTTAGTATTCGATGTATTTGCCTTACAATAATTTTTATTAATCGAAAACTTGCAATAATCCTTTAGAAAAGCCAAAGATGGAAGCAGACGATTTGAAATCAGCAGCGCCATTTTTTGAGTTTTTTCGAAACTAATAGGTTTTTGAATTCCATATTTTTAAGAATCATTTTTCAAAACTGACACAATTCCTTATCTTGTGTCATCCTTGACAGAAGCATGTAGAAGTGAAGTTTGCGTAAACCTGTACCTGTACTACTGACGGTGATTCTGCTTTTCTTGTGTATCTATTCCAGCTGTTTTTTACTTGATGCGCAAGGATTCTGAATAGCTGGGTCAATAGAAACACCTGCCGACATTCAGAACAGGTGGGCGTGGTTTAGTCTGCAGTTTATGAATCATATTGTTTTCATCTGTCTCTTTTCATGCTGTTTTATTTAACGAATTAAATGACAATGTTTGATTTATTCAAAATTGTATGTATTTGAGGTATTATGAATATGGTTTTCCAATTACACAGAATACAAATTTATAATATTTGAAGCAGCACGATTGAATTCATGTCATCAAAATCAATAAGTAAAATATTATAAAAGAAATTTTAAACATTTTTAATACGTCTTTAACTACAGCTTTTGTCACTTGATTAAAAACTTCATTCGCTTCAAAAATATATAAACAGTCGACATGATTCAAGCGCTCAAAAACAGGCGCTCATTTTCAAGACTTGCCAGTTGCGAATAAGAGGAAACTAAAATAATTTGAAAATGGAAATATAAAGGTGGGAAATCAAATTAGAAAAACCACAGTAGGCTAGAGAAGAAAAAAAAGATGAAAAACTGAACAAGCATTTACCATGCATTTGGAGACTGATGAGCAACAAATATCATTAAGGGAATCAGCATTCATATGAATAAAATACAATTCCAGGACATCAAATTGAGCTGATGTAACTGGGATGGAAATAATTTTGGCATTGTCGAAATTGAAGTTATGCCCATAATCCCAACAATAAGCAACTGAATTTATGCTCAAGATTCCAACAATTTGTAGAAAGTCTTGAAAATGAGCACTTGAAAAATGTCGATTGTTATTTCCTATTTATATATATTTGAAGCGAATGTAGTTTTTAATCAAATAATATCTTACCTCTTTAGTTTCTAGGGATTATTTATTTAACAAAAAGCTTTTGCGTTTAAGGCAACATAATGGAATTTTGCAATCAAAATTTCAACTTTACATCATATAGCTAGAATGCTTAAATTCAAATTGAATTTTCGAGCCCGAACACAATGAATATGAATCTTCTCCATGCTACTCACAGAATAATCGTCCTTTTATTGTCGAATAGACTCTAGCGTCAATCAAAATTTCGATCACTTTCCAAATAGTGATAAGAAAAAAGGCTCTAAATGCACCCCTGTATCAAATGACAATACAGGATTTAATCATCTTCTGATCACTACAGGCAGATTTTTTATCACTAAATAGAAATATTAAAAATTCCGATTATTTCGAGGTAGAGAGTTCGAAGTTCAAATGCATCTCAGAGCAATGAAAACTCAAGTTGCAATGGTCTCCTGCCCGTAACAAGAATTTATTGCAAATCGACTCTGTTTGAGAAGAGGGAAAGATGGCACTGATATCAAGTTCCAAATGAGATGAGCTTTCCTCCTCTCTGAACTAAATTGTTTTTCCTGGTTTGTTTGTGTTTTGAAAAACACGTAGGGCAAACTCGCACAAACGCTTGTCAGGTAATTAAAATAACATGTAACTGAAATAAAGAGAACAAAAAAAACATTTAAAAACTTCATTTTTCAAGTAAATTAAAAAGTTTTTTTTTTTTTTTTTTTTTTTTTACCGGAGCTAAAAAGAAAGCTGTGTGAAGAATTTTCGGGGGGAGAAGAAGTTAAGCACTTAAGTGGGGACCGGGATTGCTTGGTTGGCAAGACGCTGGAATTCGTGAGAACAGGTGTTTGAATCTAGCAAGCCGAAGACTCCTCGTGTAGTAAATGGTGACTGGCGTTCGAGATTGATCCTTCTCTGGTTCAGGTCAAAATTATGATCAACGGATGAATGGGTGTATGAATGAGTGTGACAGAAGTTGAATTCTTGGCCATAGATGGCGGCAATGGAAAACAAGAACAATCAACTCCCTTGCCTTAATGACCGACGACAACAACAACTACAGCTTTAAAGTGATGCACCTGACGTAATTCATTTTAGGATTTATAAAAATAAAACAATTTTTTTTCTTTTTATGCCACTTGAAAGGTCCAGTTTTTATTTATTTATTCTTAAATTTGATAAACTATTTAAGATGAGTTTCGAAATCTGAAAAAGTTCATTAACGAGTAAGGTGATTATCACGAAGAACGTTTTATCAGACTACGAATAAGAAGGAACGAAGTTCAAACAAGAACGGAGAGTCAGAAATCACAAGTTCGGAAGAGGGAGAGAGACGAAAATGATTCAGAATGGAAAGTTTTTAAGCTCTATAAGATGTGTTCTTTCTTTCTTTTCTGACTGCTTTATTTCTTTGTTTTTTAAGTTTATTTCAGACATAAATTATAAATCAATTTTAAGTGTATTTGTAACGATTTTTATTACCCTCATTATGCAAGCGTTTCTGATCGAATATCACATGTATGCTTGTTTATGTAATCGAGATAGGATTTGTATTGGAAAGAGTATGAAGTTTTTCAGAAAGTTAGTGATGTTTAATTTAAGTTATTTTATTCCTAGCTTAATAAAACTTCTTTCTAGGTTCAAATATGAGTCTTCAATTAAGTTTTCTTGCCGTTTTTCACTACGCACTTTAACATTAGTTCCTAGTTATTTAGCTGTAAATCATCCCATAGCAAAACCCTACATTATGTTTGAATAAGTAGGGTGTCCGGTGATGATCACCCCAAATATATAAAATTAGAATCATTTAAGAAACGAAATATAAAAAAAAAGTATACATTAGGCATATCAAACTACCATTTATGTGAGGAAAAAACAAAAATGAATAAAAACATAAAATCAAGCGAATTACAGGATAGGAAAGACAGAAAATATAAAAACAAATTAGGTTGACAAAACTGAAAGATTAGAAATGCCTCTAAGTTTCGTAAGACAGTCAAACTGGCTTTGATGTCTTCATCCCAATCTCCCCCTGTAGAATTTCTTTCTTTTTGTGATTTGAAATTTTTCTAATGTGCTGAATTTCTTTTACTTCATTCTTGATGAACGCAAAATACATCGAATGAAACAATTACAAAACGCTGTATGGCTATAGTACACTGTCACAGTAAGCAATTTTGAGTTTCGAAAAGAAACGTTCAACTCCTTCAGGGCGGGCCAAAAATATATATATATATATAGAAGTCCCTCTGACGTAAACGTCATAAGTGTATGTACTAAAGAGTACAGATACGTACAAATTGAGAACACATTTTTGCGATCATGGACTCAGAAGATAAGTCTCATATGATACTATAGGGAAGAATCAGTTGATTGAGTTCATATGTGGTCACGGTTTTGAAGGGGTTAAAGTTAAAATTAATGCTGCTGGTAATTTTATAACCGTCGTTGAACAGCCGACAAAATATTGGGTTTACGATTTCCAATGTTCCACTCCATAGCCTTATAATTTTGAACCCAATCCAGAAGACAAGGGAACTCCTGGATCAAGTAATGGGAGAAATTTGCCTTCATGGAGGACTTTTTGATGGAACTAACCCGCATTTGCGTTACATGGAGAGGTTAGCCTCACTGCAAGGGGACTCTTAACCCATGATCCCTCTATCACTGAGGATATTTTACGTCTGTGTTGTGGTCGGTTTGAGCCGGGTGCGGAATACGTATTGAAAAGCCATTGCTGGGATTTGAACCAGGAACATCTCAATAGGAGGCGAGAGCTCTATCTCCTGAGCCAACACAGCTCGCTGCTGGTAATTATATTTAATTAAACAAAAAATATCACGTTTTACTTTTTAAAGCAGCACGCATACAATGTACAGATAATTTTCTTTTCTTTTTTTTAAAAAGAGGATGCCATAACACGGGAGATTTTTTTTGTCACAAATTCTCTTTTACCTCCATCACTAGTTTAAAATTTAAAGCACAGAAAATGTTCAGGCAAACCTGAAGTAAGCAAAGCCATAAAGTTCAAAATATTTATAAAAAAAAAATTAAAATATCAAAATTAAATCAAATTATGAGAAGGTAACTTAAGATTAAACAATGGAGAAGTTCTTTTCCAAAAATTTATTTGTATTTTGAATTTTTTTTTTTTTTTTTATCAACAATTGAAACCTCATAGCTTACTCTATACTTGCCTAAACTCATTTATACTTTCTTTTAAATTAGTAATGGAAGTAAAACAGAATTTGCCACGAAAAGTATGGCGCCCTTTTATTGAAGTATGTTGGAACAAACACAGCAACTTTTTTCCTTAAAAAGAAAAACAAAAATATTTACTTTAAATGTTTAAAAAAAATTAACTTTTTAAATGACGAAGGCTGGTTTGAAAAGATTTGAAGCAGCATTTAATTATTTTTAAGTTTGTGTTGTGTTAAAGGCAAGAATTCATAAATAAGGTTTCAGTAAGATTTGTTTATTTTAACACCTATGAACTTCACAATAACTACACATATACACACTCCTTTCATACCAAACATATTTTACACAAATCAAATGAAACATGGAATCAATGAACATACATGATGAAATGCATAAACCTTCCTTCAAATCTTAATATGAAGAATACCAAACAAAAAAAAAAGGCGATTTTAATGAACTAAATCATATTTATTTCTGACTTTAATGTACAACCAAATAATTCCAGATCTATGTTACTCTACACATCACAGTTATTGCACGGGAACTAAGGAGGCAAAAAAAAAAAAGTGACCTAAGTTCCTCTCCCAACTTTTTTCGAAATGCATGATTAAAAAAAAAAGCAGGAGGCAGAAAAATAAACAAAATAATAAATAAAAATATGAAATTTAGAAGTGCAGTACTTTTACAAGTGTTAAACTTTTTACAAATAACATTGATAATTATATTATTTGCACTTTGTAATAAAAATAAAGGCTATAATTAAAAAAAAAAATTTAACTGACATAAAGAAATTAACCAGCAAAGCTAGAAAAAAGGCTGAAGCTTGTTTTTCTCATTTCTAAAGCAAATCTTTCCCACTTCTATATTCAGGGTATTTTGTAATGATTGCTCTTAATATATATTTTAAGTATCCAGAGTCAAAAATGAAATTAAAAAGTATTCATGTTAGGGGAGGGGAAACTAATATTAAGGAAGGAAAAAAACTACACTATCAAAATTTAAGAAATCACAACAGAAAAATGCATGACTAAAAATATCAAAACCTCTTTGACTGGAAGAAAGAAACAACGATTATTAGAAACACCTCTAAGTTTGATCACACAATCAAACTGGTTTTGACATTTTACATTCCACCTTAATCACTACTGATTTCACAGGTTTAATAGCGAATTTAGTTTTTCCTTGCTTAAATATTAACTTATGTTCCTTAACATATTCTTCAGCTTCATTTCTAACAAAGATTCTAAAAAATTATATTAAAAACTGTTATTACAGATCATCCTATATATAAATAGAATGAAAAATATAAATGAAATTTTTGTACAACATTTAAAAAAAATCTAATATTTCTTTGAGTTAGAAAGAATTCTTGATATTGATTCTGCTCTGCTCACAAATTATAAAATAAATCTGTAATTAAATTACACATTAAGTTTCAACAATAAAAAACATACTTAGTTCATCCCAACTTTCTTAAGCACTTAAGTTCCATTAATATGGTTCATACTATTTATAATAATTAGCACCCAGATAAATTTAAAAGAACTAATAATCTGAATGCAAGGAAAATGTAAATTATAAAAATTTAACAAACAGCTTACAGGACCGTAAGGGACTACACAATTATCTGATATGCTAATAAATTTACTAACACTTCTCAAAAGACGCAATGAAATGTAGTTGCATACCTATTGCTTGAAATCCACAAGATAAGCTCGGAACAATTCCTCGTTGCATAGCAAGTACAACTTGTTTCCAGTTTCATGACAATACTAAAGGGCTACAATTATTTTATTGCGGTAAAAATAAAAAGCCACACACTTGATTTAGAATGTATCACATAAAACTAGCCCAAGTGATACACTGGAAGATACATCTAAGGCTAGTTTTGTATGATACTTCCTTAAGATACTTCCATTTAAAAATAAAATAAATATATAAAATAGTGTCTGTTAAAATGAGAAATACGATAATAAAAATTCTTTTTTATACCAGTTACGAAAACAATCTCGTTTGATAACGATCCAAATGATCAGTACAGTACAAAACGATAACTAAAAAATTTTTTTTTTATAAAATTAGATTTTTGATGATTATTAAAATATGATTTATAATTATTTAAAAAATGCTTTATTTTTGATAAGTAAAAAAAATTTTATGATTGTAAATTATACCCGAAATATACCTGAAATATAGTTAAAAAACATAATTTGAAGTAAACTTTTTTTAAAGTCCTAAAACATGATTTCTAAACATTAAAATAGAATGCTTTCTATAAGCAGACATTTTTGTGATTGAAATGTAATCTGAATTATGTATTCAAGTTAAAAATATAAATAATTTTAAGTAACATTAGTAATTATTATTTTTTTAAAAATCGTATTTATAATTTCCAATTAAATTAATTGCAAATGAAATTGAGCACAATTATATCAGCAAAAAAAAAAAAAAAAAAAAAAAAAAAAAATCATAATTTATAAAAAGCATTATTTGACCAAATCATAATTCAGAATTTTGATTTTTAAATATGCTGTTTTCTTTAATAATATCTAAATATTTAAGATTATATCAATATGATTATAATGACTATTTTAGACTAAATAAAAATCATTCTATAGAAACCAAAACATATCTTTTGAAATTATATTAAAAATAAGAGATGGTAGAATACATTACTATAAAAAAAAATTTACTTTTATGCTCACACTGCAAAAGCAATAATGAATTTAAATATAAATAAAGTTATTTAAATTTTTTTTTCCCCTTAGCAATTGAATATATTTAAAGATATATATTTTTAATATCTTAGTAATTTTTTAATTAACAAAATGCTTTTTGAAATTATGCTTTATCTTTGGATATGAAAGTATATATAGTTAGTTCCAAAAAGTAAAAATAAAATTTAAACTTAAATTTATAATAAAACAAATACCTTTTACAATATTTAATATATATATATATATCCCTGATAATATTTAAAGTCTAGCACACAAGACATTTCATTTAAGAGAACTAAAAAGCACCACATTTATAACAGGTGAGATTGCAGGCACTTGCTTACACAACTAATACAAGTTTTACCTTCAAAATAGTGCTTTTCCCAAAATTGCAATTCTTTGACACAATCTATAGTAGATAAATAATATTTTTGACCGTTATAACCACAAGCACACACGACTTCAAATTTTTGATATCCATAATTATAAAATACTGATTAAAAAGAAAACACTCTTATATGAAAAAAATTAAATGTCATAATAATATCAACATAAAGATAATAATTACACATTACAACATAATTATAAAATATTTTTAAAAGAAAACACTCATATATGCAAAACATTACAAGTTATAATAATAAAATTAACATGAAGAGTATTTAACACCAAGAGGATTCTTTTGATTTGACATAACATATTTTCTTTGATTGAACTAAACCATACTTGTTACAGTAAATTGCATAGCTACCAACACTTAAAATATACAAATGCGAACATTGTTGAATTTTTTTTTTTTTTTTTTTAAAGTAAGGAAATTTTATATGTTAATTCTCAGTAAGGAAATTTTATATTTTAATAATTATAAGTTAAGAAATTTTATATGTCTAGTCTCATTTGAGATCACTATCGACATGGTGCTAATAGTACTGATTACAGAATATTGAAAGGAAAAAGTCTTTGCCTTTTTCATAACAGCAATTTTAAAAATAATTATTTTAGATATTAAATGGTTAAAAAATATATATATATTTTGGAATTTAAAAATCATCCGACCATTAAAATATTTTTATTTACTGAGAATTATTACTAAATCGGGATGGACACAAATAGATATAATACTATTTCTCAGTTTTGAGAAAAAATAATGTTTTCCAAATGCATAGCTGCCAACAAGAGTTGAAAAAAATCCAGTAGATTTTAGAAAATATAAATTTCATGATAATTGCTGCATAATGCACTCAATATTTTATACATATGGAATTTTAGGGATTTGTAGTCATCAAAATAGAAAAACTGCATTATTTTCTAGTTATAATTGACATGTCATAAATGTTAAACGTATTAAGTCTACTCATAATTTTGAATAGTAATAGTAATAATTTATCAATTTACTTTTTAATTTAAAAAGGGAGTTCTGAATAAAAATAAATTGAACATTTTACAACAACAAAAAAAACTGATTTCTATGAAGGAGTCGGGCTTTATTATGTATTAATAATATTTATTAAAACATTCAAACAAGCAATAATCTGAGCTAAAGTTCTATTTCAATAGGGATTTTTTTTTAATTTTTTTTTTTTTTTTTTAAGGAAACTAACTCAATTTTAAGGAATTTTTATTAAACCAGAATACCAGGAGAAATATGCAAACTCCAGTATTCTACTGGAAAATTCAGTAGTTGGCAGCTGTACAAATGCAATTGATATGAAATGAATATTGTGTACCTAATAGCAAGTAGGATTTTTTTGCTCTCCCAAGCATTAAAAAAAAAGGAATATACAGTATTAAATGCAAAAATAAAACATTACTTTTAAAAATTAAAAGCTTTCTTCCCCTGATTTTAGTTTTTACATTAGCAATGATGAAATAATTAAAATGAAATAGTAGTTTTAAACAGTGATTGTGGTTAGCAACAGTAATATTTTAAACAAAGCATACTTATCCTTTCTAAATAATCAAATTTAGTTTCTTAATGTTTACATAAGACAAAATTCAAACCTTTTAATAGCAAGTAGAAAACTAATAGCCATAAAATATAATGATTTCTAAAAGAGGAGTATTTCTGAACACGTCGTATTTCAATAATTAATTTATGTTAGTTATTTTTTATAATTATAGTTATATTATTTTTCTTAGCTATTCCATTAGGTATTTTACTTGAATACTTAAGACAATAATATTGAAATAGTGACCAATACATGCCAATTTAGTATACATCCCATCCATCTGAAAGATCACACGAGTACCAAATTGAGAACACATTTGTGTGATTTTAAGCCACTGAAATCAGAAAGGCTCCTTTCATATATGATACTCAAAGCCATGAAAAAATAATCGTGATCGTCTCGATCCTGAAGAGGTTAAATTAATGGAAACTTAAATTGTACTTCTTATGGGCATTGGAGATATATAAACAATTTGCAGAGTAAATGATAAGCAATTTAATCAAAGTATTTAAAAACAAATAATAATGATAATAATAATCAAAATGTTGCTTTTTTGATAAGAAATTTTTATCTTAAGCTGTTAAAAAGTTAGAGAAAACAAAACGCATATTATAATTGTATAGAAAGACTTTTCTATTTCATTCGAACACTCGTTTAAAAAAAAAAAAAATCAACTTTCCAACAGTGTCTTAACAATGTAAATTGCAATAAGTTGCTTAGTATGTGGGACCACAAGTGGACTCAAATTTTATGCTTTAAAAGTAAAAGGATCATAGATTGGAAAATGGTTTCAAGAAAAATTAAACTACCCATAAGATAAGGCAAAAATGTCACACTTTTGTGCACAATTTGGAATAATCCAGGTTCAACAAATGTGTATTATACATAAGTTATCTTGACACCTATATTACTAATAATAGTTTGCTTATAATGCATTGTGTTAAATTAAATTAAAAATTAATTTGGGCATAGTTTATTTGGACAGTGCTTTACAAAATTTGTTAAGTAGAAATTTTTTTTAAAAATTTTATGGTGGATGGTGGCAGTTTGCAATGAGTTTTCTATAGAGCTGGCAAGATATAATTTACCCAGGGCTCCAGGAAATGATATTTTTAAAACCTGGTGCCGCTTCCGAAGTTATAACTGAATTTTTTTAATGGGAATTTTATCTTAAAGCTTAAATGATAAAGAAATCGTTAGCAAAACTTTTTGCTACGTTGCCTTTTACATAAAATAGTAATTTTCAATTTAAATAGAGCAATAGTAGTTCAAATTTTTAACTACTAACGAGCACTTAAATAAATTTTTATAACTGTACACCATGCAAAAATTACAGTAAATTTAAATATTTATAACTGATTAGAGTTATAATTTGCAAGTATAATTAATAATTTAAATTCTCTCTTAATAAACCGGAAAAAAAAAACTGAATGCAACCGATAAAAACTATAGTTTCTGTAGAGTCAACAAGTGAACATCAAAAATTCAAATCATTCAACAATAAAATAAAAATATACATACAAACCAAAAAGGAGCCACAATTTGACCAGATATTTACTGATATGAAATAATTCATGATGATTAAAATTAATGTTTTAAAATAGTTCATGAGAAAAATCGAACTAGTCAGATAAAATTGATAATTTGCTTAAAATGAGTGCATCAATTTCAAATGAATGATTTTGAAAAATATACCAAACAACAAATGGGAAAAGTATAATTTTAAAGTAAAACTGACTTTTTTTTTCTGTTGTCAAAAATAGCTTAACTCACAAAATAAAAAAGATTTGGTAACAGGTATTATATGAACTAAGGAACAAAAAAAGGTATGCCTATAAAGTTAAAAAGTTACTAATTTCAGAAAATTTTAATTGAAAGAAAAAAAATATTTTACAAAAATAAAACTTATTTTTGTTCTCTAATTTTAAAAAATTAATTTCATATCAGTGATTAAAATTTAAATTGATTTTTAATAAACAAAACATACACGATTGATCACACAATTTCAAAAATAAATTTCAAAATTTTTATACTACACTTGTAATATATATATATATATATATTGTAATTCCAGCAATACAAAATGTGAGCAATAAAACTTTACATAAATGTGCAGTTATCACACATTACATGTGCAATTCCATCACACTTTTAATGATAAAAATTCTCACAGAGCAGTTAGCCACGATTCTTGCCTTCAATTGCAAAGAATTTTAATCAACAGAGAATCTAAGATGCTTATTAGTTTATGCAGAGGCAGGCTGAAGTATCAAAAATATGAGAAATATAGTTAAACTAATATTTTATTAATAAGAAACTAAAAAAGGATTTCTAGATAAAAACTAAAACATCAGTTATAATTTTAAATAAGAAAATAATATATGTAATGAGAAGTTCTAATTTAAAATAAGAGTGCACAACCTATAAATCCTTGTCTTCCAAAAAAAAAAAAAAACAATTTACATAACTTTTCAAACTTCAAGAACATTGAAAATATAACTGTAAATTCCACACAAAAAATGCAGGTACTAACATCGTGTTAAAACAATTAAATCTGAACATAATCTTGATCTATTAAAAAATTAATGATAGTAACTATTATTATAACCATTAAAATATATATATAACAATTTTTCTACAAAGAAAGTGGGAAATGTGCTATTTAAAAGGGAAGAAAATGCCAAATTAAAATGTTTTTTAATACAAAAATATTATAAACATAGCCGTTTAATTTTTAAAAAAAATGTTTTTTTTGTTTTTTTTTGGTTACATAAAAGAATGATTCATTGCAGCTAATAAAAGCAAATATTTTTCTGTGTGCAACTTTCAAAAATAAATAAATAAACAAGGTTGTGCACTCTTAAGTTAAAAAATAAAATTGAATTTTTTGCTGTGAAAATAATACACTCCAAAAATATGGAGGGGGATAGTTAGATACCATAATAAAATTTATATATTTAAACAAATAAAAATTTATTTATTCCTCTTCCAATAAAAAGTAATTAATCCTTTGAAATTATAAACTATAAGTAAAAATAAAATCATTCACTTCATATTCAACAGTAAAAAAAAAAAAAAAAAAAAAAAAAAAATTCAGATTAACAAGAGAACATATTCAGTAAACAATAAATAATAACCTGCAAAATAGGATAACAATATGATACAATATGATACCATTCAAATACAACCTAATATAATACCATTATTTCAAACCTTTACTTTACCATAACAGCAGGGACGCACAATCCTTTTTGGCTAGTGGACCACAAGAACTAGAGAATACCATACTGTAAGCCAACATAAGTAATTATAAAAATTTAAGGTGTGTTAAGACTATTTGAAATAATATGACTGACTACTAATTCTAGCTGATTCTAACTTCTTTTTTTACTCAGGTGTAAAATATTTAATAAAAAAAACCAAAAAACATATTTCTATAAGTTTACGTTATAGATTTCAGTTATAGTTAGATATAAAAAAAAGATAGTCAAAAATAATTTTCACTTTAAAAGTTAACTTTAAAGCTAAGTATTCAGAAAACAAAATTTTTTATTAAGTATACAAACGAAGTATCAAATTTGTGTGATGTTTATGATTGAAACTTTGAAATTATAAAATCACATTTTGCAGCAAACACTGATCCAAATAAAAAATATTGTTACAATCAAGTACTCTGAAAAATCTGAACTAGATCAGGAACTTATTGTTAGAGCTAGAGCATGATTATAAAAAAGATGTCCTAGTTTTTTTATATCTTTATTTATACTTAATTAATATTCAAGACAGTTCAGGGGCCAAATTAAATGGCTATAAAGGTCACTTGCCAGAAGTTGTGCATCCCTGATAACAGCCTGCCCCTGACCACTGACAAACAAAACAAAAATACTCATTGTTTAGTGACTAGCTTCATTCTAAATGGCAAGGAAGGAAGAAAAAAAAAAAGATTGTCATTGAACATGCAAGACATGACAATTTTGCACACTTCTCCCTCATGCTTTGCTTTTTTTTCCCGCTCCATTTATTTCTTTTGTAAAAAAAAAAGTAACTTTGAGCTAAAAAGTTTGACAAAAATTGACACCAACCACTCCATATATTTACAAGGGGGGACAAAGAGTTCATTTGCTCGAAGGGTGTTAAGGTGGCTAAGTGTGTGATAATTAATGTCTCTCACAGTGGTTCTTTGGCAAAAAGAAAAAAATATTGTCAGGAGTTTCAAGAATCAGTTAGGGCTCTTCCTCATCTGGATTATCTGAATCCAGAAACTCCACATGCGTGAAAGGGAAATGACCAACTTTATCTTTCAACTCTCCTTCCCACTGTCCGTTTATGTTCATTTTTGTGACTTTAATTATATCTCCAACCTAAAATGAAAAATTAAATTAGACAAAACATATTTAGAAGAGAAATTCTGTCAAAAATTATAATTTTTTTTAAAAAAAAAATCAGGAATTTCTAGTATTAATTGTCAAAAATTTTCTGTAATTCTGCAGTTGGAACTAAAAATCTGTAAATGTTTGTTGGTTCATAGGTTTACTTAGAACTTTTCAATATATAACTTACATATTAATTCTTCCAACATAGATTGAGGAAGAATAATTTCCCTCCCTCAAAAAAAATTCTATTAATCAATTAGGAAATCTTAATTTATATATGAAAAAAAAAAAAAAAGACTAAACGCAAACCTTCAGATATTGTTAAAATTAGAAAATTATTACTAACTAATAACCCAAAACATAAAATAATAGCTGCTTTTATGAATGTGCAAAGAAAACTACCTATTGTGTCAGATAAGTATGAAATGAAGAATAAGTTATTTTAGATCTGGAAACAAAAAATAAATAAAAAATTTTTTAAAAAATCAACGATTTTACACAGCTTTTCATAGAAAAGTATTTCCTCATCTATGCACAAAAACTTTTAAAACTTAATCAGTTTTAAAAGTTTTTTTTTTTTTTTTCTAATAAACATAGACCCAATTTTGATTTACTAGAAATGTGCTCATTAAATAGCAAGTTATTTTACATACAGCTGCAGGAAAAGTTGAAATTTAAAATTTTCCACATCACTTTAAATCCACCTTTTTATTACTATTTTCTCTATTTTGAATATAAAATATTTAGTTGCTTCATATGAAATGCGGATTTTGTAGGACAAATTTATAACTTTTTTAAAAAAAAAAACTATACTATTAAAGTAAAAACCATCACAATCAACACAGCTTTGACAACCTGTAACTAGTTTTTGGTTACCACTGTCATAAAAATTGGGCTCTCTGATGTCAATAAAAGATTAAAAAGTCATTTTTGATCTGCTCTAGATAGGTGAACTTTTTATCACAGAGAAAGTTGTCCAGTAGATATGGTGAACCTTGTATTTTAATTCAGCCAACTTGTTTGCGACAATCAATGAAACATGTGGTCGATCGTTTTCATGAAGCAAAATGGATCCTTTTCAGTTGACTAGTGCCGGCAGCATTTGACAAATTTTTTATGCATAACTTCAATTACTGCAGAGTACTTCTTTGCTGTTATTGTTTTTCCAGCATTTAAAAGTTTATACCTAATGAATTATCCTGGTCATAGATCAACAAACAACAATCATTACCTTTTTAGGGTGCAGAGGTGCTTTTTGACTTGCATCTGCATTTAACCATAGGGCAGAACTATGCCTATTGTCATAAAGGATCCATTTTTCATCACAGGTGATATTTTTGTTCAAAAATGGTGTCTTTTCTTTTTTAGAAGCAAGCAACTGCGTATTTTAAAATGATTGTTTTTTTGCGTTTAGTTCAGATAATGCGGTACCCATTTATCTAAATTAAGGGCTATGCCAATGATTGAGAAGTAGCTTGGTATTGTCGCTGTATTTCTAATTCTTACACAACTTTTGAAGAGTAATGTGAGGATTAGATTCCATAAGGGCTTGCAATGGAATATCATAAAGCTTTGACTCTTGTCTTTCACATGGTTCATTTTCCAGATTTTCATCACAGGGTTCCCACTCAATTTCAGAAAAAAATTCCCTGACTTTTCCAGGTATTCCAGGTAAATTTCAATGAAATTCCATACCATATTTTATCTTTACTACGAAATTTTTCATCGGAAAATTTGGATTCTTTCATTTGTTAAGCCAAGAATAAGATTTTTTGTGTAAAATAAATATTATATAAGGAAGGAAGCATTTTAGTAAGACTAAAATTTAAAATTTTTACAATAAATAATTGTAATAGATGTTAGATTTATTTAATTTGAACCTCAATAACTGAGTATTGTTACTGACAATTTTAAGACAGGTTTTTTCCAGGAATAATGAAGGAATTTTCCAGGTTTTTGTAAGAAAATTGCAACTTTCCCTGACAATTCCAGGTTTTCCCTGTTCTCCCTGACCAGTGGGAACCCTGCACCATCTTCAAATTTCTTAAACAAACGTTGAATTGTCCATTCATTAGCAGTGGCTTTACCTAATGCAGCATTAATGTTTCGAGCGGCATCTGAAACTCTATGTAGGGATGATTATGAGCCCAACTCAAAAATCTTGAAAATTTCTTGAGTAAAATTATTAATGACGCATTTCAAAAAATTAATGTCTTTTAAAATTCAAATCATTGATATTTTCAAAACGTGAAATTCTAAATAAATTATATGTAGAATTATTTAAATAATTATGTATAAGTCTACTTTTATTTCTAATCACATTTATTTTTCTACCAGAAAAAATATTGACAAATGAAAGAGATACCAAGTGTAAATTCTAGTTTCAATATTTTTAAATAAAATATACAAGAATTTTTATACATAAATGGTGATCGATGATCTCTTGAAATTTTTGAACCTTGGATTTGCGGAAACTGCCGGTTCGCGGTTAGTGAAAAATCAGGAATTTTTCCACAGCACAATCATCTCTGCCTATGACCATTTTTGAATTTATAAAGAAAAATAGCACTTTACACGCAAATTGCAAGAATTCATGTTTTGAAATTAGCGTCTAAAATGCTAATGCCTAAAACTTTTAATACGATAAGAAATAGCTCATAATAAGCATTAGAATAATATTAACTTTTACACAATTTATAAACATTTATTTAAAAAGATTAAAAAAGTTACTTTAAAAATATCCAACGTTTCATATGTAACAACCTGATAAAAATTTACATATATTACTCTCTCATTATTTCTCTGTATAAAACCTTTAATAATGATGAGATAAGACTATAAAAAGTGCAACCTTAAAAATATTTAAATCAAGTGATTAAATAATATTAACCATGCTCTTAAATATAGCTGTTTTATTTCAAACTCATTCAATATTTTTTTTAGATAAAAATGTTTTTTTGATGAATAACTTCAAAAGCAAATAAGATTTAAAAGCTAAAAATAAATTAAAAATATATATATTTCTTTGACACAGACTTTGTAAGGGTTCAAATAATCAAGGTAGTATTACATTTTATTTCCAAAATAATTACCCAAGATACTTCATTAGTGGAGGACAAATAATAAAAAAAAAAAAGTTTGAAAATAATATATCTTACCTCTAACTTTAAAGCTGTCTTGTCATAAGCATTAGGTACTCTAGCTTGTTTAACTCTTGCTAATGCTGGTAGCATTCTCTGATGAAATAAAAAGGAGAAATGAAATTAGTTTAAAAAATATCTATATACCAAGTCTTAAAAATATTTTTTCAAACCTTGATATTGCTAGTGAAATAAGGTTGGAGCAACTTAAAGAAACTAACCAGTTAAAAAAATTTTTTTAAAAAAACTTAAATCATTTTATAAAACTAAAATGCAGAACTGTGCATGTGATTGGTAATCCCTAAATTTTTATTGACATTTTGATAATTTGCACTTTTTCAGTGATTAAGAAGCCAGTGATATTTCAGACTTAAAATTGTATGACTATAAATCTTTAGTCAGGCTTATACAAATCTTGATGTGAAATGTCTAGCGAAACCTCTGAAACCGAATAGAGAAATCTGCTTTAAAAATAAGAATGTACAATTCATAGATTATATCTATGGAAATAGTGATTTATTTTTACAAATTACATTCATATGAATTTACAGGTATAACCTCTAAATCATTTCAATATCAATCCCAATGTTTGATTTTAATATGCAAATAGTCTTCATACAAATTTTAAAGGAAAATACGCCATTATTAGACTCAATGGATTGCAAAAAGTTTTAAAGTGTCTTGAAATTGCATCTTTTCTTGACAAATAGTGGCCAGTAATGTGTAATTCAGAGAAAATAAAAGCAATGCAGATTTCCAGAAGTAAACACATTGAAAGAAAGAAAATTAGCTAATATACAAATCTAAGGTGGTAAGGTGCTTATTGTAAATGGTTATACTATCAAGCTAGGAGAACAACAAACCAAAGAAAAAAACATAATCCATGCTGGTTTAAAAAAATATTTAATTAAGAAGTAGTATTTCATAGATCTTAAAAGTAAACAAGTCAAAATATAATAGTGAGGTATATTTAGTTACACAAATATAGTTACAGGTACTATACCAATAAAACTTAAGAGACTTTTGATAGTTTACCAGGAGTTACCCTAATAATTTGAAATTTTATTGTGTACTTGATTTAGAATTAGCAGCATAAAAGGTAAAGAATAAGAATTATTAGTTAAAAATTTTCACTTTAAAATTCCTAAAAATAAGTTACATTTCATGAAATTATGGATTGCATTAAAATTTTTAAGAATACCAAAAAGGTTTGAAATTTAAACTACGAAATTTTAACTAAGTGAATTTTAATTTTTTGAAGATAATAGTAATAAAAAAAAGTGGAGGTAACATTAGGTACAAATTTCACATCAGAATTATTAAGTAATGTTGAATTAAAGACTAGATAAATTAAGAAAAATTTTCAGCTATGAAATATCTGATAAAATTTGGAAACATAAATCATATTTATTTAAGATCCAGCTTTCTCAAGATTCAGGCAAGGTTATAAAAAAAAAGGTTTGTGTACAAAAATAGCCAAGTACTTTTTTGCACTTACCTACTTAAACTTTTATAACTTTTAAACTGTTTCTGTTCCCATTAATTGCTTAAAAAATACAGTGGAATTAATAACTTACTTGCCTAGACAGTTATGTCAGATGCATAAATAAGTAAGATTTCGGTTTTATAAAATTGAAACAGCTTAACTTTTAAATTTATTATTCCATTCAGCATAAAAAAAATATACCAGAAGCTTATCACATACCTAGATAGCAATGAGTATATCCCCCCCCCCCCATTCCTCCCTCTCAATAAATTCTAGACAGCTTACTTTAGAAGAGAATGTTAACTACAGATATTCACATTTAACCTAAATCAAATTTTTCGAAACAATTGACATCTTTTCCATAACTAGTTCTGCATTCAATTGCTTAGGTGGGCTCCTAAGTTTAGGACCACATCATAGAAAAGTTGAATCTGTAAACATAGATCTGTGAAATAACTTAAATTCTGCTCTATTCTTAAATTGTATAATAAGCAAAACTGATGTCATCTGTAATAACTTATTTTATTTGATTGTCTTCAGTAATAATCTGAGTAGTGTCAAATAATTAATTATATGTTAAGTACTTATTTAGATTCATTTAGTTAACTAGTCTCAAGAGATAGTTTAAATAGTGTTGAATAATTAGTTATCTGTTAAGTATATTTCTTTTTAGAATAATTTTATAATTGTATAGAACTAAAAACTAAGTTATGAAGTAATCATTTAAATTTATTATTGATCATATCTAAAATGTCTGTAGAAAATATTTAAATATAAATGGTGCTGTGGTGCCACATACTGTCATGCTGTTTATTTGTGACATAGCTTGCCTTTTTTGATGCATATTATTCTATGCTGAAGTTATGGCTTAAGAGGTGCGTGAGGAAGCAGAAATATAATTTTAATATTCCTGCCGCCGATCATGCTAAAATGTCCCAAATTCATACTAAAGGTGGTCAGTGTGATTTAATCTATGCCAGACAGATTTTAAATTATTACTAAAATTCAATAAATAGAGAACATTAAAAATATCTAGGACATCTCTTGAAAAAAAATTAAAATTGAAATTAAAGTACTTCCTTTCAGGCGAACACTATTTATGGTATTTTAAAAGATAGTTTCTTTGAAATCGAGATTTTTTTTTCTTCGTAAATGTTAAGTTACAAATAAACTAAATTATAAAAAGAACTCACTTCTCATCTTATTTCTATCAGTTGTGATACAAGGGACTTGTTATAGATATTAAACTTGTTATAGATATTAAAACCCTAGTTAAGGAAACAAATTCAATGCACCAAAAGTGAGTTTGGGAGACAAATTTACAAACCAATGCAATTTTTCTTTCAAAAGCAATCACACAACATCAATTTATAAACAATTCAATCAATACAAACTTAGATAAGTGCTAAATTTAGTGAAGGGAAACTCATAACTTTAATAAACTACAAACTGACATGCTTTTTTTTTTTTTTTTAAGAAACACACTTGTGAATAATTAGTAAGACTAAACTAGTGTTAGAAGCAGTGCAAACAGGCATCTTACTTGTATATTAGGAGTATTATACCGTGTTGGATCTGTCGAAGATCGTTGTGTTTGTCCAGAAGTAGGGGGTTGACTATTTTGTACACCATCAGGTAAAAAATTATCATCCACCTAAGCAAAAAATATAATTATAATTTTGGGTGCAATCATAGATTAGAAACAAGCAAATACAATAATAATGTAAAGAAATAGATTATTTAATCAAAAGTTTTTAACGTGTGATAGGGTAACTCCATGGTTCGTGTTAATAATATTTTTAAAAACCACAGTGTTGACGTGAAATATCCCCAGTGGTAGACAGATCATGGGTTAGAGTCCCCTCGCCCGTCAGGCTAACCCTGAGAGGTTCTTGTGGTCTTCCTTTCCATGTAAAGCAAATGAGGTTTCATCAAAAAGCCCTCCACGAAGGCAAAATTCACCCAACCCTTGATCCAGGAGTTAAACATTAGTAGTCGTAAACCCAAAAATCAGGCCGACAGTTCAATGACGGTTAAAAAATAAAATATAAAACAAGAGAAAAACTTAGAGTA
Organism: Parasteatoda lunata; assembly: GCA_949128135.1. Taxonomy (NCBI): domain Eukaryota; kingdom Metazoa; phylum Arthropoda; class Arachnida; order Araneae; family Theridiidae; genus Parasteatoda; species Parasteatoda lunata. Next base: position 69,563,134 of record OX421978.1, on the reverse strand, counting down.
TGTCATTTATATCTATTATTTTAAATAAAACCAGTTTTGTCAGAGTTGTTATATGGAAAAAGGAAAAAAATAGTAATCAAGTAAAATTCGAATAAGTGTCATGTTCAAAAGAATTGAAGAACACTTAGTTGCAAAATAATGCTAAAGCAAAATAATGCTAAAACTGAAAAAAATACCATTACCTTTTCAATGTATGGGACAGGTATAGATCCAGTTTGTCCTAAACTGTTTTTAGCTGTCCACCACTGATCTTCATCTTTTGAAATTACAGTAAGTATTTCTCCTTTTTTGAAAGGTAAGTCATCAGGATCTCCCTAATAAGTACACAAACAAGAAAAGTATGAAAAAAATTACTATTTATATGTTTATAACAATTTTATTGAGACATTATTTTAAAAAGAAAAATATTTTATAGAAAAGTAAAATTTCTAAATTTTCAGTAATGAGTTTGGTAAAAAATTAAAAAGTGAATTGAACACATTTTTGAAAAATTGTAAAAATACCTGAAATTTGTGCAAGAAAAATTGTAAATGGGAAAAATATTATCACGGATATATCCGCAGAATATTATCAACGTTTTAATAAAATATATCGATGCATGATTTTTATATATATATACATATAATTTTGAGAATATAAATCTCAGTGTGATTTTTAAATTTCTTTAATATGGATCTCGCTGTGAGGTTTTTAAATTATATGAATATGAATGGGCTATGTGTAATTTTAAATCTCATGAAAACAGAACACAATGTGTAATCTTTGAACTGTGTGAATAAATATTGCGATGTGTACTTTTAAATAGCCTGAATTCGAATCGCTAGGTGTGAACAACGCCCAATTTCCCCCCTTAAATTGTGTGAATAAAAACCTTGATACGAGATTTTTAAATCACACGAATAGGTATCGGGATCAGTTATTTTAAATTTAGTTAATACAAATAATGATATGTTTTTTTACATCCTGTGAATACGAAAACGCAATATGTTGCGTGAATAATTTTAAATCATGTTTACACGGGAAAAAGAGTAGTCTTTTCTTTTGATTGGGGGGGGGGGGGTTGAACTCGAAAAAACAGAACTTTCTTTGATAAAGAAAAATTTTTCTTTTTATTGAATTGAGAGAAAAAAAGCGAAATTCTGCCTTAAAAGCGGAAAAAACTCATCCATGCTCAATAGAAAGAATTGACTTGAACTAATTAAACAACTGTCTTTACTTTTTGTACTGAAATTAAAATAACACACAAAAAAAACATTTAAGACACCTAACATTTAAGTTTACATTTAAACATTTAAGTTTACACCTAATCTTTTCAACTAACAATATTTCTATTAAAAGGTCATCTTCAGGCAGAAAAATGACTTTATTCCCTACATGTTAAACTATGGAAAAATATATGGAATATAGAGAAAAAAACTTTAATTATGGACGTTTATTGAAAAATAAATACTCTATGAAGTCTTAAATCTTAACAAATAGTATTTGTTGTAAATGCAATAAAACAATCTTATTAAATAAGTAAAACATACAACAGTATTAAAAAGTTATTTGTAAAAAAAAAAATTTATCATGAAATTAACAATTAAAAAATATATAAATTAAAAAATTATAAAAACTTTTAATACAGTTTCACGTGATTTAAAATTATTTAACAAAGTTTTTTTTTTTTTTTTAAATACATATTTTAGCATTAATTATAATTCAGTCTTAATTTAAAAAAAAAAAAAATTTATAAAGATTTTCTTTTAGTCTCTCTTAGTTATGAGGCACTTTGTGGATTCAGAATTGATAGTTTTGCTAAAAATTATTCTTCAGAAGATGATTAAAACAAAAAAGAAACTATTATGTATGAAGAATAGTAAATAATTTAATGATGGAGTCAGCTTTTACTATACATTTCTAAAATAATGTGCACAGTAGTACATGGAAGAATCGAAGGGTGAAGGTGGAATCAAACATTTTTAAATAATTGACTTATTATAATGTCATGTATGCGTCCCATTAACATAAAAATGTAACAATTTTAAAACCTTTTTTTCACTCTCAAATTACGCCACGTTAGTAGCACCGAAATAGTTAGAAACCAACAACTTTGGGAGGGAAATATATACAAATTTCTCTTAATTTTCAGATTATTATGACAACATTGATATAGTATATCGTAAAGAATCTTGTGAAACCAAAAATATATTATAACAGAAATGTAACAAAAACAATTAATCATTATTACTAGTTACATAATGACACTATGACTTTAAAGATATTTCATATCTTGAAGGTTGCAGAAGTTTGATTTTAAATTTTTTAAAGTAAAATTTGATTTTAGAAATGCTGTAAATAATTTTGGTACTTTTAGCAAATATCATGCACTATTAAAAAAAAATTATAAGGCAATATTGACCTGCATAGCTCTTTTTTAAACATCAACTAAAATTTTGAAATATATACTTGAAAAATTAAAGTGCATGAACAACTACAACATTAAAAATAATAATTTCCAACATAAACTGCATATAAAATTTAGAGCATTTATCGAACAAGACATTTACTAATCATCTGACTATATTAAATTTGAGCTTAGTCAATTTATTAGTAAAGTCCAATTGTCCTTTTTTATTCAAATTTTAGAGAAATTTAACAGATTCCATTTTATAACAAAACAATCAATAATGACTATCATAAAAAATGAAAATTTAAACAAACTATGAACTTAAATAATCGAACAACTATTTAATAAATGTATTTTAAAAGCACAAATACTTACACTTCCATCAAAATCATATTTAGCTCTAACTTTTTCAAGTTTTTTAGGAGCCTAAAATAATAAAAAAATTATCAATTTAGTTACGAAACTTTATTATGCTAAATAAAAACTAAAGATTTGGATTAATTGATATAATACAAGAGTGATTAAAATTCAAATCATTAAAATAGGTTGCACACACATATCATAAATATTAGCATTTAATACTGCTACAATTTGAAAGAAAACCTAATTTTTTCCCCTAATGACAGTGTTATGATCATCGCCGATTCAGTATCATGATTGTAACTTGACGTCTATTATACCAGTTTAGTTTACTTTTAATTTCCTTCATCATATAAATATGTTATAAACCCATAAAATATCTTTCTTAGCGGTTCTTTGTCAAATTCAGCAGGTTACAAGAATACAGCAATGGCGGTTAAAAAGGTGATTTATTAACCGAGCAAGGGTACCTGACACTAAAATTAGGTTTTAAACTTTGCCAGGTTTCCTAATTAATTTAACATGGTTAATTTTTTTTTAGATTTCATAATTCATTGAATTATTCCTTCTATGTGGTTCTTTTTTCGCTTTGACACAATATGTTACTAGAATACAAGAATGATGGAAAGAAAACTGATTTACCAACCCTGCAAAAATATCCGATACTGAATCAGTTAAATCCAATGAAAATTACAAAACAAATTAGGTTTTTCACTCTCATAACTTAAAATTATGAACATAGCTTTCGTAGGCTTTTGAATCCGTATAACTTAATTACAATTTTTGTAGATATAACTCCTGGGGTCATCACTTGTTCTCTTTTTATGTTTGAAAGAATTTGAAATCTCTTTTAAAAAATAAAATCTAACTTGTAATCACAACTTACTCAAATGTCAAAATTTTATAGTGGGCATTATAATAAGTTAAATAGAAAAATTAATTTTTTTTTTTTTAAAAATGAGAATGATGTAAACATAATCCTCTTGATGGTTGTGTAAAATAATAAAATAAAAGCATTAAGTAATAGTTTGAAATAAGAGTTCTAACTGAACTTCAGTAATGTTTTGATGTTTGTGTGGGGCTGTGAAAGTTCAACTGAAAGATTAATTTTGTGTTTCATTATTATAAATATACAATAAAACATATACAATAAAGCTCAGAACATTTAGCTTATCAATACAAGCCAATTTGAAAAACGAAACTCAACATATTTTTCACTTTACCAGTAAAAGAGTTAATTTGAAATCTCTTTTAAAAAATAAAATCTAACTTGTAATCACAACTTACTCAAATGTCAAAATTTTATAGTGGGCATTATAATAAGTTAAGTAGAAAAATTAATTTTTTTTTTTTAAAAATGAGAATGATGTAAACATAATCCTCTTGATGGTTGTGTAAAATAATAAAATAAAAGCATTAAGTAATAGTTTGAAATAAGAGTTCTAACTGAACTTCAGTAATGTTTTGATGTTTGTGTGGGGCTGTGAAAGTTCAACTGAAAGATTAATTTTGTGTTTCATTATTATAAATATACAATAAAGCTCAGAACATTTAGCTTATCAATACAAGCCAATTTGAAAAACGAAACTCAACATATTTTTCACTTTACCAGTAAAAGAGTGAAGGAAATTTAATCACTAAATACAATCTATTTCTTCAATACAAAAATTATTTTAAGAATAATAACGAAAATAGAAAACAAACAGTGTCAATAAGGCTTTAAATTAACAGTTATTTGTAAGTTAACAGCAAGTTCAATAACATGCAGTAAAGCAACAAACTGTCAAAAAATAATAAAGAAATCACTTATTAATTTGTGATCAATATTTTCAAACCAGCGTTTCGGAACTGAGTATTTCGTGTGAGATTAGTGACATTGGTGAATAGTGGGTTTAGTCAAAAAATAATCTTCCAGAAAAATACTTTGCCGAATATTAGTTCCTAATAATTAGTGTGTCATTTACAGTATTTTTTTTTAATTTCAAGCTCTTGATTTGTTATGGATATAGCAATGTAGATATGTTACATCTATAGTAAGAATTGCATGGTTGGGGGAAAAAAACTCAAGAATTGCTTAACTTACTAATAAAGATAAAAAGATTTAAAAATTATTGCTTAATTTTGGAGGAAAATAAAATTATCTTTTGCTAAATCTCTGCTACAAACGTAATAAAAACATTTGCCAATTGAAATTCTAAAATTACCAAAATTTTTAAGTAATATTTTTTCTTCACATAATTGTAGTGTAATGCTTCCAAGAATAATCTAAATAGGTTAAACACTGAAAGCTTTTTATTAAATATTAAACTGTGATATTTAAATAAGGTTTAAACTTCAAATAGTTCATGAAGAAAGAAAAAAAAAAAAAAAAAAGAAGAAAAAAAATGAGTTCTGAGTTGAAAATAGAGGTATCCATTATATGATAATAGAAATCAGCCTACATAATGTTAAAATATGCTTTTTAAGCTTTAATATAAAAGAAGTTTGCTTAAGTTTGAAATTTTGGTTCACTTTTCTTGAAATGTTTATTTTCCATTTTTTAATTTATATTTTATTGAATTACTAATATAATAAGAAAAAATTAAAATAAAGACGAAATCATTAGATTAACAATAAAAAAAATTTATAAACTATCCCTAAAATTAGCTTTGAACATCTGGATTTTTTTAACCCACTGGCGGTTAAGGAAATGGGCGAAATTGGGAGAAAGTTTCTCCCCTACACACATTTCCACTATCTATTAACATTGGAAAACCGGTTTTGCTATGCAGTGAAGACTGCAGGTTAAAATACGACTTTCTACGTGCAGAACCGTCAGTGGGTTAAAGTACCTCAAGTAAACCTTTAACAGAAATGTAAAATTTTTTTCTTAATTAATACAATTTTAAAGCAAATAGTATAAACACTTACAGGCCTAATTAATGGAGTAGTATCTAAATAGTGTAATTTGTAGAAATTTAAGAGAGATGGTACGTCTGGAAACATTTGATCTCCGATTCTAAATCTCGTCTGATCATCTTGCTGAACTCTGTTGATAATATAATGGCTTACTTTACTGTCTTCTCTGCAATGTGTAAAATACACAAGATTAGAAAATACATAAATATTACAATTAAAACAATTTCAAGTTTATTTCTTTTCTTTTAATATTAACTAGTGGTTTGCACAAAAATACTCGTCCTTATTAAATATATGGATCGCAAAGAATAAAGATATTAGAAAAAACTAGATTTTTCATAAATTTAAAGTATACCAAATAAAAACCGACCATCTGATGCACTTATGAATTTTATATCTCCATGAAAAAATAAAAAACACATTTATTTTAAATTACACCAATTTCACTAAAAATAAAGATATTTTTTTCATTTAAAAAAATCGCTTTAACTTCGTGTTTAAGGGTCTAAGTTTTCTTAGAGGTACCTATTTTGTGAAAATTTAGACATAATTCGTGAAAATTAAAAATTATATTAAAAACCCAACACAAAAATATGGTAAATTAAGAAAATATTTTCAAAAATTATTACTACAAATAAAAATTGTTGATAACATGCAAATTTCTATATATTTTTACTCATATATTTAAAAATAATTTTGCTATTGTAAAATTCTGTCTTTAAAATTTGTATCCAAATTTAAAAATCCATAAAAATCACTGTCCATAGTTAAATTGCAACTAGAATTTAATAAATACACACATTTAAAAGTACTAGCAGTAAAAGTTATTTTCATTATGAAAACATTTTCGACCAAATCATATAGAAAAAAAAAGTTTATCAGAGAAAAAAATTTTTCATAAAAAATAAAGGTCTGTTAGAATAAATTTACAGTAGTGTTTAAGATATTATTTGAATGTTTTGAATAATCTTTGAATTTCAACTTCCTTTACAATTTATACAGGGAGAGCCTCCTCATTTCATTTTAAAAAAAATCGGCAAAAAAAAAAAAGCCTCGCTTTGATATGGCATAAGCAAGGCTTGCCACATTGCACTATCTGATCAAACAGGTAAGACTACCTTTTCGTAAAAGACAGCTGGCAGAAAAGCCTCTATTTTTTAAAGATTGCAATGAAAACGGGATTTGCATGAGAACTTGCTTTTTTAAAAGTATTTCGTGAATTTACAGTTTTTCCTAAAGTTGTATTTGTAAAGGTACCACTAAACGGTAGTCAATTTATCCTGGACAGACCCCTGGTATTAAAAATAAAAGGCACAAATTGATATGTTCTACGATAATAAAACTTTAAACAATAAGATTCAACAAATGAAATTGATGATTCTGCAAACATAAATTTCGTAAAAGACAAGAAAAACAAATAAAAGTAAAATAAAATTTTAAATTTCTACTAATAAATATAATTATTAAATTTATTTATTAGTGGAAATAAATTTAATAATCATATTTTTAAGATTATCTTATATTAAGAGATTTATATAATTAAATTACCTAACACAAAGAACAAGGTCTCCGTGAATAGTTGCACTATTTCTGACAAGAAAAACACCAGTTTCCATTTCACCCAACAGTATATCAGTTGCTTCCTGCCTTGTCAATGGTCCAAAATACCAGCTGTAAGAATATAATGTAGTTTGAAAACCACTAAACAAAATTAAAGATAAAACACAGTTTATATATATATATATATATTCTGGCCTAGACATTTTAGTTCAATTTTGAAGACACAATGTAGTTTTTGAAGGCAACAGCTTCAAAAACTGTTAATAAATAAATAAAGTCTAATTGAAATAGAATGGGCCAAGAAAATTTCAAATCTTCAGCATCAGAATTTTGGCAGTGCTTTCAATGTAAATATCATGGACTCAAAAACTGTATTATTGGCATTAGCATTGCAATATCAGCAAGTCATAGGTATGATCACTTTTTGGATATTAAATTTTAATATTGATTTCTACAACTAATGAATTTCAACTAGATATAATTTCGTAATTGATAACTTTTATAATCAAGACAGTTAAAAAAAATTTATGCTTTTTTTTCTTCTCATTGTTTTATATTTGATTTAAATTTCAGTAGTCTTAAGTGCCTTTAAAAATAAAAAACAATAAGAAAAATGTAGTTTAAGTTCATTTGAATTTGTCTAGAATTATGTTTCAACACCCATTAAAATGGAAATATGATAAAACTAGTAACCTAATGATAACACTAGTAAATAATTCGAAAAATTCTAGCAAACAAAATACACAAATTAAAACTTTTATAATATTGTTAAAAAATGAATTTATGCTTATTATTTCGTGTTTGAATCTGACAAATTTTTTAGGCACCAGATAAAATTTTCAATTAATTTTAATGTTTCATCCTGCTACAAAAAATAATTATAAGTAAATACTCCAAAATCTATTCAGACAATGGTGTGTTTTCCCAAAAATCATTAACAGATTTTACTATACAATTATACTAAATGTGGTTCAGATGATAAGTGACTTAGTCATACAAGAAAATCATATCTTTGTTAGATAAATGATGTTCATGAAAAGTTTCAAGTAACTGAATATGATCATGTGATTTGATAATTATTCCATTTTCATTAGAATACAAAGCCCTTAGCATGGAAAAACAGTCTAAACAGTTATTGATTTACTACCAGCTTGAGGAAAAACTTGACTCTATACTCAAGAGGCATAGAGAGGGTTTGCAGCTCAAAAGGAATAATCTCAGTTTTCATTCTCCCTTGCAATAGGGTGGAGGATTTCATATAATTTAAATTTTTAGAAAATATCAAAATTTTACAATGAATAAGATATTGAAATTTTACATAGGTTTACTTTAAATGACGTTTTTTTACATTATGTAGGCAACTTTACATTAAGTTTTTTAAGATAAAGTATTTCGATAACTTCATAAATTTCCGTTAGTTTAAATTTAAAATTTCATAATGGATATTATTCACAGAGCTGCTATAACACTTAGATGTTTTTCAATGCATTTATTGATTTTGATTGAGCCTGAGTATGTTAAATAAGTACCTAAATGTAAGTTTTCCACATACACTCTTACAATTGTGGATCGAGAAATGTTGAACTTCATTACAATTTCTGAAATGTTATGTTATTTGAACTATTATCATTTTCGGTTCTAAATAAGTTATACACAGCTAGGACATATGTCTGAGGTTCAAATGAAAGCCCTTTCAATGTATTGGCTACTTAAACTTATTACAATGCAAACGCCACCTGCATATTGCTGTTCTATGATTTTGGCATGTCAGTGCTAGCAATCAAGGATTTAAAAAAAATAATAATAAATACACATAAGTAAAACATAGAGCAAAATTAACGGTTGTTATTAAGTGGAATGCTAATTTTTTACCTTGGTTAACTGTAAATTAGATTCAATACATTATATCAGATCTTGACAATATCAACCGTGATTGCAAAGGATTCACTGCCCAGTTTAAGTTCTTTCAGTAAATAAAAATTATATTAAATTATAACTTGCCCAAAAATGAATGTAAATTTAATTTTTTAAGATTTTTTTTCTTCTGTGATGTGTTAACTTTCTCTCTCACTACTGTATAGTTTACCTTTTTGCTTCAAAAACTTAACGATATTTTAGTCTGATATCTAGCATGAGTAAGAACTCAATATTTTTATTGAGACAATTTAGAACTTACAGGCTTAAAGTTAACAGTGGTCTGGACCACTATAATTTGACTTAGACCACTATAAAATAAATGAACAGTAGTCTCCCAAAATCAGCAATTAATGTAAAAGTGGTAATCTGTTTTTATTCTTGGTTTCATGTCTAGTTTGTGTTGTCTTATATATTTCATCATAATAGAGAATATCACACATTTTCTGTAGCATATATTAAAATTTTCTTTATTAACTTTTATTTTAAAAAGAAATCTAATAGAAGCATGCAAACAGAGAATAACCTTATAGTTATGGATCAGTGTATAAGTTAACTTAATTTCCATCTAACTGTGCATTGATTAATTTTATGACAGAAAATGAGCAGGATTACTTATTTTTCACTTTATAGTATATATATATATATATATACAGAGCTCAATCTAGGCAGGGTAAACAGGGCGCAGCACCCTGTTGCCCTTTTAGTCAAAAGAATTCACTCTATACTCTTTTTGCCCTTTCTTTCCTCAAACTTCTTTGTTTTTTCCCCAAACTCTACTATAGATTTCTTAAACTTTTGTTATTTTCAATTCTTTTTATTTAGTTTGTCATTGCTGTCAATGCATAGATTTATATGGGAAAGAAAAAATAGCCATCACACCCCCTTGTTGCACTTGTCTTTGAAAGTTTGCAGATACTTCCACTATCATTAAATCATAATTATTAATAATTTTTATTAAATCATAACTACAGACACTTAGAAACATACATTTATTATTTTATTAATATATGCATGCATTTTAAATAAATCACTAAGCTAGTTAGCCCATTTACTCAATATATAAGTTAATTTATTAATAAAAATTAGTAAATAATATGATTACTTTGCTATTTTTTTAGTTATTCTTTTACTAATTGACAATGTTCTTTAATAGAACGTATAAAGCCCATAGAAATTATTGCGTTTTTAGAATAATAATGCCCTTTTTTTAAACTTTTGCACCCTGCCCTTTTTTCTGCCTAGAATGAGCTCTGTATATATATATATATATATATATATATATATATATATATATATATATATATATATATATATATATATATAATACATATATATATATATTGCAAGCACACATTTCATGGCAATTTCGCCCCTAGTGAAGGAAAGAAATTGACACCAACAAATTGTACTTCAGTGTTTTCACTACAGCGCGAGAATCTCGCATTTTTTTTTCTTTCCTCGCAATAAAAAATTATTAACGCGAGAAGTTTGCACACCCTATTAATGAATTTCAAAATGCGTGAATCTCGCGAATTTTGGAAAAAATTTCGTCTTCCGCATTTCTAATGAAATCCGCTTCGTTTTTCTTTGATCTTTCATTATTTTCAATATCAGTCCTTGTTTTCTAGCTTCTCTATTTACCAGTATTGTTCAGAACCAGAACACATTCACCCCTTTCAGAACACATTTTTCTGCAACAACGTGTTTACTGTAGGTAAGGTTTCTTCATGTAAAACGTTTAAATTTTTTGTGCCTGAATGTAAGATGGACAAATACATTGTTAAGACAAATGTAATAACTGTAAAAATGAAACAAATACAGATATTTAATGGATATGGATCAAAAACTAGCATGAAGTATGAACTTGGAAATAACTTCAAGGTTCCTTGCGATTTTATAGCAGAAATAATTTAAAAGCCTATGCTGGCTGATGTAGAGGATAGGAAAGTGTGTGCACAATGCTACAAATTTAATTAGTGTTTTTGAATAATTCAGCATCTCTTGCAAGGTAATTTATCAATCAAAACCGGATTAAGACAAAATATCATAACAGATTGACTTATGAGCATTTGAGCAACCTAATGAGAATAGCTGATGAAAAAGTAGATATAGAACATTTTCCATATGATGATGCAGCAAAAATATTTAATGCTTTAAAAATTAGAAGATGTTAAAAATGTTTTATAATTAAAGAAATATTTTTTTTTTCCAAGTCTATTCGTGTTTTTATTATTTTTTTTTATTTAATTTTTAGAAATCTCACGGAATTATTTGAAATCTCACCCTGTTTTTGAGAAAGGGTGAGAAATTCTCACCCATTTTTATTCTGTAATGAAAACACTGGTACTTAATGATAGACTTCCATGAAAAATGTGGTATATTCTTCCTCTACCATAAGTACTAGTTGTCAGCTTAATAAACATAGGCATATCTTAAGTTCTCATTCAACAATTGGTAATAACAGAAATAAATTCAATATTTGTTTTAGGGAAACCACTAACATTATGTACTAGTTTTATTAGTAAAAATGTATGAATAATTGTAATATATAAATCAAATTTTTATGAGCTCAGATATATAAATTTTTTTTCCATTGCCATTGATATACTTAACAACATATTGATTAAACTACGTAGTTTAACTAACCGGGTAAATTGATGGATAATGTCTATTTATTAAAAAAGGTAAATAATATAAACCTGCATTTTAAATTTATTTTATACTAAAAAAAAAATAATAAAAAAACAAAGCTGTGGACAAGTGTTGACGAAATGTGTCAAGTTAAGCTAAAATTTTAGTTTTATTAAAGTAACAAGCAAATAATTTCACAATTTAGATATTTGAAGTTAATATATAAATCCTAAATTCAATTTTAAAATATTTTTAAAAACAATTTAGGCTTATGTCTAGGTTTTTCCTAATCCATGAAAAAAGAAACCGGTTAGTCACATTCCCGAAATACCATAGGTGCATCATTCTCATCATTAAAACAAACCTGTGTTTATCATAGGGATCAAAGCTTGCAGCCATCTTGATAAGAATTTATTTTGTTATTTAGATCCTTTTTAGAGAAATTTTGACACTTTGACAGGTTTATAATTTTTAATAAATAAAAAACCATATGACCAACGCCTTTCCTTTACGGCAGACGTCTATTAGATGATTGCCAGATTTTCCGAACTATACTTACTATATAAAATGATGTTGCCAAACTTAAAAACAAACTCAATTATAATATACAAATAAAAAGACTATTCTCGCTTGATGCGAAAAAATCACAGCTAATGAAAGTGACTCTTAATGACTGTTTTTCACGAACGAGAACTTTATAACGAATTTTTAGCGGTTAAAGGAGCATTCCAATTGCATGCAATTTATGCCGCTCTGATAGTCGTCGAGAACTTGTTTAGAGAGTTTATAACGGGAAAATCTCATTGGCCCAAGTCACGCAATGGACAGGTCGTTATGAAACGGTTCCCAGCAGATCACGGAAGTGAAGTCAGTGTGTGGGTGGGTGACCACTCAGATAGGCTAGCTTGTGAAAGGACTGAGGGTGTGGGTATTGGCGCTATTTAAACTCTCCTAAGGTGAAATGCTCGACTTCACACGCAGATACTGAACATGTGCTACTGAAGCAAAAGTGCCATCCCCTTTGCAGAGGATCAAAATTGTGATGAAATGTCTTCAGATCATCTTCAGAAATGCTTCCCAGACCACCGTCAATAGCCCATTGCACAACTCTAATGCGACGGAACTAAACTGCTACTGCTCAAGGGCTCAAATTTTTTTTATCGCTGCTGTTTACCAGGTTCTCATTCTCTCTTGCCGGGAATCGAATATGTGTGAATCGTATTACGAAAAGGGGGATGCTTCAATATATTTCCTCATGAAGGAACATTCACACTGCGGGAGATTACCTTCACTCATCCGAATGTTTAGAAACAGCCATGGTATACGAACATCTCGCACATGCGCGAATTGCATTGACTTTGCAGGTTGAATATGACTACTTGGATGGTGTTTTCTACACCAGGGAACACTGCAAGTTTCATACCGCCTATACTTCCGGGTTACTGTTTCCGTTGTATTATAAAACCATTTGGCTCACAACGAGATAATTTTTTTTTTTTTTTTTTTGAGATTCTTGCAAACTTGGTATTTGATTACTTATTACTTGTGTTTACAATACTAACAATACTTGTGTTTACAATACTAACACTAGCATAAGATGGTGCACAGCTTGCAACAAGAATCAACAGTAATAAACAAACGGAAAGAGGCCAAATCAGGACTGCCAAAAAGCGAGTTTTTCAAAATCTAGCAACCATTCCACCTTTTTTAACAATATATCTATAAATAACTAAAACAAATTTTCACTTCAAACTCACCAGAATTACTTAATAGCATCAATATCTTATGAAATACGGCAGATTTGTGCTCAGAAATGATCTAATTTACTTCTATTATTAAAAACAAAATTGTAGTTTGAAAATATCCCTAGGCAGAATAAGCTGTAGTAACCAGTTGCAAACTTTCTAACCGGAACTAGTGCAGGTATTGAGTTCGAGATTGCACGATCCATTCAGACTTGCATAATATTTGAGTATCAAAGAGAGCATCATGAGTGTATTGTTTATAGAACAAAACATTAGTTAACCATATCTGTACCTTTATTTGTGCTTTATTCGCGTAGTTTTGCTTTATTCAAACATAGCACAACGTAAACCCCATCCTCATTCGGAAATTCTCTAGTCATAGCTGTTGATATATTCTCCTAGGAGATTTATTAATTGTTCGTAATTACTTTTGAAAGCTTTAGTGAAAATCTAATTCTGTTAAAATTAAATCAATAACTTGCGTATTATTTGTAAAATGAAATTTTTAATAATTTTTGCTCTAATTAGGGCATTTTAAAAATTTGATGACATTAGAAAAAAATATTAATAATACGCGGAAATTTCTATCCCTATTAATGGTGGATGTTTCCTTCGACGACATGTAAATATCCATTATCCACCGAACAATTTTGTGCTATGAATGTCTACTTTTTATCGTGTTATTATTTAGAGAAAAAAAAAAGCTTCTGAAAATGTTTTTGCCGTCTAGATATTGACCTATTGGAATCCAATTTTGACTATACTAGAAAGCGTCACATAATATAAAATTCATATAGATTATATAAATAAAATTACCGTTTCGAGTGAGCATAAACATTTAGTTTATTATAGGCAAGAGCAGCTAGCGGCGTGCGACGGCATTTCAGGAGTAAAGTTGATATGCGATTCTCAATTCTCATGATGTGTCCTTGTGACCACTATGCTAAATCATCCCGCAGTATGCTGACATTCTTTTCAGAGAATGAAACAATTGCGATAGCCGTTTTTCTCGATGTATTAATTCTGCATAGAATCAATAAAAATATTCTTCTGTTTTTTAGCTGTTTTTAAACATTCATTTAAAAAGAATAAACTAAAACTAAATAAAAGGAAGTAATATTACTTTTCAGGTAATAAATAATTGTCTCTACTTTCCCTTTCATTGTAACTCTTAATAATTACCCACAGATCAAAATAACCTAAGTAATAAAAGACAAATTTTTTACAATTGATGGGTAGCGTCCAAAGGTCAAACTATATTTTCCTATTACCTAAAAAAATTCAAAAGCTTTATACAAATGTAACTGTAATTAAGAGTAGCAACTGCATATATTAGTAGAGTGGTCACAATCGAGGAAAAATTTAAAAACTGGAACCTCAGGTTTAAACACACCTCGCTTGATTTGATATGAGCTTCAACAAAGTAAATGTAGCACACGCAAGCGGACATTCGTGATGAGAACGAGCCTGAGCAACCCAAAAGCAACTGAGACAAATGGGGTGATACTTGATAATTTGGGGTGACATACATGATAATTTGTTCCGATTAATGAGAACATTTTATTTGAATATATAGAGTAGTAGTAAATTTTATGACTTAGCAGTTTATTATTGATTTAATAAATTTAATCTAGAATGATTTTTACACCACTGCATACAAACAACTTTATTAACGCGTTGAGCGTCACGCTAATTTAACATGTCTTGCCCGTCAGGCCACAACGGTAAATAACTACAAACTAAATTTGAAAAAATTAGACAGATTTTGCTAGTTTTTAAATGGTTTAAAATGACATATCTGAAAAAAAGTGGTGAATTATACAAGGCTACGAATTGTTTAGAAATAGTGGTGGATAAAGACCTAGTAAATTGAATTTATTAAACCAAGAATCACAATAATTAAGTAAATTTGGAATAAATTTTTTGCAATTCCATAAAAGAGTGTCAATTTTATAGTTCTATATCATGATGTTATACGCTGTCAGCCAGCTGTTTTTCACGGCCTATGTGAAAGGTCAGTGTCAGCAAGCGGTGGCAGACACAGCCTAAATGTAATTTCAGTGTCAGCCACCGGTATTTAACGCGGCCTAGATGTAATTTCAGTGTCAGTCGCCGATGGCTGACGTGGCGCTCAACGTGTTATAACAATGAGCTTGAGCGTTGCAAAACATTCCCCAAGATTTTTGCACCTGCATATGCAGCGATACCAATACCTCCACTTTTCGCAAAATTTTTAATAAACTGGCAGCGAATTAAATATTAAAACTTGTAGAATAAGGGCAATTACACTTACTCCAGAGATGCCAACTTGCTCTGGACAGCAAATATATATTTTAAAGTGGTAGTTTATCAATTGTGATTCTTGGTTTAATAAATTCAATTTAGTAGATTTTTATCCACCACAATTTCTAAATAATTCGTAGGCTTATATAATTCAAAACTTTGTAATAGTTATGTCATGCTATACCTTATAAAAAGCAAGCAAAAATAGTCAAATATTTGCAAAATTTATATTTTAATAATTATGGCATCTCTGCTACTCTCTAAAAGTGTCACCTCGAGATGATTTGTTACAAAATTTTATTTTATATCACACTTTGAATTTTTGACAAGCAGTGGTGAAAAAATTAATTAACATTAAAAATATAAAAATTAAAAATAACTTAAATTTCGTTACCACTGGAAATTACTTCATAACAAAGCGGAACAAGTTGCCATCTGTCGTGTATGTATTTCCTTTATAATTGAAAATAAAAGTGTTTAGTAAATACTCTTAGAGTTACTTCAAGCATCAGTATTTTTCTCAAGTCTCGAAAAAAAATTTCGGGACCGTTGCAATCCTCTACCAAGTTGGTATTTTTTTGTTATCTACCATTTTAGTTTAAAAAAAACAACAACTCTAAATTGAGATGTAAATATAGTATTCCATTTGCATTCCCACCACCTCATCAATCCACTACATGGATCAAGATCAAAATAAATGGCTAAACGCGGCCTGAGGCACCAAAATATTTTATTCAGTTCAAATCCAAATAGAAATATTTATACTATTAATGTGTAATCGTATGGAGTAATTTTTAAGTTGACAAACATTTGAAATCAGCTTTTACTTATAAATCAAAAACTTTAAACTCGCAATATTTCGAATGAAACTCAGCTTCTAAAAGAGATATCCAAGTCAGAGATTGAATGCGATCAGTGTTTCTTTAACATTCAATCAATTTCGTTTACACTATTCCTATTGGACGATTCATATTCCCATGCCATTAGAAACGTATCCCTATTGGTTGCATCTGCAACTTGATTGACCATTGACGGATTTCCATAGGACAAGTAAGTGAAGTGACGTCAGCTTATACATCTTTATATGTTAGACAATATTTAGCTTAAATAATCACATCATAAAGAAACAATCTGGGGAAAAATTTTCTGTTCGTATGCATTTACAAAGCTATTGTCTACGTAAAAATATAGATAAATAAAATCCTCATTGATAGAAATTTTAAATTATAATGAAAAATTATAAGAAGGGTTAGAAATTTCATTTAACCAAACTTTGGGGCAGTTGTATCACGTAAAAATATCTTATTATTTCAGTCGTATAGATTGTATTTTATGACCAAAATGTAAAATAAATAAATAATAATAATTGTTTGTATGAAGAAAAATTATAAGAAGGATAAGGCATTTCATTCAAGCAAACTTTGGGGCAATTTTATGATATATAAAGAATTATTTTAGTCTTATAGATTGTATTTTATGACCAAAAATGTAGGTACAAATACTGCCTAAGTCAGAAAAAAAGACGAAGGGAAGAAAAAAAAAAACAATTAATCCATTTCATTTTAACTGTTTTTCTACCAGAGTCAAATAAGCTCTTACTATTTTTAATTATATTCTATTCTTATTTCACAGTTATTATTTTTTGTCTAAAAAAAAACAGCTAATTTAAAACAGTAAGTTTAAAAAGAATCTTGTTGGTCATGCATATTATAATCTTCTTGGAAACAGGCTTTCCTTCCGAAAGCTTGTTTTCAAAAAGGTTAAAACAAGCTTTTATGAAATGAATTTTTTCCAGTATTTGTTCTTTTCCGTCATGATTTATATAATTTTTTTTTTTTTTTGGCTCGCAACTTTGGCTTTGTTCTACGTCTAAGATTGTCTTTTAGATTTGCACTTTTTTAATAAAAAATACATTTCTATTTCGTCGTATTATTTTTTTTAAAGAAATTGCATACTTGCAAGTGACATCATCATAGGTGTATCTTAACATTAGTCAATTCAGAAGCCAATAATGTTCGACACACATATGTGACGTCCCTTATAGGTATCCAGTTAAATCTGATTTAAATCACATGGTCAGGTATTATCACTTCATTTCGTTTCGAGTTGCAAGCATCCAACTGTTGTTTATGGAAAATGGAATGTTAATGGAAAAAAAAAAATTAATTGAATGTAGTTTTTTTTTTTTTAAAGTTTTATTTTAATTTTTGTTTTTGAGTTATTCTAGTTTTAATTATTTTTTTTAATAAAATGTTTTTATTTTATTATTTAAACTGTAAGAGAAAAAAATATTTGAAAATAAAAGAGATAAAAACTGGAAATAAAAAAAATGCTAATAAATATATATTTTTTACGTAACATCCCTCCTCTTAAATAAGCTTCAAAGAAACATGAATGTTTTTAACCAAAGTAAGGAAAATGTGCAAAAGTTTGATAAATTAAAACTTTTAACGTGTTTTAATAGTTATGATCAAAGTTTTTCGGTATGGTAAATAATTTTACCAGTGCAAAATTTATATTTACCTAATTAATATAGGGAAATTGAATGGTATGTTTCATTTTGACTTCTTAAAGCATTTGTTCGATTAATACCACAAACAATCGATAATAAGTTCACCATCTTACTCTCATCCAAAATAATCAAATAAGTAACTTGCGAGTAACTTATCATTTTAAACACAAAAGCACAGTTAAGAATTTATTTTTAAAATTGCTCTGTTGCGTGACAAGTTTAAATATTATTAATTCTTTTAGTAAAAATCAGTAACTTCCTTCGGTGTTTTCCCTTTTTTTATAAGCTACCTGTTTGGAGACGGAAATTCCAATACTTTATGAAAATCTAGACGCTAATAGAATAAAAGCGTAATCTTATTCGGATGATTTCTAGTGAAATTTGAACGTCAGCTATGCAAACAAATGACAATCAAATAATAAAAACACAAATTGAAACCTAAACTTTTTCGCGGTAGCAGCTGTTGGCGATGCAGTTAAGAACACGTGACTTCAGGTGCGCCAAATCGAGTTAAAAAATATTTTTCACGCGATATTTGAAGAAAGCAGTTCTCCAAAATGGTTTTGTGAGAATGTTTTGAAATAAATGGCGTTTCCTCGTTCAATTGTGAAGTTTTTCCTTAACGTTAAAAAATTGTTACTTAAATTGTAAAATTTTTTAGAGTGTCTGCTTAAATACAAACAAAATATGATTGGGATATTATATGCCGTATTGATGATTTGGATTTCAAATTTACCCGTTAATTCTTTACAAGATGTTTTTTTCTTACGTAAGTAAAACTTTTTTTTCAATGAATATACAAACAATAACTGTTAGAGAAATTAAAGTTTCATAGAATAGTTAAGTGTTTTGATTGGTTAATTAAAGCCAATAAAAACTAATTAACTTATCCCAAATTTTTAACTTATCAGTTTCTTATTAAATTTTGCAAAATATCATGAATTTTGAAAGAAAAAATGACATTTGCACCGATTTTAAAACTTAAATAAATAATATTTTTAGGATTTTTTTTAAACAAGCAATCAAAACTATAAACAATATTAATATCATATTAGTAATATTATTATCCATAATAAATGTACATAATAAACTATGCATGTAACCAAATCGCACCCTGGCAAGAAGAAATTAATAATTCAAAAAAGAAACTAATTTAACAGTAGAGCATAATTATTGATTGAGATCATAATTAAAATTATTAATTAAAAATTGATGATTGAGAGTACTTATTGTATGAACATTAAGCACATTCTAAACTCAACTTTATTCGAAACTAATTTAATTATTCAAAAATAATATGTAGAATTTTTAGTTCTTTTCCCGTTTTAACTGCAGGATAAAAAATTAAAATTACATACACTTTGTAATGGTTTTATAGTTATTTTGTCATTAATTGTCGTGCTCGATATGAAATTAGATTGTAGTAAACAAATTTATATCATAAGTTTACAAAATAACTCAAACAGTCACTTAATATTAAAAATATCACGTTCAATTTTAGAACTAAATATTGTAACCTAAAATTACTAACATGCCTTGCCAGTTAACATAATTAACTTACTGTTGCACCCACCGCAAAACTTCCATCACTAGTTTTATATTCTCAAAATTTAATCGCCATTACATATTATTATTTAACAGTGATTTAATGTATTTATAATGCAAGATAATATATTTTTATTATTTATAATATTTTTTTGTAAAATAAAGTGGTAGAAAAAGTTTATCATTTTTTTTTTAAAAAAAAAGGTTTTCGATAAAAATATGCAGTAAATAGTTTCATCCAAGCATTTTTTAAGAAAAGTTTTATTTTGACTTCCTAATACATTTGTTATAATATTTATTTAACAGTGTATTGGTAACTAAAGCAACAATTAACTACTCCGCTTACTTCGTCCTCACTTTATTGACAAAGAGTAATAATAAGCTTTAACTCATTTAAGATTACTGCTGCGAAAATTTAACATTTTGTTTTGACGTAAAACTATTTAGGGAAAAGTGGCAAGACTTTTATGTTTAGGCTAATATTTTATTTTATAACCGGCACTGAACGACTTATCCGAATCTGAATTTACGACTATTAATATTCAACTCCATAATGAAATTTCGAACCCAACCCAGAAGGCAAGGGAACTCCTAGATTAGGCATTGGGGCAGACTAGCCTTCGTTGAGGACTTTTTTAGGGCACTAAACCGCATTCACGTTACATTAAGAGGAAAACCATGAAAACCTCCCACTGTTAGCTCGACGGCAAGGGGATACTTATCCATGATTTGTTTACCACTGATGATATTTTACGTCTGTATTGTGGTGGTCGGTGTGAGCTGGAAGCAGTCGGGGAAATTCGTATCAACAAGCCACCGCAGCCCTGTTTAGATTAAAACGAAATTTTATAGCGTTGACTAACGGTTCTGTTTTAAAATATCACAATTTAAGATTAAAATTTATAACCTAATTTCAGATTAAAATTTAATACCAATTAGCGCCAATCAAGTGGAATTCCATTTTCTTTCTCAATTTAATTTAAATGAAATGAAATGTATGAAGCAGGGCTGCCATGAGCGACTAAAAATGCAAAAAGTGGTAATTCAAATTTTGATATTAGATATTTATTTAATATATTGTTGAAGCATTTTTTTTTCTTTATCACAGTGATGATAAAAAATGATTTTGCTTTCAATCTGAATAATTTGAAATGTAAATTATAGTGATAGTTACGATTGAACTAATAAAGATTAAATAAATAAATAAAAATTAATCGAGTCTCTACCACTTTTTGAATTTTCAGCCCCCTGTGGCATCTTTGCAATATGCTGGTTGCTTTCTATGGCATTACTATATATGAATTTAATGAAGATCTTTTTTGATAACTGAAGCGGCATAAGAAATTATTATCTTGTAAACATTTATGTTATTAATAAATTACGGTGTTAATTACTAGTCTTCTCAATATAAATTTCAAAAATGAAATAAATGAGCTACCATCAATCTTAATCTTTTCGAAAAAAACTTCCCGCCAACGTTGGTACTTAATGGGTTAAAATAGAAATAATATAATCTTAAAAAATTTAGCAAATTCTTTTTTAAGTGTAATGGATAGTGTGTCGTTTAAAGAAATTATTTCGATTTTAAGAAATTTTATATTTACATTACATATTTTTTCATTACAGTATTTAGCCTCTTATAGTACACCTGAAATTGATTATAAATGAGAATATTTTGCTAACACTTTTTAATTTTTCATGTTGTTTCTAATGACACTTGGCCAGGCCAAGCTCGCCAGCCAAGCCAAGCCAAGCAATCTTTAACGAATTCGGTCAAGAAGATGCACATTTCGCTTGACAAGAGAGCACCGCAAAGGTGAAAGTACGTCTTAGCTCAGAACCTCACGAATAGATGGCAGTGCCACTTGTTTGTGAGGCCACTTTTTTAATTTAGACATAGATCTGAAGGAACAGGAAATTTTCTCCAGATCCCTGCACCCCTGGTAGTGCTCAGCGACCGACAATAGGACTTTCGATCTCATAGATTTTACGCCCAAGTACATCGCCTGTACTCGGTGTTATTTTTCATGGTTCATTGAATTTTTGAAAAATTGGTTCTATTCAGACTCAGCGTAATATTGAAAATATATTAGTATTTTAAAATACTTGTTAAAGAGTACTACTTTCTATTTATTTTAACTTCCCACGGTTCTCAGAAAAATTCAATAGCTGTAATAAATTCATTTTATTGCTTTTAGGAATACGTATCATTTTATGTAACCGATTTAATGTTTAAATGTCCGGTAGTTCTAAGAATTTTTACGAACATATTTTCGTTACTAAGCAAAATTAAAGTGGCAATCACAAATGTGTTGAAGGATCAGTTTCGTTTTCGTTAACACTATTAAAGTATTCTAAGACCAGCGAAGCCCTGATTATAGTTATCAATTTTTGAGCTTTCTATTTACGATTTTATGCAGTAATTAACATACAATGAGTTTTACTTCAAATTAATCAACACTTGTTCGAATAATAAAGGGTGTGAGAAGGCATCTTTTTGTATTAAGGCTGTTTTTCGAAGGCTCCGTCGTAATATGATATTATGCTTTTTTGCTAATAATATGCTATTTTTTTATTACTGCTGTGAGTTTTCAACTGTTGCTCATGACTGTTTGGTCAAGTTTAGTCTATCTAAAGCCAAAACTGTCTGCGTTTATTTTTAAAATGGCGCAAAACGTCAATATGAAGCCACAGTTTCGTGAAAAGGAAAAGCGTTTGTGGTATATTTTTTTTTAATATTTATAAACTTACTGCGAGGCTGCATTACCTAGGCTTATGAAAATTTGCAAAAACTGAGAAAAAGGCAGCGGTTTTGATAATTTTCATCTAAGGGGGGGGGGGGAGAGAATGTCGCCAAATTGGCGATTTTTCAAAAAAAAGTTTGGTAACTATTAAAATATTTAAATTATTCGTCTGTTATAAAGCCCAAATAATTCTTCACGGCAAGATCGTTTAAAATCATCACATTGCTTCAAATGTAAGGCACTTAAACTATGGCTTTTTTATTTTCCTTGGCGACAGAGCTTCGAGAAACAGCGTTAAAATCAACAAATGCCTTTATGAAAAACAGCAGTAAGGCACTTTTCTGAAGTGAATATTTTCGAGCATTAGCTACCAATTTAATGAGTTCAAAAATTTCATCCACATAATTTTAAAGAGAAAATATAAACATTTTATTCTCAAGATCGTCAATAATTTCTTGTAGAGCCGCAGTGGCTCACGACATAGAGCATTCGCCTTCCAATCAGTTGACCCAGGTTCGAATCCCAGCAGTGGCTTGTCGATACAATATCTGCTCCCGTCTCAAATCGACCACAAGGTTGGCGTAAAATATCCTCAGCAGTAGACGGTTCATGGTTAAAATGCCGTTGGATAGACCGTGGGAGATTTTTCATTGTTTTTTTTTCTCCATGTAACGCAAAATCAGGGTTAGTTTCCTCAAAAAAATCTCAATAAAGGTTAGTTTATTCCAGTTCTTGATCCAGAAGTTTCTTTGTTTGCTGTTTTAGGTTCAAACTTACAGGGGTATGAATTTGAACATTGCTAATCGTAAATTCAGAATTGGGTCGGCTGTTCAAGGCTGTTTATAAAATAAAATAAATGTTTTTAAACAGAACTGTATCGCAAGAATTCTTAACTGAGTTTTCATAACGCGGATGCGATTGAAAGTTGATCTATTATTCATAGTGTAAATGCGCAATAACTTCTCGCCGTTATCAACTCTAGCAGTGAACTTTTTTTCTTCTTGAAAATAAGTATTTCAAAATAGTGATGCAATCGTTAGTTTTTTGAGTTGCTGTTTGTAATAACATTTGATGTATTTCAATACTTTTAGTATTCGTGAAGGTCAAATAACTTTGTGTGCGTTTATCAATTAATCATTCATCTATAATCGATTGGTTTCCACGGCTACTGTCTTTAAAACGCTCTAACTATCATTATTTGAAGAAGACTCATCATCGTCCATTTTTGCAGGTAATGGTATGTTTTAGGGGAAAAACGGCGAATTTCTGGAAAGTTGGGAATCGATTTTTAAGTATTTTCTTTTTTTCTTCTTGGATTTAATGGGGAAAAAAGTAAAAACAGTAAAAAGTTTTAAAAAAATTATTTAACTCATTATAACCTAGGAACAGAAACTGGTCTATATTTAGAATTAAGCAGAAGAGAAACAGGAACAAAGTGGTGGTACATCTTTGCTTGTAACAAGCGGACATTTCGATCCATTACCTATCTCTTGAGCATTATAAAAGTACTTATATCTTGACTTCAGATTCTAATCTAAACATTTATTTTAATTTAACTAATAGAACTATCTTGTTGATGCGAAATAAACAGTACTTATTAGACACTTCTGCTACGTTTTTTCTTTTTTTATCCGTTTGCAAAATTAATAAGTTAACCGTCCTTTCATAGGACGATTAGGCACAAATGAATCAAATCATTTATTTTTTTGCCAACTACACCGTTCGATTAGTTTTCGAATTTTCTTGATCCGGGAGCTGGGCACTGTTTGCGGATCTATTATTTCCGCGATGTAAGAACTAAAAAAAATCGTATATTTAAATTTTTATTTCTACTCGTTAAAACTCCAGGTTTTGTCGTTGAAAGAAGCACTTTTTAATAAGATGTAAATATTATTATAATTCAAAATAATAAATTATCTTTCCATGAAATTTTTATAAGTAAACGAGTTTTATAAGTGGTTGCAAAATATCGTGATTTCTGCAATTAGTTCTGGAGACATAGCGCGTACCTTAATAAATTATTGGGAAAAGATCTTCAATAATGTGGCTACTCCTCCCTCATGCTTAAAATTGCATATTAGTACACGAAAATCCAATTATTAGGTCAAAAATTATAGAGTTTCGATACCTTATTTTTAAAACTTTGCTTTTATGATTGCGTTGCCCTTCAATATACAGGGTTATTCATAATTCCCTCCGGGGTTTTGAAGCGTTATAGTAAAAAAAACGAAGATGAATATGGCAAAAAAGAACACATGAAATTGTTCCGAAAGTATTCAAGTTTCAATTTAAGCAGTTGCTGGTAGAGGGCAGTAACATGTACCACTGAAGCCAGTTGTAGTAAAAATAAGGTTGTAGTAAACATAGGGAATTATGAATGACCCTGTATAGTAGTAAATTTTAAATATATTTGTGAGAAAGTTGTTAGGAATTTTTAAAGCACTTTAATAAGATGTAAGCTTCGTGGAGTGAATTAAAATTATTGTACCAAAGGAAAAAATAAGTATAAAGTCTTACTAACGGAAAATTCTTATTTTTTTAAAACTTGAGATTTAATAAATATTAAAATAGTAACTATCTTTGTATATCTTTGAAATCTTTTAAAAAATAAAATGAGCTAACTGAATAAATAAACAAAATTATAAAATACATTCAATTACAAAATACATAAATTACAAAATACATTCAATTGACGCTACAATCACTAAAATTAAACTTTAAATCAATATTGAATTTATTTTAAGCATTTTACACTGTTGTTGTTTTCTTTCACCCCTGAAGAATTGTTTTATGAGTCAAAACTTTTTGGTTTTTAAAATAAGGAAGAAGAAAAAATAAAGAACACATTTTAAATAATAACAATTCTAAAAAAGAATAAAAAGAATTTAAAAGTTTTTTTTTTCTTTCTTAAAAATTCGGTCAGTAGGAATTCGTGTTACAGATGAGTGCGTAAAGATGACAGTGTTTGATACTTTCTAACAACATTTTCAATAACCATTTTTCAAACTAGTTTCGCTTTCGGATTCATTATAACAATAGAACAATTACTTTTTTATTTTTGGCAACAGATAATAAGTGTTTTATCTTTATTATCTGGCAAGAAGTGTGATCTTTCGCCTCAATATAAAAAAAAAAGTTCAAAGGAGGAATATTAATCGCAATTTACGATAAGGAAGAGGCTTGTTGGTAGATCTTTAAATTGTTAATATTCATGAAAGGAAAGATTATTCACATGGACATTATACTTAATTTTCTTGTTTTCAGAGGCGTTTCTCAAGTTTCATTGTGTTTTTTAATTGGCAAACAATGGAAAATTGTTGCAAAATGCAAAGTTTAATTTTTAAGGCTAAGTTCATTTGGCGGAAAGTTATGTCATCAGCTAAAATTTGTGTTTAGCCATGAAAATAATATTAAAGCTAAATATTTAGAGGAATTAACAGAAAAATTACTTGTCTCGAACTAATGTCATGTTATAAATACAAAATTACTTTTTGTAATGTCTTTCGCAGGAATTTGAAACCACTTTTTCTCAACATATTGATACCTTGACGTTGGATGTTTCAGAGGTCATAGAACCAATAAAAAATATGTATAATAGGAAATTTTAAAGGAAATATAACTATAATATGATCAGAAGACAGTATATGCCATACAAACATAGAACAAGGAGAAAATTGCCGACAGCGATTGCCTTACCGAGAAACAAAATAAAACAGATTTTTATATACACTACCCTACAACAATGGAGGAGACATTTTCCGTTTTTGATACTTACTTAAATTTTTCATGATATAATTAGACACGTTTTATAATTTTAGAGGTGCTTAGGTTCAACTATTTCCAAAAATTATCACTTAAGTTTAAAGCTTTCAGAATTTTGAGGAACCGACAATAAATTATGAGGGTAAAAGAGAGTTTTTTGAACACCCTATGACAGAAAATATGGCAGTAACTTGTTTTAGTTACTTTAGTTTCCTTGCTTAATAACTGCATAATACCTGTCTCAGAGGATGGAGCACTGGCCTTCTAATTAGGTGAACCAGGTTCGAATCCCAATGATGGCTGGTCGATACGAATTCCGCATCCGGCTAGCACCGACCACAGTGCTTACATAAAAATATCCTCAGCAGTAGACGGATAATGTGTTTTGAGTTCCTTTGCTGTCAGGTTAACCGTGGGAGGTTAACATGGTTTTCCTCTCCATGTAACGTAAATGCGGATTAGTTCTATCAAAAAGTTCTCCACGCAAGCAAATTTCTCCTAATTGAACAAGGACTTCCCTTGTCTTTTGGTTTCCTTTCAAAATTACTAGTAGATAGGGAGTTAAACATTAACCCAAACCAACAATTGGGTCGGCTGTTCAACGACGGTTTAAAATAAAATAAACCTATAGTATAAATTTTTATGGAGATATGGACATTTTAGTGGAAACTGATTTTCCATCCTTACGTTTTCTTAACTATAACTGCAAAAATATTCAATAAAATGAAACAGAATATTTGCTACAATTTTTAATTGATAACAAAAATATCATTTACAACTTGGAAAAAAAAAATTTTAAAAGTTGTTTTGGTCAACTTTGTCGAATTAGAAATTCAAAAGTCGGTCAACTTTTGAATTTCTAATACAAAATAAATTATATAAATATAAAAGTCAAAATGTCATTATAAGCTATGATTTTTTTAATTTTTTTTTTTTTTTTTTAAAGTCTTTTGAAAGATCAAAGTATACTAATAATGCAAATATTTATATTTTGATCTGAAATTATATACTTATGAAACTTCAAAACGAAACTCAAGTAATGGGTGAATGAATGAATGTAAATAATAACAAGCTTCCAAAAACAAGGGAAAATATGGTAAACTTCCTGTGTATCACTCCGCTTTTGTTATATTTACGAGGCAACGTGTGAACAGGCCTTATATTCTAGTAAGTTTCATAATTGTGATTTGCCTTTAAATTTTCCCGTAATTTTACTATTTATTAGAGATTTCTCTAATTAATAAATTTTAAATGGTCGTAAGCCATAATTAAATTTGAGAAAATTAACATAAATAAACCATCAGGTTAGCTATGTTTTGAGTGTTATCCCTTATTTGGCTAAATATGTGAAAAATATTATCGTTTGTTATTTTTTATTATTATTATTATTTTTTTTTGGCAGCATCATAACATGCTTGTGGAGTCTTACGAATTCGTTTGTTTCGTTGAAAGTTAAATTAAAAGAACGCGTTACACTGTTATCACTAAAAGTATAATAATGTGGGATGACTCTCTTTTTAAACTTAGGCATAAGATTATTCAGCTTAGGATTTTGATTATTAGGCTTAGATTATTAGGCTTTTGATTATTTGATTATTAGGCTTAGGATTTTGAGGGGAATAAAGTATCGATATGTCAACTTTCATCTATCAAAAGGTACCTTCAGTTAGAATCAAGTCAATGGGTCTCATATACTATTGAATTGGTATTTAATATTTAGTAACACCACATTAATCTCCTTCCAGACTTTTATCTGTGATAGAAATTGATGAATTTATAACACTAGTTGATTTATGCTGTTTTTTGTTTTTTTTAAATTTATATATTAATTATGCTCATTATAATTCTTCATTTTGTTTATTTATATCAGTGGTTACTAACTGGCGGCCCGCATTTTTTTGTGGCCCGCGAACTAAAATATATTAGTTGTCATTTTTTTCAGGACAATTTTCGTAAAAAAATTTATATGGGTTTAAAATACTTTTCTTTCGTTAAAAAAAGCTTAATTTCTTCGCTTCTGTGATATTTAACATACCAACGGTGCAAAAAAGAAATATATTTCTCAGGTTTTGCATCCAAGAAAATATTTACTCTAGGAAATATTTATTATTATTTGTTATTCAATACTTTTGTTTTGTACAACTTGTTAAAAATCTGACAGTAATATTGAATGTTCCTTCAAACATTAAAGTGTCCTGCATAAAATTTTGATAAAGTTGCGGCCCGCCATTTAACTGGTGTTTATAATTGCGGCCCCCGGCCTCACGTAAGTTGGAAATCCCTGATTTATATCATAACACTCATAATTTTATTTTGGTCGGTAGATTTATAGTTAATTCTTCAGATTTTAAAGGAGCAATAAGTGTGAATTTAATCACTGTTCATTTTGGAGGCACCGTCTCTAATTGATGAAGAGAGTATACTAACGACAATATCAACTTTCATTTATTAAAACACCCCACTATATAGAGCCAAGTTAACATGTATTACATACTAGTGAATTAGTACTTAATATTTATAGTAGTAGTTAAGCCACGGGTTAAATTTGGAGCGAAAAAGTTTTCAAGTTTTAATTAACTATATTTGAAACTTACATTTCATAAACAGTACGAGGAAATCATCAGAAATTTGACTATTAAATTCAAACCAGAATAATGGGACATTGGTTGCAACTTAATGAAGTAACTATTTATCACGTCACCTGATTTCTTTTGATTTATGCCACTTATTCCAAATCACTGTCATTTAAATACAAAAGCAAAAAACAAAATATATATATCAAGTGAGTGCTGTTCATAAACAAGCTTTTCAAACAGAGTGAAATCACATTTTTGACACCAAATGTCACTCACAACGCACGTCATGGAGAATTTTTATAGTTTTATTGAAAATCGTTTTTAGAGCTCGATAAAAGAATTATCCTTCGATGCTTGCTTCAAGGGAATATGAATCATTTCATTTTCAAATTTATTTATTGCTTCGATAACAATTGCAGGATTCACCGTAGCTTTTAAACCAATCCGTTCCCCCCCTTTTTTTTCTTTTAGTTATTATTCGAAACGTTACGAATAAAACGATGATGATTACTTTATGAAATATAAGATCCGAAAAAAGAAAACAATTCATTCTGATGTTATGTTTTTAGGTAAAATAGTTTAAAAAATTGCGTGATCCTCCCCCTTTTTTTAATGTATAATACATGTGACATTTTGAAGAATTTATTTTTGACTCATGCCGACCGGATTTAGAAGCGGTGAGGGAACTTGTATTGCACCAGAAAAATTCTGGGTTAGAATCCCGGGCAAGGCATGATTGTTCTTTCATTCTCCTTACTGTTGGAGCAACGTTGGCCCACCTAATATGGTTACCCTGAAAATGTGGACAACAAATCTGCCCCGTAAATGACTAAATGTTAACACAGGTGGGCATTGGAAATTAAAGAAGAAAAAAACTTTTGATTTAAGATCAGAATTTGTATCACTGCCAATCTGTTCTGAGAGGAGATTCTAGAGGAGAAAGTCGCCACACGACGTTTCAATTAATAAGAGTTGGCATCTCAGCATGTTGAGCCAGGGCTAAAGAGAAAAAGAAGGGCTGCTGGTTCACTCCTTTGAAGAGACTCTCGCCGCGCCAATCCAATGATTTTTCTCAAGTGACGTCACTTTGGCGCAAAGCTCGAACTTTTACGTCAAGAACAGAGCGTTCGGCCTTACTAGCTCTAACTAATATTGGAGCATTTTTTTTTGTAACATAATCTAAGACATTTGATATTTTCTATAATGACTATCCTCAGTTTTTGCAGTGAATTTACAAAAATTTCAAACTATTAACGAAATGCCAGTTTGCGCGATTGCAACTTGCAAAAATTCTGATGGAAAAACAAATGGAAAAAATATAATTTTCCGCGTGTTCCCTAAAGTAAATGAACAACTATGTAAAGAATGGATTCCGAAATGACACAGTTAATATAAAACAGCAATACGTTTTTTCTATCGTTAAGAACTTTTATAAAAATTCGTTATCTAAATAGAAACCGCTTCGTTACTTCAAAAAGAAAGGCAGGTGAAAAAAATTAAAAAATGAATGAAGTCCATGAAAATTAAAACGTGAGTAAAAAGTATAAATTAAATATATAGTGTATAGTTGAAATTCTCCTAATTTCATAACATACTTTTTAATGTAGTTATTCTAAATATGTATGATTTTTTTAAAAATTATATTCTCTTAAATTTAAATATCTATAAATTATATCATCTTAAATTTAAATATCTATAAACAAATGTAAAATTTCTAATGTCATTTATGAACCTAAATTATTATTTTGTTTCAGTAATTAAGGTTGATGTTTAAGGTTGATGTTTCCTAATGATTAAGAATGAACAAATTGCTATAAACGGCATATTTTAAAATCAGGGATTCTAAATTTAACTGAACTTATTGTTATAAAAGAATATGTAGATAAAAAAGTGTCCATATAGGCTTTCATTTTTCTTAATAATTAAAGTTAAAACTGAACTTTTTAAAATAAAGTATTTATAGTGTCATTTTCGCCAACTAGTAAAATATTTTTATAAGTTTAAAATGGTATTTTTTTTAATATAATGGCCAAGAAAGTTTTTTTGAACTATGTTTATGAATGGAAATAATGTGTTAATTACGTAAAGTTTGAAAGCTAATAACTAGAAAAAAGCCTAACTTATTTTTACCGAGAGAAAGATGCAAAGTTATCATAATATCTTTGCTTTCCATCTCCGAGATCAGTGGACACAGTGACGTCACGAGGAGGGAAATCGTAGCTTCAGCTCTAAGAGCGGAGTGAACTAGCCCTTCTATTCTCTTTAGCCCTGATGTTGAGCACCTCGTGTACATTTGAGGAAATCTCCGCCTGAGCATGCGCGTTGCTTAGAAGCGTTCCTATATCTTGCACTCAAGATCTTGATCTTAAGATTGTATATTTGTTATACGAAGCGCACTGCTAACAGAATGAAAGAAATAAAAATTTGATTTGTTTGATTTTTTATTTGGACAACAAATAAAAAAATTCGTAAGTTTAAATTTGAATGAATTTTTGTAATTAATAACAACGAATTTTCTTTCATAAGCATATCGTACAGGAAAAGCAAATCGTACATCAGTATTTATATACTTATTTTATTATTATCTGGTGATTAACAAGAACCTGAGGAAAATCGATTTATTATCCAACAGAAAAGATTTTGAAATACGCGAGTGTCATTCAGAAACCAAACAATGCTCGGAATAACTGTTTTGACAATGAATGAAATATAGGAGATACAATTACGACGATATATTTACAAAGTCACAGCCTTGTGATATTTTTTTTTAACATTGCAGTCATAGTTGTCAGGGCATTTGTTCTAATACTCTTCTATCACTTAAAATTTGAGCCAGAATCATCTTGTCACTTCTGGTGTTGAAAGTTACCGGGCATTTGCAGAAAAAAAAAAAAAAAAAACACTTGACTGAAGGATTTTTTTTCACTTATCACTTGGCCTCGCAAGTGAAAATTTTAATATGCGTAGTTATATATAACCCTCTGGGAAGAGCAGAAAAATTTATTCCAGAATTTTAATTAAGAGACTTGTGATCATCCTATACACTTCCTGGGGTGATCTGGGGAGCGTTTTCTTTTCTTCTGTTACCTGAGATTTTTTAAAATTTTATATTTATTTATTTTTTAGCAGATTATAGATACTTTCGTATTGCTGTTTTCAAATCTGTAATCGTTTTCTCTCAGCAAACTACAGTTATTATGCAATTTGATCATATATTCCTCATCAAGATTTTTTTTAAATTCACTCGAGTGAATACTAAGTGTCTCCACTTCTCTGCTACATAGGGAGCAGTAGGAAAAAGAAGTTAACTACTGTCTTCATAAACTTGTACATTCAGAAGAAAAGAACTTAACCTAAAAGGAATTGGAAAAAAAATTCTGAAATGAACTATGAACTTTCGCAACATAACTAATTTTGGATTTGAAATAACCACACCCGAATTCGGTAAGATCAAGTACTTGTGAAAATGCCCCCAAAAAATGTGTTCCCATTGTTATGTTTATGTTTTTTTAACTTCAAAATTTTAAGAGCTTGATTTATTTATTGTTATATATACATGCCGGTGGTCATAATAATGCACGATTTATAAACCTTTGCCAAGATTTAAGTGTAAATTAAAAACCATGCAGTTTAAAAGATAATGACTATAATACGTTTAGTGATTTACTACTATACCTTTAGTCAAAATTGAGGAACATTTTTTTTTTCGCTGCCCCAGAAAAAATTTAATCTCAGTACTATTATAAAACATTCGCAAAGTACTTGACAACCTCTAACGTCAATATTTTCTCCTCCGGTAATGAACTAAAGTAGAAATTTTTTCAAAGCAAACATGACTTTTTCAAAATTTCACAGTACTTCAAGAACATTACCACTTAACTATTTCGCATTTTCACCTGCTTTTAAATTAAAGTAGTGCCGGCCAGGTGGCCGAGCGGTTAGCGCGCCTGACTGCGAAGCCATTGGCTGTGGGTTCGAATCCCGCTCTGGGCATGGATGATTCTCTCTCTCTCTCTTTGTGCTATCCTCTGTTGTGTGTGAGTGTGGTCTCATCCTACCACTTGAAAATATTTATTCACTATCCTGAGCAAGTTGGCATCTCTGTGGATAAAAATACAACTTTTTTTGTGTGTTCTATATTGTATTACTTTCTACAAACCATTTTAGTAACGATAATAATAAAATATATATAACAGCATTAATACTTTACTCGAATTATGTGTTTCTAATATTCTTGGCTTCGCCCTCATCCACATGGTATTCGACGTGTTAATATATTTTACTTGTTAAAATACATTCATTACTCAATGGTGGATATTTTGGGCAGCTCTGTTTGGCGCGAACCGCCACTAATTCTTCGAATCTGTGATGTCCTGTGTTCTCAGGTCATATGGGAATAAGCTTATGACAGTATTCATTTTTAAATAAATTTGTATTTATATTTGTATTGAATATTTTAAAATTTAAAACGGTAGCTTAGAGAAAAAATTTTTTACATGGTTTTATCGCTTGTCAACCTGATTTTTATTTTGCAGTGATGGGAAATGTGCCGTTATGAAAAAAAATGGTCGTAGCAGATTTGCATATAAATCAACAGGAAATTTTCTTCAGTTAACTATTTATATGCTAGATTTTTAGAAACAAATATTAATTTTTATATTATTGAAATACTTTTGGTTGATAGGACAATACGAGGGTTGCTATTTATATTTCTGGCCTAATAATGAAAAAACAAATATGTAGGATCGAAATTGGTTTTATTGTTTTTCAAAATATTCTCCATGATGATCAATACACTTTTGCATGCGTTTGAACCAATTTTCAAAGCACTTTTTCCAGTCCGATTGAGGTAACTCCAAAACATGCGTTTTGAATGCATCAACCGCTTCTTCAGGGGTCGAAAATCGTTGTCCACGTAATTTATTTCTGATGTGTGGGAATAAGAAGAAGTCATTGGGTGCCAAATCAGGGCTGTACGGCGGATGCCCCATCAGTTCGATCTTTCGCTCCGTCAGAAATGCCTTTGTTTGAGTCGATGTGTGAGAGCTCGCATTGTCATGATGAAGAATGATTCGTCTGTTCTTCTGCTTTTTTCGAATTTCTCCGATGACTTCTGGAAAACAAATGGTCGTGTACCATTCAGAATTGACCGTCCTGCGTTGCTCTAACGCCACTGTTGCCACATGACCGTTAATGACGAAGAAACAGGCAATCATTTGTTTCGATGTGCTTCTTCCTCGAACAACTTTTGTTGGTTTTGCCTCGCCTTGGAAGACCCATACAGTTGATTGCTGTTTTATTTCCGGCTCATATGCATAGATCCATGATTCGTCACCTGTGTAGATGTTATACACAGCCTTTGATGTACCTTAAACGTATTTTTCCAACATTTCCTTGCACCAATCGACACGAGCCTTTTTTTGAGCGTTTGTCAGATTATGCGGGATCCAACGCGAAAAAATTTTCTTTACGCTCAAATGTTCATGCAATATTTTATTGATGCTAGTCATACTAATGTCCAAAGACGCTTCTATCTCACGGTATGTCACATGACGATCTTGAGTTATCAGTTCACGCACAGCATCTATCTTTTCTGGCATAACAACGGATTTTGGACGACCTGCGCGGGATTCGTCCTGGATCGAACATCGACCACGATTAAATTCGTTATACCAATTTTTTACAGTGCTGTAGGATGGCGCTTTATCGCTGAATAAATAATTAAGTTCATCGAAGCACTCTTGTCTTGACACTCCACGTCGAAAGTTATGAAAAGTAATGGCACGAAAATGTTCACGATTCAATTCCATTTTTTGTAAGAGAAGAACTTTTCAATTTACTGTCAACAACACAAATGAAGCTATAATGGTAAATCGTCTGCTGAATTTATGTTTAAAAATATCAAACTTTCGATTAAAATCGACTGCGGTCGCCTAGCAACACTTACTGTTGCCAAGGCCAGAAAAATAAATAGCAACCCTCGTAAAATTTCTTCGATACAAATGATAAGAACGAAAGAATACGGTTACCAGTCTTTAACATTTTGAAAAAGGCACATGTTCCAAAAATGGAACTTAGTCCTTCAAATGTTTAAATAACCGGCACAATTAAACGAATTCCGTCGAAAGGGATACCTAGTTTTGATTTGTATACTCATGATATTTAAAAGATAAAAATTTTTTTTTATTACATTTTAAATAAATATTATAAATACCAAATATTTATTCAAGTAATTCAAAATACTAAATACTTTTACTATTTCAGCTTTACGTGCAAGATTGATTTATTCCCGTCAAATTTTATAAAGTATGCATATCAAATAATAAATTAATCAAAATGAGTTTCTAAAATGTAGCACAGATTCGTAAAAATCAAACGTAAGACTTCCTTTTGTTTATTTGTACAAGAAAATATCATTCACATTCATCGTTTTGGGAGCAGGGTCTTTTTTTTTTTTTTTTATAATTTATGGATAATAAATAATTGATATTTTTATCATATTATTTTTGACACATGTATACACATGCTTTTATTTTATTTTGAAATGTTCTTCCAAGAAGATTGTTGATTTACGATCTTAACTTCATACAAATTATATCATTTAACTCTCATTTATTTGTTCATTTTATCATGTTGGATATAATATGAGTAATATAGGAAATCCGGCATTATATATAATGTTGATAATTCGACTGACAAAATATGAAATGGCTGAGTATTTTCACATTGCCTACATATTGTATGCAATGCCTAGATATATACTGTGCCTAGATATTGTATATGTTACCAGCAAAGTGTGATATCCGAAATTCTATAGAATGCCTAGACATTGTATATAATGCCTAAAACTAACCGGCAGTATATAAAACGATTTATAATTCACACATTTCCTAGGCATTCTATAGAATGCCAAATGAGAAAACCGGAACCGTCAAAGTATAAAATACATCTCCGATTCGTTTCGTAATGTATTAAATGTAATTCAAAATGTCATTCAAACATGCCATGTGGCAACAAGTAGGTTAATTTCTTATTTTTTTTTATATGAAAATTTTGTTTCCCTTAATAAAGAAGGCATAAACTATGTTTTGTACAACTTTCATTTTTCTTCACGGATTTTGAATAATTTTTTTTTCATGCCACTCTTATTATTTTTTTAAAAAAAGCATTTTTAAAATGTACATCATTAACATATATAACCGTCGTTGAATAGCCGAACCAATTTTTGGGTTTACGACTACTCATGTTCAACTCCGTAGCCTTGTAATTTTGAACCGATTCCAGAAGACTCTTGGATCAAGTATTTGGAGAAATTTTGTCTTCGTGGAAGACTTTTTGATTGAACTAAACCGCATTTGCGTTACATGGAGAGGAAAACCACGAAAGCCTTCCACGGTTAGCCTGACGGCAAGAGGACTATAACCCATGATCCATCTACCACTGAGGACATTTCACTTCTGCACTGTGGTTGGTGCAAGCCGGATGCGGAATTCGTATCGACCAGCAATCGCCGGGATCGAACCCCGGTTCACCTCATTGGAAGGCGAACGCTCTATCCCATGAGCCATCGCGGCTCACATCATTTACATAATGACCTCATCAGAATGTTTTTTTTTATACTTTGCCTAAATAGCATTTGTTATTCTATAGAATGCCTAGGTATTATGTACAGTGCCTAGGGAAAGTATGTAATACTTCTCATATTTCATACCTTGCCTAAAAAAAAATCCGGCATTATATACAATGCCTAGGCATTCTATAGAATGCTGGCGTTTTATACTTTGCCGACAATGAGTTCTCGGGTTATATTGAATGATAACCTGGCAACGTATAAAAAATTTGTTAAATTCATACTTTCAGATAGTATGAATATGATTTATTAGCATTAGTAGAAAGCTATTTTTTCATACATGAAGTAATTTATATCTTTTTTTTTTCAACCTTTAAGGAATAAATTTTTAGTAATCACCAGCGTTTCGTATGATCTTTTGCATTATTTATGCGTAAGGAAGAATGAGTTTGAAAAAATTTTCCGATTTCTCTACTCAGTCACAATCAGGATCCTTTAGAGAATGAAGTTAATATTTTAATGGTTTAAGGGTGATATTTTGACTCTTAAGACTGTGGGGAAAAAAAATAACTTACATTCTAAGTTACTTACATAGGCTTTAAAATGAGGTCATAATTATCACACCAAAATTTTGAAAAAAGGTAAAATTCTGAGCTTTTCTGATCACTCCTTCTACGCATATGTGAGGGGTTGTGATTAAATCCTCGCTTATTTGTATTGAATACAAAACAAGTTTTATCTAACATTGTCCGTTTTTTCTCCTTATATAAAAAAAAACTAAATTCAGTGGCGCGACAGCCCATAGAGGGCCAAGGCCTACTGTGCCCATCTCAGTTTTCTTGACCTTTAGGCTCTGGGGTGCAGAAGCAGATGTTCCGGTTAGGTGGTCAGTCGAACGCGAAACCCCCAGTGTTTAGTTCCCAAGCATGCTTGGTACTCATTTATCGACCCACTGAAGGGATGAAAGGCTGAGTAAACCTTGCCCGGCCCGAGGATCGAACCCAGGACCTGTGGCACGGGAGCGCGAAGCGCTACCTCTCAGCCACCGGGCGTCTTTTCTCCTTATATACTCCTTCTAATTTTTTTTATAAATATTGTAGAAAATATTTGACTAGGTGCTAGACTTTTTTTCAAGTGTAAGCGAGGCTATCTTTTCAAGTTTATATTATAGTTAGTCTACGGTACAAACTCCCCCCGTCACAAAGTCTGAGACCGTCTGCTGCTATGGAAACAAGAATAGCGCATTTCAGGGAGGGTAGCTTCTCTTCACTCTAAGGCTAACACAATAGACAGAAGAAAAATATTCCATTTCTCTCTCCAGGTTTGGCTTCACCCCGAACCAAAACCTGTCCTAAATAGTGATCCCACACCCCTACTTGAAAAAGTTATACCTCGTTACCATAGTCACCACCACAGGTCCAGACGAATGTCTAGGGGAGTTGTTACTTCAGACAAACTATAGATACCAGTCCTACCCTTGTTTTCCATATTTAAAAACGATATAAATCGAATCTTCCTTTATGATTCGACAAGAGGTTGGTGTCATAGGGATAACCAAATCTGACTCTAATGAACCAATCAACATTTTAAAAATTACTGTTCTTCTTCGAATGTTAAAGTTGTTCCGTGACCATTTCCTTGATTATCTGAACTAAAATTTCCACTAACTCGCCGCTGAATTACTGATTTTAGATTGCCATATTTTCTTTCAGCTTTTCACTGAATCAGTTCAATCTCTTTTATCACCACAAGAGCATCCTGCAAGTTCTTTAAATGGTAAAAAAAAGACTTCTTTTTGTTATGTTGTGAGCATTTTTCTTCAACTGACTAAGAAAAATAAAGAAAAATATAATCAAAAATAAGAGAAAAAAAAACCGAGCTTAGTTTTAAGCAGATTTGCACTTACCACAAAAAAAAATTTTCGTAGGTTTAAATCACTTTGAACTAGCATAGGTCCGAACTGTACTTCGAAGTTTTGTATGGTCTTTGATCTCATTAATTATTTAAATATAGACGAGAATTTTTTCCCAAGAACTGTTTTAAACGTTCCTGAATCTAGAGACAAAGCTTTGATATGGCATACTTTTTTAAAATTTTCTCTAGACAAATTTTTTAAAAATGATGCTGGCCACTATCCCACCAGGGTCATGATCACCCCACCTGACCGTAATACTCGGTCATATTTTTTGATTTTGCAACCTATTTAAACAGTTACAAAAAAATTTACCATTTGCATTAGTAGAAAAAAAATTGTTTTTATTGTTTTTAAATTTAAGAGAACATATAAAGATTCGAATTATTTGATAAATATTGTTATTTCAGTATTTCCTCTACAAATATCGACATTCAGCATGCATTTATGGTGTATATTGAATAAAATATTTTTGTTAAATATCTCACTTTCACCACCAGATGTCTCTTGGTTCTAAATGAGAAAAATACTGTTTAAATAATATTCAGAACATTGCCAAAGGTATATGAAGTTTGCCATTGATAGGAGAATATATAAATCACTGACATAGTATGAATTACGTCATCTTCGTGATTCAGATAACTATACATTTATAGACTTACTCCTACATTAAAATGCGCAATAACATTTTCGGATTGCACCATTTTCTTACTACTCCAGCAGAGATTGCTTTAACTACCTTCATAGTGTTAACAGCTGGCAGAGAATGAAAATGTTAGCTGTCAATAAAATTTCTCTCTTGACAAACTGCGACGAAAACTTTCTTTTAATTTTTTTTTTCTTCCTAAAGAGCTGGATCACAAACGGCACAGCTCTGGTTGATAGAATAACGAAAACAGGTGAAACAGAAAAAACATCGAATGAAAAGTTTTAAAAATTTGTGTTAAAGATGCACCTTCTAGAAGAATCTAAAGATGTCTTGATTAAAGAATCTGAAGTATCGATAATAAAAGTTAACCAATACCTCTGATTTTTTCAAGAGATTCGAATTTTTACGTTTAATGTGGCACAGACGTATCTGTATGCTCTAACACAGATGCGTCATTTTGCTCCACCTAGCGGAGAAACTCTTTCTAGTAGTAGCAAAATTAGACTGTAATATATTTAATGGGATACCTGCAAGTGACGTAGTATGGGTATCTCGATCCTGATTGGTTGTTGAAACGAGGCATTTGTTTACATTATCAACTTTTCTTTCCATTCTATTTCGAGTAAGCCAAGTCCATCAAGTATCAATTCTCTTAAATGACGCGTGATATTTTCTATCACAAAGATTCTTCACAAAGATTTCAATTCTTTCATTGAATATTTCTTAGTACAAAGACAGGGGCGAAGCTATATAGAACACAATCAAACTAGTCATGTATCAAAATTGGCAGGTACATAAAACAAAAATACGTCACTGTTAAAATAAAATATATAAACAAATAATAAATCTAAGTTTAGTAAAGGACGTGAAAAAGAAATAATTATATTTTAACTAATTTGATGCGCGATACGGCCTTGTATTTAATTAATTTCACGTTAATCAACATTCTAACTTATGTGGAGAGACTTAGCTCGATTTGAACACGCCATCTTGTTTATAAGCGATCAGCTGGAGCTGAGATCATAGGTCACGTGTCTAGGTATCAATGATCTTTTTCTTCTTGAAGTTCAAGTACCCAATTCTTAGTTTAGTGATTTTTATTTAAAGTAATTTTGCAAACCACCAATATATATACAATTCAATCATGTGTATCATTGCTTTATGCTCACCATCAGGTTGAACATCTTGATTGAGTAGCAGATCACAGAGTATATACTCTAGAGATTTGAAGACGAGTTGCAAGTAGTTCAACATAGATTCCACCATCTTCACGCCGACGAGATGCTGAAAATATAGCATCAGGCGCCTGCACACTAAGTCGATGTGACTCTATAACCAGGGGCGGATTACCCCATTAGGCCAGACTAGGCCATGGCCTAGAGCCCTCAATGAGTAAGGGCCCCCTTAAAAAAAAATTTTGAAAATAAATTTTAAAAAATTAAGAAAAACAATAATTTTTTATAAAAAAAAAATCAATTTCAAATATATATTAATAAAATACGATAATTTTTTTAGTTCTAATTTAACAAAATAAAGTAAAATT
Source organism: Parasteatoda lunata (assembly GCA_949128135.1). Lineage (NCBI taxonomy): Eukaryota > Metazoa > Arthropoda > Arachnida > Araneae > Theridiidae > Parasteatoda > Parasteatoda lunata. The sequence goes on along the minus strand of OX421978.1, from coordinate 69,522,538 downwards.
TAATTCATTATTATTTCAAATATGTTTTCGTAAATGAAAAGATATATTAATACTTTTATATTCGAATAAATAAAAAATATACGAGAAAAAATTTAATCTAAGGGCCCCAAAATTTTGAATGGCCTAGGGCTCAGCGTACGCTTTATCCGCCCCTGTCTATAACGGTCTGGTGTTGTTTTCTCTAGCAGTTTATGTTACTTTAGGTTATAGTAACAACTTCCTTTATTGCAATTAGGTACGTAAAAATGCTGTTTTCCACATGAAAATGGATAAAAACAGCAAGACAACTGTATCTCTCATAATCTCCGTTAGCTACTGCCTAGTTGACCTCTAACTTTTCTATGAATTGTTTTCTAGAAGCCTAGATAAAAATCCTTTTGAAAACCTATGGAATGTTATGGAGAAAAGTATGGAATCACATCTCGCATCATTAGCGAGCCTTACTGAATTATTGACAACTGATGTTTGGCAAACTATTTTTGCCTAAAGCTTCCACAAACTTGTTGAAACTTTTTAACATAGCTTATTTTATATATTTCAAATAGTGTTCATTTTAAATTACTTAGTTTTTTACAAATACTTTTTTTTGGCATTGCTATAAACAAAATCAATACGTGGTTTTAGAAAACATTAGTAATGTTAATTCGGTGTCATAATCCACTTGTGCTAACAATGTCACGTTGATCATTGGATATCTCCGATATTAAGTGTTTGGTGTTGAATTGCCGCTTGGCGGGATTGTTTGGGGCCAGCCATCTTTCCTGTTGGTGTGGCCTTTTTTAGAACTGCTCATTCTTGTTTAGGCTAAGTCAGCCACAATTGCTTCTTGTTAAAATCCCGCCAAGCGGCAATTCAACACCAAACATAACCGCCGGGGTTGAAATATTAATTTCAATAAATAATAATCAATTAATTTCAATAACAAATAAAATTACAATGTTAATACAATTTAAATCAACAAGAAGCAATTGTGGCTGACTTAGCCTAAACAAGAATGAGCAGTTCTAAAAAAGGCCACACCAACAGGAAAGATGGCTGGCGCCAAACAATCCCGCCAAGCGGCAATTCAACACCAAACATTAAGAATCATAAAGAATTAAAAAAACGAGCAATAAACTCCACTCCTTTTTTTACTGAAAGCTATAAGCTAGCAAACATCACTGATGCAATGGTGAAGTATTTAATAAAACTGAATCATCTATAGTTTAATTTAAAACGACGGCTAGTTTTGAACTAATAAGAAAATTCCTTTTTTAAAACTCTCGAACGATCTAATTAAAATTAATTTTATATTAGAAATTAATTTAATGAAATTAATTTTATAATTAATTTTAAGATCATTTGTTGAAATTGCCCTTTTACCCTCTATTCAAATTTTAGGTCGCAAGTGAACAACGGAGTGACAAAAAAATGACACACACAGACACTAACTCAAGATTTTTTAATAAAAATTTTATTAAATAATGGTAAATTGTTTTTAGTTTATATGGTTAATGTTTATATAAAATAACTCTTACAACGGAACTTAACTTATAGTTTGTCTAAAATAAGAACTTCCCCCGATATTCGTCTGGACCTGTGGCGGTGACTATGGTAACAAGGTATGACTATTTCAAGTAGGGGTGCGGTGTCGGGTCGGCGAGAGAAAAGGAATCTCTTTCTTCGGTCTATTGTGTTAGTCCTAGAGTGAAGTTACACTCCCTAAAATGAGCCATTCTTGTTTCCATAGCACCAGACGGCCTCAGACTTTGTGGCGGGAGGAGTTCTTAGCTTAGACAAACTATACTTCGTTCATTACGACAACAAAATTGTGAAAATATTCCTTTTTTTGGACTTTAAAACTCAAGTTATTCCTTCTGTGTAATCTTGTGTAATGAATTTATGCGATGTTTTTTTTTGCAATTGAAATTTTTATTTTTAGAAGCTACATCTAGTGAATTTTCTCCCAGTGAAGAATTTATTGCTGTCTTAAAACAATGCGATAAAGAAACTGCCACAAAATGGAAAAATGATTTTCATGATTGCTTTCTGGGAAAAAAATATGACGATGGTGGTAGGAATTTGGAACACATTATAGATAGGTAAATTTATATTCATTTTACAATAAAATTGAAATTCTGCATGTTTAATTTATCAAAGTATTGCTGTCCGATAATTTTTTTCCCTCTCTTTTATTTTACAAAAGGTGCTTTTAAATTTATGAACTAACTGAAAAAAACATGTGATGACACAGATTTTAATTCAGAAAAATTATTAAAAAAAAAAAGCATCTCCTTCGAATTAAAAACCAAGGTTTTACAGAAACTGTTCCATACTGATCATAACAATGCTGCCTATATATTATGCTACAGTACCTGGCCAAACTTATTAGACGCACTACAAGATTCTATGCAAAATCTTAATTATCATATGATACTATACAGCTTTTTTGTTTTTACGCGACTGAAACCGGTTTGTACTTGTTTACGTTTGTGTATCAATTGGTAAAAATGAGACGATGTATTCTATAAATTCGACGATTGGATAAATTAGACGATATATTATATCAATATAGAATATTTATTATACGATAATAATCAGACTAAATTGTTAGACGAATTGTAGTGTTTTAATAATTACATGTTTTGCACGAGTTTATATGCAGAACTTCTATATTTAAAAATACATGCATAGGGTTTTTATTCAGGGGATTTTTTATATACTTCCTATTTGTATTCATTTTTAACGTATTGCATTTCAATGTTAACCAACTGATACACGAACATAAACAAGTCTAAACCGGTTTCAGCCGCGTAAAAACAATAATGCTATATAGTATAACCTGATAATTAAAATTTTACATAGGATCTTATAGTGCGTCTAATAATTTGGCCAGGGACTGTATACTAACTATGTTCTAAAGCCCACCGTCAGATAGGTCGCACAATGAGGGAGCAAGAGTGAAGCGAGAGGCATACGGGAGGCAAATTTCCATAAACTTCATTAGCATGCGCAGAGGCGATGTGCGCATGCTAATGCTTTTGATGATTCGCCACCCGTGTGCCTCATTTGCTCCCAGTTCGCTTTATCAATGTACGGCCCACAGAACAATGCCACCTTGAACGAGAAGTGATAATGGTGAAACTATTTTTTAAACTTGTTTTGGCATAGTCATGGGGTAGTTTTCCGTACTAATATTAAAATGAAAAATGAAACATTAAATTAATATTTTAAAAGAAATTTTTTTTTCTCCAAAAAATAAAACCAAATAAGCTTCAATATTGACATTTCACGATAAAGACAACCCAAAAAAAATTTTTTTTTTAAATTATTATTTTCATAAATATGAATGAAAAGATTTTTTGTATATATACATATGAAATATATGTACAAAACAAAGATACTTATGGTATAAATGCAAATTTGCAGATTGTTAACTAAAACATTAATTTTTTGCGTGCATCACGAACGGGACAAAAATGGTAGAACTGTCCAATTTAATAAAGAAAAACTTTATAAAATTTAATAATTGAATGAAGAAAAACTTTATAAAATTTAATAATTGAATAAAGAAAAACTTTATAAAATTTAATAATTGAATAAAGAAAAACTTTATAAAATTTAATAATTGAATAAAGAAAAACTTTATAAAATTTAATAATTGAATAAAGAAAAACTTTAAAATTTAATTTAAATCCGCTTTTGTTTTGTTAAGCCTAATTAATGGAATTCGTCTTAATATTTTCTTTGCGATATGTAGCGGTATGCTAGGTTTACAAACTAATTTTTTTTTAGGAAAAACTGCGCGTATGCAGCCTCTAAACTAATTGTTCGTACTTTTAATTGTATAGTAAAGATAACTTTAATGACTCTTACGTGTGTTACATCTTATTGTTATTATAAACTTTAGTATTACTAAACACTAAAAATGGTGAAAATTACTTAACAGCAAAAGTAACTTCAACCATAACTTTTGAGAATAAAGGGACATTCCTTTTCCCTTGTGTCACTACTCCACTTTTGGTATAAAGTAGTTGATTTAAAGTACACTAAAATTCTTTATATACCCAAGTCAAAATTTTTGATGGTTTTCAATTGATGGACCAACATAATCTTGATGGTAATCATCAACAATTCCGTCTAGATCCATTATATTTTTTTATAGTAACCAGCATAAGTAACCATCACGTCAATGTAGGAATTCGAACTGAGTTATGGTGGTCCAACATAATAGCAACTTGTTTTGATGGTTTGTTTATGCTGAACCATCAGAAATTTCCATCATGGGTTTTTAGAAATCTATTGTTAGAATGATCATGAACAACGATCATCTTAAATGTAGGAATTCCGACAGATTTATGATGATCCAACATAAAAAAAAACCCCAATTTGATGTTTTGATTGTATATTCCTGAGAACCAACAAGAATTCCCATTAAACCATCATACCACCATCAGGGACTGTTGGTCCATGAGAGTTAAACTTCTCTTGATGGTTAACCATCATAGTATTAAAGTAGCATTTTCCACCATGGAATGATGAAAGTTTGTTGGTATATCAAACACCATGAACACATAATGGAAAATGTTGGATGATGGTGATAATCAAAAATGATGTTGGACCATCATGAGTCCCGCTGGAACCAACAAAAAAATCAAAATTTTTTGATGGGACCATCAAGAATTTTGACTTGGGTAACAGGTATTGTAATTTGTGGAAGCTTTATTCGATTTTTAATTTACAGAATCCTAAGTCACGCGGAAGCATGCGTGGAAACTTCAAACAAAGAATGTAGACCCGATTTTGAAGATTTCAAGGTGATTTTCAGTAAAGTCTTGGAGCAAATGAAGGATTATTCAAACCTGTATCTTGAGGAAATATATTCTGGTAAGAGATGTGCATAATTATCAGTGATTTTTCAAATGAGAAGAAACTTAATTTACTCAATCTATTTTGACATTATAAGGAAGTGATTATTAACTAAGCATACTATTGACTGAAAAACATTTAGAGTGAATTCAAGGGAATAAGGGTTAACTTTGCGCTGCTTAAGAATGAAATTATATGAAAAAAATCGTGACACATGAACAAACAAGCTATAGCTTAGTTCCCCCTATTGGCCAATCTCCTTTTAGTTATCGTTCCTTGTTAGTTTTCCATTGCATATCCGTATTTTCTTCTTCTATGTTTTAACACCGAAGAAGGTTCTTCTTTACAGAAATGAAACTATAAATAATCTTCTGAAACTCAAGTTTTAAATAATATCATAAAGTACGATATTTACATCGAAATACATAGCTCAGGAGAAAGTTAACTCAAAAATATGGTGAAAGAAAAACTTTTTTTCTTAATCTACTTAGTTTTACGCATTGAAATGTGTTTAATTATTACTAAAAATTGATAAATTCAAATTTTTAGCTTTTTTTACACATTGTAAGGAATTTTTATAGTGTATTTCTTAACATTTTAGTCTTGAAAAAAAAAAAAAAAACAAATACACAGGACACAAATAGTGAGATATCTATCTATATGGCATAAAATTGTCAGACAATCAAATTTCTAATCTTATAACTTTTAATTGTTGTTAAAAATTCCGACCGATAAAACTAAATATATTTTGACAAAGAAAATCACATTGTGAAGGCATATAAACAGAAAAAAAAAAACCCTCAAAATACTATTTTTTTTTTTTAAACGATAAAAGGATATTAAATATTGGTCAATAAAATGTACGAGTGGGTCTCAGAAAATTTTGTATAGAACTTTTTGTTTAGCTTCATTTATTTTGGGCATTTTTTTTTTTACACTTTTAAAACAGTAAAAATTTAAAACAAAGAATATTTTTTTTTATAAGATTTAAGATAGAATTTCTATTATTCTCTTAAGAATTATGAAAAATTATGTTCGTGGAGGAAATTTATATTTACTCTTTATTCTGAATGAAATTTTTGATGACTTCAAAAAAATAAAATACATATGGCATTCAAACTGTATAAAGCACAGATTTTATAAACTTTTATAATTACGTATATCGTATAAAAGTTAGAATTCAGCATGTTACTTTTTCTGATGATGTAAATCTGAGTTTTGAGAACTTTAAATATGAAGTTCTAGAGACATTCGGGATTCGAAGCAGGCAGGAGGTGTAATCGAACTGACCTTACCCCCCCCCCCCCCTTAACGGGAACCGCTAAGCTAGAGCATTTACATTTTAACTAGAGCTCTCTGTTTAGTGACAAAACAAATTATAATCGTTTCTTGACAGTTACAATCAGAATTTAAGACAATATTATCGCTAAAATGATAATCTTTTTGGCTATTTCAAGATTAACAAGTGCACTAAATATTCAACTGAAGTTCTGCGGATGACATCTGAAGATTTACTCGTTTTCATAACGGGACCAGCAGAATTTATCGACAATATAGCCAAACAGAAATTAGTGCTAACAGTCCAGTTTGATTACTTTCCAAGTAGTTAATTTCATTACACTTTATAACTGAAGTTCTATATCTGATTACCATCTTATTAGATTCGAATTTACTTGCGGGAAACCAAAATTCCGACCACTTTTAGATAAAAACTGAAAAGAAAATAATAATAAAAACTACGTTATTCAAATAAACCAAATAAGTAAAAATTATTCGATTATTTGCCAGACCAGAAACGAAAAACGTAAGGCACACCATTTTAGTATTAGCTTCTATCACCAGCCGATCCATTCCCTCACACGTCTTTCAGTAATGATGCACCCTGATACACATAGAATTATCCATTTGAAGAAACGTAGTTCATTAATATTTTTAATTCATGATAACAACTTAAAAAATCTTAATCATGATTAACATATTAAGATATATTCATATTTGAATTTAGGATTACTTGTTAATTGCTTGATGATATTCACATTTGAATTTAGGAAGAGAAAAAATAAAGGATTTAACATGCGTGGAAGACACATTATCCATGAATGGATATGAGAGATGTTTCAATGATCTTCCTGCAGCCACTAATAAAAGTGAATATGAAATTCAAAGGTAAGCTTTATCTGTGACATTACTTAACCTTTTAAAATCAGCCGTTGCTTTAGCATAGATACAAGAACTGCACACAATACTTCATACTTTTAAATGCTTCTCATCCAAAATAGCTTATGATTAGGGTGTTACAAAACTATAAAATGATGATAATGTCTTGCCTAAAAAACTTTTACAATACAATGTAGGATTGCATTCAGCAAAAGAAATCAAATTTCTCTGCGTATAAAAGGACGCATACTTTGAGATTGATAACAGAACCACACACCATGTTTTGAATACCAGGTCTGCCAACTTTCTTCGATTTATGTAAAAATTTATTCTAGCGGTAGATATGGTTATGCTTTAATGTATTTTTTATTTTTATTTGTTTGAATTTATTTTTCACACCACTACATATAAATGATTTAAAAGTTTATATGCAACGTCACTTGTCCCAGGTCTCCGGTGGAGAAACTTTTAAAACGTTGGTAAAATTACCTAAAATTTTGAAAGCTATAGTTTTTAAATGTCCACCACTGTAAAAAAATATTTTGGAAAAAGCGTAGTAGTTAGCAGGACTGGAATACTATAGTTTAATGCTGTTGGTTTAGCTAAAGATTTTTTTTGGCATGTTTTAAGCCCATGCTGGTTTAACACAGGTTAAAGAACATCTTAAATCTATATCCTACACATTTCATAATAGCGAAGATTTGTAATCTAATATAACAACTAAATGTAATATAACAACTAAACATCTAAATCTAACAACTTAAACTGAATACTAATGGACAAAACGTGATTTTTGCATTTGGCGAAGATGTAAAATTAACTAACCATTTACTGTTATTTTTTTCAAAATCAAAAGAGGCGTCCAAGTGATATCATGCTTCCGCCAAACGGTCTGCAACATGAAGGTAAATTTAGATTTCGAATACCGCAGGCATTACTTAGTTAAATAGGCTTAAGCAACTTTTACATTTATAGATAGCCAACATGTTATGGAGGTTGAATATTGTTGTTTTGTCCTACTCTACATTGTGATACAAAAGTTCTTCAAATTAACTAGCGTTTAAAAGGCGTTGTTAGTATTGAGCACATAAATATATGTGTGTATGTGAAAAAATATACACTCCAAAAACAAAGCAAACATGATTCTGTCCGAAAGGTATTTGGAATTTACAATCTTTAACAGAACACGTTGCATATGTTTGCTGGTTGCAAGATTACAAAACAAGTGTGCAACCTTTAATTTTAAGCTCCAACCCCATGAGAGTGGATTGTTCCATTTCTTTTGCACGTGGAAAAAAGTTGGAAATGCATCTTATTCCTTAAGCAGATGTCTTTTTTTTTACACTTTTAAGGTGCCATAACCCTTTATCCTCTACATACACTTTTTTCTAACTTAAATTAGGCGAAATTCTTAGCCACATCCGGGACAGAAAATATTTCAACAACTTAAAAAAAAAAGTGAAAGAATATAATGGTATAAAAAAAATCAACACAAAGCATGAATCGGAGCGTCGGAATGATTTTAAATGCTGTTTGTTATTAGAAAAGCAATGATTAATTTTCGATTTCTGAATTGTAAAAAATAAAAGAAATTCAGTCTACTGTATCCATTTTAGTAGAACATTCTCTACCTGCAAATGATAGAAAACAATCTACTTCCATTGGGCGAGAGCTTAGACTTGTAAGAACAGTACTGAACACTTATTTTGTAATCTTGCCTCTGAGACAAATATTTTTGTTGAAAACGAAAAAGCTAAGAAGCTGTTCATATATCGCATTGTCCACCTATGCATAAGCCTATTAGATGAAGGGGTGATATAAACTTATTTAGCTCAGAGAGGGGGTTTTACTGCAATAAAGCTTAATAAGAGCAATAGGAGTCCTGAGGACACAATGAGGCACTGAACTGCCATTGAGAAAATCTGATAATTGAATCCCCAATGGCTGCTTGAACAATGAGAGTCTTGATGACTCAATGGTTAAGACATTGAACTGTCTTTATAATGATAGTTCTGTACTTCAATGAAGTAATGGAACTTAAAAAAAGAAACAATTAGTCTTTACAAGCAATGACTTAAAATGAAGCCAACAGGCTTTCACCTATTTGACAAAAAATTGCTTCTAAATTGGCTTCTAATTGCTTCTAAATTGGCTAATTAGATCTAGAGATATAGCAAAAACAGGTTAAGCAAACACACAAAAATTCTAAATAATTTCTTTCATTTATGTAATCATTTAATAATGAGTCTGGAATTGAATTCCCAATGGCTGCTTAAAGCCCACCCAACTGCCGATCGAGGGTACCATTTTGTTTACTGTTAATCTATTTTGTCTATTGTAAACTACAGGCGGCCTGTGTGCGATGATACCACATTGCCATAATCTTGAAATTGTGAAGCCTTAACCTCCTCGACCCCCTGCGGGCTGTTACAGAAATGATTTACTTTTATAAGAACAATATAAATTTATCATAAAAATTATGAGAAAATACAACACAAGTGAAAAATGTCTTTCACTCTATGCCTACACGTATTTATACAATGCATTTTAAATTGCAGCGCAGTGACGAAAGGAATAAGATGTACAAATCGAGAAAACATCGAATGCAGCAAAGAAGCTAGGACCAGCCTAAATAGGATTGTTAGAACATTATTCGGAATAGAGCAACCACCTGAAGAAGATGAGATGGATGAAAAGCCAGAGCCACCACCCCCTAAAATGTGGTACGATTATGTTGCGGAACCATTTGTGACAGCTTGGGTGGCAGTCAAAAACTTCTTTGTAAGAACGTTTGGATAATTTTACTATTTCACAGTGTTATTAAACAGGGTTCTGGCTCCATTTTTTAAAAAATGAGATTAAAAGCATTCTTTTAAAAAAAGAAGACTTTTCAAGAAATTTATGATAACAAGACTAATCTTTAAAACTAAGTAAGAATAATATAAGCGATTGTACTTAACTCAGACTTACTTGTAATTTTTTGAATTTATTTTTGGATTCAATAATTATGTTTTTTTTTTATTTACGTTTCCAATGCTCAAAAAATTGCAGTAATTTATTTTTGAAAAAAAAAATTAATAGTAATCAAGTGTCACTGGTTCTGCGAACATTAGATTATTCTAAAATTTTTCATTTCAGATTATATTCTTCTCATTTTTTTAAAGACTTTTAGAATTTTTCAGTGAATTAAAATCATGTGATGTTCAAGCTTTATAAAAAATTGTACTTGTAGTGATTTTGAAATAATTAATAAAATGTTATGTTTCATCGTTTTAATGCTAGCCTTTTCTTTCTAAAAAAATAAATAAAATCAAATATATATATATATCACAATCAGTGAATTGCTACACAGGTAATTTAAAAGTAAAACAACAGCCCTAATGTTAGGATTGCGAGTTATAAAAATATAGTGATATCAAGTTTTACTTAAGAAAAATATTGTTTCATTGTTTTAATACTAGACTTCACAATCCAAATAATAAAATAAAATTATATATATATATATATAATCACTAATCACAGTCATTGCTACGAGTTTGAAAGCAAAGCAACAGTCTTAAAGTCAAAATTATACATTGTAAAAAATAAAAATGTAGTTCAATTATTTTAATGTTAGTCTTTACAGTTCGTATAAATAAATGAAATTTAAAAAAAAAATAAAAAAAAGAATACGTAACCACCAATCATAATCTGCATAGGATTTAATAGTAAAACAACAATCCATAAGTTGATATTGCATATTTTTAAAATCATGTGATGATCATGTTTCATGATTTTGAGCTGCTAATGTTATGTTTTCTTGTCTAATAAAAATGTTATGTTTTCTTACTTTACTGCTGGTCTTTACATTCAGAAATAAATAAAAAAAATCATGCATTTTTAAATATTTTAAAATAAGGAAACAAGTTTTAATCATATATAAACACAACACTTTTTATTAATACATGATTATTTAAAAATAACAACTGATACAAACAAAGTTAAAGATTTGCAATGACTAACTACTACTTCATTTTCCATTTTCTTCATATAACTAAGACATAGTGCATTATGGACAAAACATAAAAAACAACAAGTACTTATGAGGTATTTAAGAAAATATATGACAACTACGTATGAGGTATTTAAAAAATATCTGATCACAATATGAATTCAGATAATTTAATAATAAAAATACATTAAGAAAGCAAACTAGCTCCTCTCAGACTTAGTGTACAAGAAAACAGAATATTTCATGAAATAATGTGAGTTCATCAATTTCAAATCATTGTAATATTTATCGCATTTAATGAATAATGTCTTTAACCTATTCAGGACCGGGAATAGGAGAAAGGCCTTTTTCAAAGGCCTGCACACTCTGAGAGTATAGATATGCACGGGACAGGACGATTTTTAACATTAAGTTTCATTTGAGTAAGAAATTCATATTAAATTATTATTGCATTACTGTTACAGTTTGTTATCATGGATAGCACCTAATTACACTCTAATGAAATGCTCAAGATAATGATATTAATAAAAAGAAAACAATTATTAAGCATATTCAAAACATAGTAAAACCCTAACTGCAAATGGCGAATCCACACTCACATAAAACAATAAGCTTTTCATCATTTTCTCAAAATATAAACAAAACCCTAGAGCCCAGTAATTCAAGAACCTAATCCTCTCGAAAGAACAGAAGATGCACAGTTGTTTATGTGTTTAAATACCCCGGATCAAACAAAAAGAAAATTTGGAACCCAAAAGACATAAGATGAAACCCCTGTGAGGTATTATTCGAAATTTCAATAGACTTGCACTGCGAAATTTCAATGGAGTGGCACATAAAAATTGGAATAAAACATTCTAAAATCCATGTGACCATGGGCTGCTGGGGTCAGAAAGGCCAATCTCATGCATGATATGGTGGAGTTTAAGGGAGAATTGCGTCATCAAATATATGTGATCACAATCCTGAACAGGTAAAATTACGAATGAGAAAATTTTTTAATAAAAATGAAATGAAGTTAATCTGAATGAATGAATGAAAATGAATCTAAGTTGTTTAAATAAGCTTCACAATAAAATTATCGAAGTTAATGGAGATACTTTTCTGATAAAATATTTCATAATAAAATCTAAATTTTATAAATCTAATTAAATGGTCCTTTTGAAAAGTTGAAAACCTATAAAATAAAAAGTTAAAATTTGCATCATTGCAAAGAAAGAAAAAAATTACATATTGACTGTTTTTATTAAAACAGTACTGGGTGCAAACAGTTGATTTCAATTTTTCTTCTTGTCACTAGACTTTGAGGAACTGTGTTGTACTTTGATGGTTAAGATATACTTTAAATTATTTATTTTTAATGAAAAACAAATATAAGATCTGAAAGGTATGCATATCTACAATGAAAGAGGAAGATATTTGTTTCTTTGAGTTGCAATTCCTATCACACATAGTAAGAAGTGCATCTAATTATAATAGAAAAAAAAAAAAAAAACAAATCAGAGTACATAAAATAAACACTTCTCATTTTTATGATTTATCTCTCTTTTTCCAGCAACTTTTAAACAGCTTGTATCTAGCATCTTTTAGGAAGGATGGTTCCTTTATTTATATTTATATATATAAAATATGAAAGCAGAGGGAAAAAATATGTACATAGTAAAAGAAAAAAAATTATGCACAGCTTTTCTGTTTTAAATAAATGTTTTGTAACATAGACCACTTTCTGTGGCTTAGCATTAATGGGCTAAATAACTTAATTTTTGTTTTTAGTTGACACAAAATATTTTTATTAATGCTGAGTAGTTTATTTTTAAAGTTTCACTGCTTTTTTTTTTTTTAAATTAACCATTTTTCTTAAATAACTTTTGTTAAAATTGCATTGGCAAGGCAAATTTATTCTAGACAATTTATTCAAGCATGTAACAATCAAAATATATAAGTTAGAATAGTTTATAATAAAAAAAATTATTTTAGATTCTCATGTTCAAATTATTATTTCAAAAATAAGGTATTATAATAAACCATAATACTCTTAAAATAACGACAAAAAAATTTGCCTTATTATCTAGAAAATGTTATGTACACTACTATGAAAGTACAAGTTAGTTTTTGAAAGGAATCTGTATAAATTTAATGTTCATTTTCAATGCTAAATATTTCATTTAAAACTCATTATATTTATTCTATTAGACAAAGATTTTTATATTAAAAAAATTAACAATTTGAAAGCATAAATCTGTAATAATGTCTTAAAGTGAATTAATACAAAAGATTTCTAAGTAAAGAAAATAAAACTAAATACTAATGAAAAAAACTATATGCAATAAAACTAAAAACCAAGAAAAATGCATTAACAGAGTTATAAGAATTTTTATTTTTAATAAACGGCAATATAACTTTCACATTTTAACATAAATAAGTCAACTTTGTAATATAAAACAACATCTATTAATGATGAATCTATTGATGGAATGGATTTTCTCTATTAATGATGGAATGTATCAAGAAGGGGCAAGATAAAATGTTTGAGTAAAAAATTTCCGGATAAATGTAATAAAATATTAACTAAAAATCTTTAAGTAGAATTTGATATTGCAAGACTTGGTGGCAAAAATATGAAAATGAAAATATAGACGATTGTAATAGATATATTGTATCAGATATGCCAATTTATCATCAAATATGAAACTACCTTTTTATTATGTATCTAAGTTTATAGTGAAATTATTAATAATTATTAATACAATTATACTATCTTTTATTGTTATTTATGGAAATTAAGACAAAGATAGGATGCTTGTTAACAATATATTGAGGCTCTAATGTGTAAAATATTGTAAAAGGTTCTAAAAAATGAAATTCATTTAATTTGCATTAATAACATTTAAAACTATTGCATCGAATTATATATATGTTCATGTACACTTACTACACAGTAAACCCCTGATTATTTCTTTTGTGATGTATAGGTGGTCTGATTTTATAAAAGTTTGCATGCACCAAATGTTTAAGTAAATTTTAAAAATTTTATTAGCAGAGATTAAAATTAAGGATAATCTGTTGGTCCAAGACCACTTAAGTTTAATGACTCTGAGCATCATGAAACAATAAGCAATAGTCCTGTGAACTAAAGATCAAATAAGTCTAAAGGGATGGAATGTCGCATGAAAATTTCACAGTTATTGGAAGAGGGAATAATTTTAGTTGTTCTCTGTTTTGCCCATGCATTATTGAAGAGAAGAAAGATAAGCGTGACTTCCAAACATCTAGTGAAATACCAACTTTTATGAAGGAGAGAAATAAAGTAAGACAAAAAAATTTAGGTTTATGACATCATTTTCAGAAAACAGTCAAGATTTAAATATTGCTCAATTAACCAAAGAACTCTTCAGGGGTGCTTTTGGTACTTCTTTCCCTGAACCATGTCATTAACTTGTCCTAAATGTTTACTCCTAAGCCCTATTTTTAACAGTCTAATTTCATAACTATTGTGAATGATAGTTGTTCCAGACAAATGGCAAAGAGAATTGTTTAGTTAGAGAGACATTACATTTCTGTTTTGATTCATGCAAACTTTATATTTATTTTTCATTATTTTTTCAAATCTACTCTATATATGAATATTTTCTTCATGTGAGATTCTGCCCCAGAATATTTTATGGATATGATCAGATTCTGTCTTAGGATGTTTTGTCTGCTTAAGTCTCTATCAGTCACACTTTATAACTATTTTCAATGATAGTTGTTCCAGACAAATGGCAAGGAGAGTTCTTTAGTTAGAGAGACATTATATTTCTGTTTTGATTCATGCAAACTATATATTTATTTTTCATTCCCCCCCTTCGAATCTACTCTATTTATGAGTATTTTCTTTGAGTGAGATTCTGCTCCAGAATATTTTATGGATATGATCAGATTCTGCCTTAGGATATTTTGTCTGCTTGAGTCTCTATCCCATGGTATTTAAATAGATATCTCATTATTAGAGCCTGGATTTTGATGACCTAAAAAATCTCAATTAATGCCTTTAAAAAGTGCAAAAAAATGCCCTTTAAAAGTGCAAAAAATGCCCTTAAAATGCGAAAATTGCGCTAAAAATACCTTATGACATGACTTAAATAAAGTAAAAATATTGAACTAAAACAATTTCTTACTCTTTAAAATTATTATGAGTCATTTAAAAAAATATAAAGCAATGCAATACTTGTTCTACGTTCATTCAAGTTTGAAAAATATGTTTTATATCCTAAAATAACAACAAAAAAAAAAGGAAAATATATTTACTCCAAAACATTTTCATTTTGTATAGAAACTTTAATGAATATAACAACTTCCATCTCATAATATTACTAAATATCAGAATTACATTGGATTACTAATTTTTGTTTTATATTTTTAAATGTAAACGAGCGTTTCTCGTCTGAAAGTTAATTTTTATACCTGAAGAAGCTTCTTTCAACGTCTACTGATGTTATTGGTGCGTACTTGAAAAAGACGGTCTCACTTACTGACAATTCTTCTTCAATTTGAAAAGATGTTGCTTCACCTGTTAATATCCTAGAGATTTTCTTCATTGTTTGGAAGCCAGTGTAATAATGAAAAATGATAAAAAAATAATAAAAATTGGAAAAAATTAACAAAAAATTTAAAAAATGCTTTAAAATGCAAAATATGCCCCTAAATTTAAAGAAAAATGCCCTATAAATCTTAAAAAATGCTCTAAAGGACAAAAAATGTACAAAAATGCAAATGTCATCAAAATCCGGGCCTTACTCATTATCTTTCATTTTTAATATTTTTTAGGATAATAATTTTCTTTTTTGCCTTGGCAAAACACGAATTACAAATAATAGGGAAACTAACTGAATCAGATCAAACATATGAGAATGAAAATCATATAACCATTTTGCGGATTAATTGCAGAACATGACAATTTTCTGCTGTCACCCCACACAGTTCTCTTGATAATCAGGGATTTTCTGTATTTCAATTCAAAACATGCTTTAAAAATTAAATGTGCAACATAAAAATAGAAAAGTGCTATAGTTAAATGCAATACGTATCGTGAGAAAAATTTCATAATATATCTTACAAAAGATCTGTTAACAATATACATGTATTAACTCCAAACTGCAAAAGCAAAATGTGCAAAAATCACATAATATTAAACCCATACTAACATGGAACATGTAATAAGATTATTTACACTTTAATGTTTCATTTATCACAGAAAGAAAGTTATAAAGTAACTTATGCCACAGTTCAGGATCGCTCTTGTAAGCAGTATGACTGCCATTTGGAATTTCAGCTCCTTGACTATTTGGCAAAAAACACAGCTTAGCAGAATTTTCTCCTCGATCCTTCTCACCAAACACAACTAAAGTTGGTACCTGGTAATGAAAATAAAGATAAATTTTATAATAGCAGAAGTTTTTTTTAAGAAAATTAAATATTTAATCAATCAAAGTGATATTAGGAAAAAGAGGAATTTTAAAAACAAGTAATATAAAAATTTTTTTAAAGCCAATACCTACTTAGGGCAATAAAGAAAAATTTTATTTTAGTTACTTTTCGTTAAATAAATAAAAAAATTTCTTCATATAAAACTAAAATTATTCAATTAAATTTAATTAATGAATTAATATTTGAAAAAACTGTATTAACATCAAGTGTCATAAACTATAAGTTTAAAAAAATTTATTTGATTTTGAGTGGATGAATAAAAAGTATTTTATAAACGACTGAAAAATTTGAATGATACATAAATATATATAGGGAGAGTGTGAACTAATAGTAGGAATTAGAAAAAAAAAGGCGCATTGTATCAGACAACTATAAAAGTATAAATTTCGTGACGTGGACCACACATGCTACCACTTACTGTTCTTTATTGAATTTATCGGACACAGTGAATATAAAATAATTAAATATTTAAATGTGCGTACTGACCAATTCATTTGTTCAAACTAAGCTTTAAATTAGAAATTATCACTCATATTATCTTTAAAATATGTGAAAAACTGAATCGCTAGTAGTAAAATTTAAAACAATGACTAACGCTTAACCAATCAGAAAATTCCATTTCGTTTTTCGTTCATCCCTATTTAATTAATGAATTAATATTTGAAAAAACTGTATTAACATCAAGTGTCATCCACAAGTTTAATAAAATGTATCTGAACTAATAGAAAAGTTTCATAAAATGTATCTGAACTAATAGAAAAGTTTAATAAAATGTATCTGAACTAATAGAAGGAATAGAAAAAAGTAAAAGAGGTTTCAGATGAAACTTACTCAGACAGATGGTAAAAGTATTACTTAACAGACAAAATTTAAAAAAATAATTTTTGCCAAAACTTTCACATTGAAATAAGAATATCAGTTATTAAAATATTTATTTCTGAAACATAATGCTGTATGCTTCATATTTTCAGGGTTGCCACACAAATCTAAAAAAAAAAAAAAAAAAAAAACAATTCCCTGTGTTTTCTTTGTACGTATTATGCACAATATAATAAGAGGAAACACAACAATTATTGTGTTTTTCTGTGAACTTTATTTAGCTATTATAGTCTTAATTGCTAGAAAACTTAAAGAAAAAAGGAACAGCCGAACAAACTTAAAAATGCTATAAGTAAATGCAATAGTTTAATATAGCTGAAATATCATCCTTAAATGTCCCATAGATTACACTTTGATTGGTCACCATTTTTTAAAAGATAAAAATAAGGCCGGGATAGCCTGGTTGGTAGGGCACAGGGCCCACGTCCAAGAGTTTGTGGGTTTGATCCCTGCCTGTTGAAGACTCCCTGTGTAGTAAATGGTGACTGATTCATGTTAAATCTGCCGAGTCATTAAGTCCTGAATGTTCCCATCACAAATCAATCCCTCTAGGGGTACTTACTGATCCTGGAGTTTCCTTTTCTTTTAGATTGGTTCAAAATTACAAGGCTACGGAGTTGAACTTTAGTAGTAGTAAACCCAAAATTGGGTCGGCTGTTCAAAGATGGTTATAAAATAAAATAAAAAGACAAAAATAAAAAACAAAATTCCCTGTATTTTCAAAGTTTGTAAAGAAAAAATCAAAATTAATTTTTATTTTAGAGGATTTTTAAATTCCCTGTATTTTCCAGGTTTTCCTGTTCTCCCTGTGAAGTGGCAACCCTGATTTTGCACAGCAAATTTTTAGGACTGCATATTTGACTAAACATTAACAACACCTAAAAACCTGTTATTTTGTCAACCATGTTCCCCTCCCTGTTTTCTTGAAGTGAGAAAGTTACATATTTTTATATCAATCAGAAATGATATTTCCATTTCAAACTACTAAAGTATGAAGTATTTGTTCGTTTTAACAACATTAAAATAATTTGTTTCTTGTGTTAAAATCTCATTACTTAAATAATGAGCTTACGATAAAATACAGTAAATAAATGAGGAAATAATTTATTTATTTTAACTCTGTTACTTTTAAAAATGTTTCCACTTTATATAGATATAAATTTAAATAATTATATTAAACTACTTCATTTAAAACTAACTCTATTTCCAACTTTTATATAAATATAAATTTAAATAATTATATTAAACTTCTTTATTTAAAACTAACTCTATTTCCAACTTAAATTTACAATCATGTATTACACAGATATGTGATGCAACTAGAAAGAAAATTACTGAAACGGCACAGTAATTTTACCACATACTTTTTTGAGATATTAATGAATAAGCATATGAAACTACTGAAAACACGCACAAGACAAACTTAAATCCCACAAGAATTACTGAATATAGTTAAAATACTGAAAAATCACATGTATGATTAGGTTTAGATAAACATTATTATCATTACATTTATTTTTCTTTTTAGGTCTTGTTTTGAACAGTTTTGTACAGTTTAAACAGAAAGTTTGAACAGTTTTGCATCACTTTTGATTAAATGAAAGCAGTTACTTTATTTAATTAAAATAAATAATTAAACAAAATTACAAAATTAAGAGAAATAGTTCAATTTATGTTATTAAGTAACTTTTCTTGCATTTTTTTAAAAAAAAACAAAAAAGAATTACAAGATGGTTACGTAATATACTGATCATTATACCACTCTGTTAAGTTAAAAATAAATAAATTATAAAATTGTACAGCAATTATCTAAGCTGTATTTGGCTTATGTACAGTTCTATTTCGATAATGATCATATTATCCTTAAAACCTAACAATCTTACATTGACTATAAAAATTAAAAATTTTTACGGATTCAATCTATTTTAAACCAATAAACAGAAGTATCATGATTTCTAGGGTTCCATGTTAATGGTCCAATAAGACCACCTAGTTATTCATTTAGTGTTCCAAAAATTTAATGTGGCAGACAAACTTAAGAAAAAATAATCGAACTTCAAAACTACGTAATTCATGTCACACACATTAAAAATTATTAATTGCCATCTATAACACCCTAAAACTAATTAGGTAGGTTCATTAGCCCAAAATGATTAAAGATTAGCGTTAAAAATGCTAAAATAATATTAGTAAATCAATTCAACATAGAGATTAAAATGCTGAGACGGAAGAAACAAAGTACATGAATGCAAAGCACAGTACAACATGTAGGTTTGACATTTCAACATTTAAATGTAAACATTTTTGTATCAGGCACTTTCTGTTATTCCATTTAAATTCCATACTTGACATAGAACAATAAAATTAGAATAGCAAAATATTTTTAAGTGCATAGAATTTGATGCAACAACAAAAAAATATTTATATATAATTTAACATATGTAGAACATTTGGCAACAATTGTCGTTATACTGGCGTGAACCTTAATAATTTATAAAATAATATGCTTTTGAAGATTATCTTTCCATGTAATTTCGAAACAAGTATTAAATTAAATAACAATTGCTTGCCTTTATACAACTCAAATCTGGAGGTTGTTTTTTCAAGTAACCTTTAATTCTTTCACAGTCCTCACTCAAAGATGTTTTGTAGACATTTTCACCATTTTTGCATGGACTTCCGTCCAGAATGTTCAGTGCCACAGGTGCAACTGGTACAAATCCAGCAAGTTTGTCAGAATGTTCCAAGAGGTACGGCAATGAGAAGGAACCACTCATGCTCGGACTAACGATCACAGGATTCTTCAGGTTCAGTGTTTTGATGATGCTGTCCAAAAACTCCCCTTTGTTCAGGTGTTCAATGGCTGGACTCTTACCATATTCTGTAGTATAAAGATATTAATCAGTAAATAAAAAAAATCAGATATTTTTACCTATAGTTTATTGCAGGTAGCTTAAAAAAACACTTACATGCACAACACACCATTTTTATATCTTTAAAACATATATGTATATAAAGCTGTATGATAACTAAAATCTAATGTTTCATCAGTTAATATATTTCCAAATTTAATGCTCAAAAAATTCATATAAAATTTGGAGTAATTCCTATGTAACTTGGAGACGTCTCTCTTCAATTCTAAAGCATATTTCTTAGAGTATAAAAAGTTTAATGACTTAAGAAACCGGGAAAATATCACTTTAAATGTTTATCCTACTACTATTGCATACTTAAATTTAAAATGACATAAATTGCGAAAAAATAAGCTCACAAAAGTTTTTTCTTTTTTTCTTTTCTTTTGCAACTTGAATTTTGCTATAAAAAATTTTAAACAGCTAATTCTTTTTTTTTTAAAAAAGAAAGAGGAAAAAAAGACTTTTTTTAGCTTTTTTTACAGAAAAAAAAAGACCACTATAGATTTCTTTCACTGGAAGGGAAATGGAAATAAACCAGACAGATTGAATAGGCATGCAATCTACACAAGTAAAGAAAAAACAAGCATTGATGATCTTTAAATTTATTTTTTATTTTTTTTCATTTTTCCCAAATATAAGAGAAATATACTTTCTAGTCACCATCATTCTTTCTCGATCATATTAATTGCTATTTACTAAATGTTGTTCTAAACTGGATATTAATACTAACTCAGCTCAAAACTACATAATACTAATTAATATTACTGTTATTACATATAAAAGCAAAAATGATTTTTTAATAATGAGTCAATGACATCTAAAGAAAATTGTAACTCTTTAAAATAAAAATTTTCAATAATAATTAAGGAAAACAAATTGTATGATTACATATTTGCTAATTGCAAGTCTTAGTTTTGTAAAATTAGTCTAAAATAGATGAGTGGCATTTAAAAAAGTTACACAATTCAGAACTCTACTTGACAATGTAGACAACTGTAGACAATGTGTATCATATCATCAAACTGTGATAATGGCAGTGTTGATAATTCTTGTTCCAATATTTTTTCTCTTCAAAAACCTTATAGACCAGTGTTCAAGTCAAATCCTTAATTTTGATTAAGGGATAGCAAATTTACTGGTCTGTCGAAAGTATAACTCTATGAGTATTCCTCAGGGTGTGTAGCCAAGTCGCTCAACAAAAAATAAGCATCTTTTAAGCACTATCTACATTAACAAAATTCTGAATAATTTTCAAAGACTTTACATGAGCCGCGATGGCTCAGGGGATAGAGAGTTAGCCTTCCAATGAGGCGAACCGGGTTAGAATCCCAGTTGATACGAATTCCCCATGCGGCTTGCGCCGACCACAGTGCTGACGTGAAATATCCTCAGTGGTAGACGGATCATGCGTTAGAGTCCCCTTGCCGTCAGGCTAACCGTGGGAGGTTCTCGTGGTCTTCCACTCCATGTAACACAAATGCGGGTTAGCTCCATCAAAAAGTCCTCCACGAAGGCAAATATCGATCCAGGAGTTCCCTTCTCTTCTGGATTGGGTTCAAAATTACAAGGCTACGGAGTTGAACATAAGTAGTCGTAAACCCATAAAAATTAGGTCGGCTTTTCAACGATGGTTATAAAAAAATAAAAAAGATATTACATGATCATGATAAAATATCTAGTTTCTGACAAAGAACTCTTTTCTTGATTATCGATTCGACGAAAATCAAAAATAAGCACCCTTAAGCACTTTTTAAAAATGCAACGCATCATGTTTCTATACACGTCATGTGCATTCAAATGTTATTATAAAATATTTTATTAAGTGTGGGGGTTGCAGACAATTTGTTGCGGGACTGAGAATGAAATTGAGTAATTACAGAGTGGGATCCATATAACAACACTGTTAAGGTAATTGAATCCCGCACAGATAATGTTGTGGAATCTACATTTGTAGCTTCATGGTATGTTTTAAAAGTTTTCATTGTGATACTTTTTTTAAATACTCTTAAATAAACTATTTTAGCTTTAATAATTTCTGAACATAATTCAAAGTATTGTTCCTAAAACAAACCCTTTATATGTAAGGAAAATACAGTGAGAGAAAATGTTAAAGTAATTGCCTATAAAATAGTAAAAATAGTTTTTGAAATGGGTAATTTCTAAAAGAAAATCGATAAAAAGTTATTTATCTCATTGTTTATAATGCATCAGTATTTCTTGATCATCGAATATCTGATTTTATTACTGGTGTATAAGTCAACCTCGTATTTTTCATAATATTTTGGGGGTTTGAAAAGTCGACTCATACACTGGGATACTTTTAAATATATAGTTTAAATGGCTGAAATATAAGTGTTGACAAGGGTTCTGGATAAAGATTTTCAATTTCGTCTAACTTATCCACAAAACAATATATAGGAATACAAGCAGAACAAAATGGAGATGGAAAGTTGTTTACAGTGTCATGCTCAAATGGTTTTTTGTATTGCACAGTCAAAATACATAATGGTAAGGAATAATATTAAAATTGTTAATTAATTTTTAAAACTTATAATATAATTTAGTTTATATAAAAAATAGAATTAATAAAGGCATATATTTTCAATTTTTATACTTAATTACCATTTTATACTGTCGTGTTTAACAAGATTGCAATAGAATACAACATAAACTAAAAGTTTTTATCACAATTGAATAACAATACTAATACAGTAAATCGTTCAGTCATTAATTCATTTGACTTAATTTTTGTTACAGTAACTATTTTTAAATAAAGACTTTGTTTCCGTAACATACAAATAACATCTTGCTGAAAAGTACTTTACATACTATAATGATAACAGAAGCACTGGTAAAATAATTTACTTTGAAGTAAAACATACTTGGTAAATCAATGGCAACAGGGTGGAAACCAAATGCAGCAATATTCTGAATGGTATTAAGTTTTCTCCAAATATCAGATGTAAATGCTTGGCCATGAAGTAATAAAACTGACACATCCTTCTTCATAGCAGGATTTGGATGAACAGCATACAGATAGTGTATTTTTGTATTCTGAAATTCAGGGAAAAAAATTAAATAACAAACTCAAATTATTCCATAACAATATTATAATCAACATCAGAGTATAAAAGAATAATTAATTAGAAAGATGATGAAAACAACATTGTTTCTTTTAATGTTCTTCTAATGGCAGAACAATTAGTTTTTACTAAGAAAATAAAAGATGATAATAATTTGGGTAATAAACATAAGATTTCATTAAAATATTTAATTGTGAAGATTTTTATTAACAATTTTAAAATTAAATAATTTATGCTTGTGGTGTTTGTCTTTCAAGTCAAGAGTTGCTATACAAATCTGAATTCTTTTGATACCTCACATAAAAGTTTATTCTAACATTTTTTAGACACTCTGCAGATAAAAATAAAAGAATTAAAAGTCACAAATCAAGAATTCAGATAATGCAAAAAAAAAGCATAAAAATTAAAAGTAATTTCCCACTGTTATAAATAAATCATTAATTTTATACTAAAAGTAACTTTATACCATTTGAATTGTATTTTCAAAGTTTTTCCTTTTAACACAACATGTATAAAGATATAAGTATATAAAGATACTTTTACATTAAAATACTGGGTGTGGAATTAATTAGGTAAATGTGTGATACCTTCATATTGTTGGAAGAAATCAATAAAGCTTAAAAAATTTTAAAATTTGGGGTAGTAGAAAAAAATACTCTGAACTCTTCTTTCAAACGCTGAAACAATTTTTGATACTTAAACATTTTAAGGGGCTTTAAAAAAATTCTTCAAACTATTATTGACACGAGTAAAAATTTATTGTTGTAATAGCTACCTATTATGCTTATATGAGTAGTGTGGTAACAGGTTCCTTAAGAGAACGCCATACTGCAAAATAAAATTTTTGTCAGAAATTCTCTTTCTTCTTCATTACTAATTTAAAATTTACCAGACAAACCTAGAATAAACTATGAAGTGTCAAATAATGAAAAGAAAATTTCAAACTATGCAAATCAAAATAAATTATGAGATGATAACTTAAGATTACGCAATGGAAAAATTCTCTTCTAATAACTTGTTTGCATTTTAATATTTTGAAGTATTTTTTTCAGCAATTCATGAGAAACTCTAGGTTTTTTCCTGCACTTACTTTTACTTTCTTTTAAATTTGATATTAGTAATGAAGCATAAAGAGAATTTGAGAAGAAAAAAATTAAAGATTCTCATTTTTTTTATGAGTTTTATTTTTTATGAGTTTTACAAGTTCATTTACGGAAAAAATTAAAATTCGAATTCTTAGTATTAAGCTAATTAAAAATCTTTTTTTTATTTGGAAGCTATATGCTTAGTAATATAAGCTGTAAGCTTAATTATGTGATAGCTGAGAAGCAGAATTATATTTAAAATTTTAGGCAACTAGATGTTTGATAATTACAAATGTTCAATGTATTTGACAAAATAAAAAAGACAAAGCAATGGTCTAAGTTGACTTATTATTTTTTTTTATATTACTAATAACTTTATTTTTCAAAGTAAAACTAAATGCATACCTTAAAAAGAATTTTCAGATTAAATTTTTTATATTTTTTAACATTTATTTTCAAACAATGTTAAATATAAGTTGAAACTGCTATTACTTTTTCTTCATTTTTTTTTCTTTTTAATTTTTGAAGCTTTATGCTAAATAAAGCTGTATGCTTAATTATATAAGCTATAAGCTTAATTATGTGATAGCTCAGGAGCAGAATTATATCTAATTTTATGAAACAAACTGTTTGATAATTACAAATGTTCTACGTATTTGAGAAAATAAATAAAAAAAGCAGAAAGCAATGTTAGATGATTTATTATCTTTTTACTAATAATAATTTTATTTTCAGAACTAAAAAACAGGGAACCTAAATTAGCAGCGTATACAATTTTCATGTGTAGTGATGTGGGCAAAAACTGTTCATATATCACACTTTTAAGTTTTTTTTGCATTAGGGTGAGAAGTTACTTTCATATAAAGAGTACAAAGTAAAAAATTTCCCGAAGAAAAATTACAATTATAAGCTTAATTTAATAAAAATTTAAACAGATTAAAATGCAGATGAACAACCTCTAAAATGTGATCCTAATTATTTTTACACTAAACCTTGTAAATAAATACGACTAATCTTTAAAACAGATATTTTAGTTTAATACACTTATCTTACATAATACCTTAAAACATCAGTCCAATGTTTTTTATGGGGTCTTATACGCTGAACAATAGATATGGGAAAATCAAAGAATGGGAGTCAGCATAAAATATCATTTAATAACTTGAAAATGTATGCAATGTAATAAAGTAACACTTGAAAAATTGATAAATTAGAAAATTAATGAGCATAAAAAATTAAAAACAAATATTTACTTATTCTAAAATTATTTACGATACAAAAGAAAGATGAATAAACACATAATTTTTTAAAAAAAGTATTTGGAAATTTCGACAAGAACCTACTTCTTTCTTCTCAACGCAAACAATTTTTGATATTTGTAATAGATTGCCATTTATTTTCTGTAAGTTTCTGTGAATACAGAAAGTTTCTAGTCATTTCAAAGGCTTGAACGCCTTCTTCAAATGTTGGCACTGGTTGCACATTTTTCCCATTTTAAATATCATTTTGGACTTCTTTAGTTTCTCATTCATTTATTAAACCAAAAATTTTTCACATTTTCATAAACTGAAGCAAAAATGGAGGTGTTAGTCCAAAACTATAACAAATCTTCATTTTCTTATCCATCAGTAGTAGTAGTAGGAGTTAATTTTTTTTCTTAAATCATAATAATAATTTAAATTTTTATTTTCAGTAAAACTTCTGAAGGACAGACACAGTATAATATTCAGTTTCAAAAATGATCAAAACTGGTAATATTTACATTATAAAAATAGCATTTACAACAGGACTATTAAAATCAAACGATTCAAAACAATAAACCAAACGATTAAAAATGATCTACTAAACGATCAAGAGACCAAACGATCAAAGTTCGACTGCATTTCTAAAAAAATAAAATAAAAATAATGGAGAAAATGAAAAAGTACAAATAAAATAACAGATCAACAACAGACTTTCAACACATAAATTTAACTAGCATACCTGTATAATAGCAAAATCAGAATGGACAGTAATTTGAGGTATAGTTTTGTTCACAGAACTTGGAATATCTCTCTGTAAGTCAACATGTTTCCAAAAGTCTGAACTCAATTTTTGGCCATATGTCTTGCATTTCACAACTTCTTCTGACATAATCAGATTCTGATCATCTGATGGAAGTTTCATGGAAGGAGATGTATACATAAGAATTCCTACACCAACCCAAACCAAGAATATTAAACCAGAAATAATCATCAACTTGCGACCTGTAAATAAAAATAAGTAGAAAAGCTGAAACATAATCATTATTAAAAACTTCAGAAACAATAATGAGAAATGCAGCATGCAAATAAAAACACATTGAAAAATTAAAATGTCAAGTAATTAGACGAAAAAATTTACTAGCACTTTTACACAATTTAAAAAAAAAAAAAGAATTAGTGAATTAAAGAAAAAAAACTCAAGCTAAAAAAATTATAAGCAAGAAAATTAAAGGAAAATAGAGGAATTTCTAATCAATTTGTGGCTAAATAAAAGCAAATAAAAAAAGAAATCAAAAGTAATATACAATATAAAAAGTTTTTACAATTGAAAAACATATAGACCAGGAATTCACAACGTTTTCTCTTATAGTAAACCACACAAACTAAAAGTACTATGTTGGGGACAAATGTGAGCAATAAAAAAATTAGTACTTTTTGGTTAACCGGGTGTAATTAAACTCAAAAATATTTCTTACTATTTTTTCATTTCATCAAATTTGTAAGTTTTTATCAACACATTATATATTTCTTAATATTATCTAAAATTGTTAAAACAACAAGTCGTAAACTTGGAGGAGGGGGGCTATTTTGGTTCATAAGAAATGCAATAGAAAGAAGTATAAGTTATAAAGCGAACATATTTATAAATTGCTTAAGCATTAATGTTGAAGCTTTGCCAAAATCTTTAATCTCCCAAACCTGGTACCCATCTAACAGATAACAACTAAACTTTCTTTAATTCCAATAAATTTAAAACTTTATATGTTCTTGAATTATATATTTTGAGAACTTGAAATGTATAACTTGAACTAACTTGAAATGTATAACTTGTAGCCACCCCCGTGCCAACATCTACATATATTTTTTAAAAAAAATTGCGAATATAAAATCTATTTGGCACCTTGGTGTTTGTAGTTGGCGCAACGGATCACGATACGAAAATATCCCTTGACTATGTGTTATACATGTCCAGTTGGTCTCTTTCAGCAATGTTTTTTTTTAAAATTTTTTTCTTTTAGTTCCTTACGCTTGTCTGCCTTGAAGTTCCCAAAATTTAGTGATTATTCTGGCACAGATCACATATAAAAAATATTCTTGATGATCTTGATATAAAAAATATTTTTTAATAGTAAGCTATAAATAGTGAGCAATAATTTTACCTAAAACCAATAATTTTTTGTTTTATAATTCACTTATTTTTATTTTATTTTTACACAAGCATGGAATATAATTAATTAAAGACTGAAATAAGAAGTAAAAATAAAGACTGAGTGTAAAGCTACAAAAAAAAAAAAAAAAAAAAAAAAAAAAAAAAAAACATACATTCACTAATTTAATTATTTAAAAAATATATGCGCAAAATGGGAAATGTAATTTCTTTTCATAAATACCTAAATTAACATTGCATTCATTAGAAGACATAAGATAAACTTATTACAAAATGATAATATAATAATGCAATGATATAACTTTACAAATATATGCAAACATTAGATATAGATAAATACATATTAACCACAGCCAAACACTTTTGCTCTTTAAATTGGTGACGAGCACTTATAAATGACAATTATGTTTTTTTTTTTTTTTTCAATGAAAAAAATACATTAAAAAGCAATCTAAAAAAATTTGTCTGCAAGTAATATAAAAAGTGGTATAAATTAAGCAGCTGAATCCCCTTTTTTTATACAAATTTCCTGCAATTCATAAATTATCTAGTTATTTTTATTTTGTTTTAATACTAGCTACCTGTTGAAATCATACTTACTAGACACCATTTTGAATAAGAGTAATTTTACAAGGTAATCTTATTTGTCACAAAAATCGGGATTCTTAAGTTTGGAAAAATAAGAATTCAATATAGATGTTGAACTTAGTCATTGTATCACTTCGTGAGAAATTCATTTTATTTTTAAAATTAGATTCGGCTTTCCAGAACAATCAACAGCTGTTAAAATAGTGATTTATTTATTTACACTTCTCTCACTTTTGATTGCCAGATGCATTTTATGATGATCTTGCAAAAGTAAAAATTCATGATTGGTTGGAGTTTATGAGGAGACTGTAGATGCGTCACAGGTTCATTGCCAGACAGCATTGAGCAAATACTTTATAACTAAGCTGCTCAACATTAGTTTTTCTACTAAAAGACTGTTTTCAAAATTTATAAAACAAAATTTGAAATAGCATTTCCCTATACATTTATTTTCAACGCTCGAATACGCCATCTGGAGAGCATACCAGTTCCATGTTTTGACGCCTGCCTTCTCAGTTGTATAGAAATGTATTACAATATTTTTCCCTTAGGTATTTTGTATTTCATAGTCAAAAATGTTTTTTAAAACTTCCCCGACATTTTTTTGTAAACTATGTTTTATGTAGTTTTCTAAAAATGTTTTTAATCTATTTGAAAATCAACACAGAAACTAATGTACTTCATTCTCCTATGACTCTCCACACGTGTGGAGTGTACACTTAAGGTGAAAAGATGCAAAGTGTTGCCATATGTTGAGAGTTCTGCTCTACAGCCCATCTTATTACAACACACTCCCCCATCCTTTATCGTATTTTTTTTTTTTTTTTAAAGACCTTGTATAAATATTTATTAGTGACCCCCGATGTGTATAATTTTAGAAATCATTTATGATAATGATTCTAAAAATTCATATTATGGTCTGCACAGAGGACTCAACATTTCCATTAAATTAAAAAAATTTCTTTTTAGGTAAATACAATTAATTTAAACCCTTTAAATTTTTTGTAATTTTGCATCCACGGTAGCAAAAAATATCCTCTTTCTATAAATAGATCTGCACTGCTATTTTTTCAGACAGAAATTTTTTTATATATCGCCTTCTTTTTTCACCTGAAAGGATCAAAAATGCTGCTCCCGTGATTTAGTACGACCATCCATTTTAGAGATCCTTCCATCATAACATTCAGTGCCTAAATTCATGTTTGGAATTCTATAAACACAATGTTTATTCATTTTTTAATTTATTATTTTTTCATGACCGCGTTAACTAAATCGTTTATTCCAATAAAGTGAGTGTAATTTAGTCATTTTATTTAGAATTAAAAATTTCAACGAAATTATTCAAAACATTATTTTCTTTGGTGTTACCAGGCCCGTCGCTAACCGATTCGAGAGGGGGGGTGTCGAAGCTTATTTTGCCGACTGTCATATATATATACAATATATATATATATATATATATATATATATATATATATATATATATATATATATATATATATATATATATAATAAATATATGGCTAATTTGCTCAATTTGTATATGGCTAAAGCTTGATGATCAAAGGTAAAACAAAACAAATAAAAGAGTTCAAATGCGCCACAAAACTTGAGCTTCCAAAGCTTATTTCGAAATCATCTCGACTAGTTATAAACATAATGCTATTCATCGAAATAATTTTTACAGCACTTAAAAATGCAACAGCCATAGGTGAAAAATGTGGTATTATTGATAACTAAATAGTAGCAGTAATTATTCAAAATAATAAAAAGAAAATATAGTTTTTACATTTCTATTACTTTTAATTATTAAAATGGTAACGAAATATTAAAGTAAAAAACTATTTTTGAATAGACTGAAACTTATTCAATTAAAATAAGTTTTCAGTAATAGTAAGCAATAATTATTTGTGGAAATAATTTTAAAAAATGAAGTTGTAAATTTAAATGTTTTTCAATACACCTTTGAAATACTTTTTACTTTATATTTAAATATTTTTTGAAAAATCACTTAGTAATAAAAATGTATCTTTCGTTTCATCTAAACGTTGTTACCATAAGCTAATTGCAGAAACTGTTTGAAGATAAGAAAGTAAGTCATAATCAGCAAATACAGTCTTCTATAGATATTGATTCAAAATAAAATTCATTCAAAAGTAAATTAGCCTTTTATTTTTAAAGAAATAAGAAGAATAATGTAGAAAAACATTGAAAATATTTGCCATTTAAATTATAAACGAAGAAATTCACATTAAAATGATAAAAAGTTAAGATGTTATCAAAGTTACGTTATATTAATTATATTAGCTTCGTAAATTTACTTCGACGTTGTTTTAAAAGTGAAAAATATTCTGCCAACTTGTCAAGCTTAATATTGTCAACAATATCTTTTTCTGCTTTGAGTAAAAGCAGTGAATTTAGGTAGGTGTTCAGTGGTCATTGTTGTTCGAAGATCAATTTCATCTTGCTGAAAATTCTTTTCATTTATCGAAACTGTCATTGGAGCAGTTAACGCTAATAGATTTAATAATAAAAACTTATGAAAGCATATATGCTAAAATGATTATTCTGCATTTTTAATACAAAATTGTGAATTGAATTTTTACATAATTACAAAATTATCAATTTTTTTTAAATAATTAACTTAAACAAATGAAAATCTGTTAACTTTAGTTAAAAAGATAATATAAAAACATGAAATACATAAGAAATACAACAAAATAGCTAAAAAGAATTATTTATGAAAAAAACTGAAATTCTTCTATTTTTAAACACGTTACATTTTCAATAAAATTAACATTAGTACATTTTTGTTCATAAAGGATTGCAGTTTGGACTTATAAAAACAAAGCCTACGAGCAAATATAGAATTTGATTTGATATTTGAAATTTCAATTAAATAAGATCTATAAAAAATAATTTCAACTGAAAAAATCTAAAAAAAAAAAATTAAAAAATACTATTTCAAACACAAAATAAAAAGCTTAGTAAAAAGTAAAAAGCGGAAAAAGAATTCCAATTTTCAAAATTCAAATGTGATTTATCTTTTTCTGTCCCTAGGTCCTACTAATGAATACAAATAACATAACATTTTTAATTGCTTTTTTTTCTTTCTTTTAATCATTTTACTGCACAAAAGAGATTAAAAAAATAATTTTATCTGCTTCATAAAAATCAATTTTTACCCATATATATATATATATATATTTTTAAAAAAATCTTTTTCTGAGAAAGTCTCATACCTAAATTTTTAAGCAATAATTGAGGAAATAATTTAATTGGAAAATAATAACACATTTAATGCAATTTAATTAAATTTAATAATTAAACAGTAAGACTGCAAAAGATAAATATGTATTCATAAAAAAATTATACTTGCATTCAAAACTTAAGCTGCAACAGATTGGATGATCGTTGGCTTGTGAACGGAATTTCTATATTATTCAATAATAATATGAATTTATAAAATACGCTTTGAGTAACTACCTAAGAACCCGTTCTAGACAGTTAAAGACAGGTCAGTGAAGTAATTGGTACCACAGCTGAATGTGCATTGAGCTCCTTTCTTTCCCTTCTTAACCACATGGACAAAGACATTGTCTTTATTCTTGGAAAAAGTAAGAGAAAACATGAGAAAATATAGCTTAGGGCATTTCTAGCTAACCACTTTTAAAACACCCTCGATTTTTCAAGTTGACAGAAATATCCGGGGCTTTTGTCTGCTGCTTCAAAAGATGGGAGTCGCAGCACCATCCTTTTTTTGCGCCTTTTCATAGTGCCCGTAGCGGCTTGATCAGTCAGAATTGCCACTATTCCCTGAATATAATTACCTTGAACTCCACAACCATCCACAAATTGTGTGAAATGATTGAAGTGTCGATTCGATTGAGTGTAACTCAATTTAATGTTTCAGAATTCTTGGGATTCTTGAAAAAAAAAATAATAAAAGCAAAATATAATATTTTATTTTCAAAACAGAAACTTTTATAAAGGTGAATTGAGGATCACATATATGTTTATTATTTTCCATAGAGAATATCAAATTTTGTTGTGATGATTAATTGTTTTAAAGATATGAATTGGTTCCTGAACAATTTATTTTAGGTTAAAAAAAATTTCACTCAAATAATAATCCAATCATCATAGAATTTTAAAAGTTATAAACTGAAGGGTTAGTTAACAAATTCTTATAGGTTTCTATAGTTCACAAATTAATTTTTTTTTTTTTTTAATGTTTAAAGTCCTTTGGAGTTAGTAAAATTCTTCATTGTAGAAAAATAGCTTTTACAAATTAAAAGTATAAATTATTTAATAATTTGTGTTATTTAAACAGAATTTAACAATTCAAATAAGATATTTTGAATAATAAAGGTACTCTTATTTGTAATTTTACCCCAATATTTTGAAAGAAAAAAATAGTTTGCACCACAGGCACGATTATTTCATTTAAAATTGATTAATTCTTTAAAAAAAATTATGTAAGTTCCTAACTTCCTTTAAAAAAATTACTTAAACCTCTAATAAAGAGTTAATATAATTCAGAGAATTAATATCTGAATTTTATGATACATTATTAGCTAAGTAACAATTAAGGTCAGTAATTTTTTTTTTACATTTATGAATGTGTAGTTGGAATAATAATACAAGAGAAATGGTTTTCGAGAGTTTGGCTTGTAATATCGGTCATCTTGCTTTGAATTGTCATAAATGGTTACTCTTGGAAGTTAAAAAAAAACTAAATTTAAAAACACATTTCACGAAGAGATTTGACGAGTCGGGTCTGGGATCCCGAAACGGACGAAAATCAGATAACATTGAAATCCGTTTAAATCTCATCACCAATGAAATATCCGACAATGAAAGAATTTCGGCAAAGTCGGGATTTTGGCTTGTATTATCGGTCATCTTGCTTTGAATTATCATAAATGGTTACTCTTGGAGGAGAAAAAAAAACTAAATTTAATAACACATTTCACGACAAGATTTGCCGAGTCGGGTCTGATGGAATCCCGAAATGGATGAAACTCAGATAACATTGAAATCCGTTTAAATCTCATCACCAATGAAATATCCGGCAATGAAAGAATTTCGGCAAAGTCGGGATTTTGGCTTGTATTATCGGTCATCTTGCTTTGAATTATCATAAATGGTCACTCTTGGAGGAGAAAAAAAAACTAAATTTAATAACACATTTCACGACAAGATTTGCCGAGTCGGGTCTGAAGGGATCCCGAAATGGATGAAACTCAGATAACATTGAAATCCGTTTAAATCTCATCACCAATGAAATATCCGACAATGAAAGAATTTCGGCAAAGTCGGGATTTTGGCTTGTATTATCGGTCATCTTGCTTTGAATTATCATAAATGGTCACTCTTGGAGGAGAAAAAAAAACTAAATTTAATAACACATTTCACGACAAGATTTGCCGAGTCGGGTCTGATGGAATCCCGAAATGGATGAAACTCAGATAACATTGAAATCCGTTTAAATCTCATCACCAATGAAATAACCGACAATGAAAGAATTTCGGCAAAGTCGGGATTTTGGCTTTAAAAAAGAAAAAAAAAAAAAAAAAAGAAAAAAATGCTGACTCAGCCTGAATTTGCCGACTGGATGATATCTCTGGGGGGGTGAGACACCTCTCTCACCCCCCCGTTGACGACGGGCCTGGGTGTTACCACAAAATATATGTAAATAACTTTAAATCCCCCTTCAATGTAGAAAGGGTGATATGGCCCCCTAAGTCCTAGGTTATCGTAAACTGTGGTCCTTCATAATTTGTGCAACTCTAGTTTCAAAGAATATAATACAAGCAATACAAATAACACTTTTCTTGTTTAAAATTGCATTTACTCTTTTTGCGAAAAATCAATCCCCATGCGTTTATTTTTTCGAGTTAAAACGCAGTTATCCTGATGCATATTAACCAACATATTATTTTTAATGCTTTTTTTCACCCAAAAGGCACTATTTTAAAGGATATTATATAGAAAAAAAAGTTGCGTTCTTATAACTTTTTCTGTTAATTCCGCTAATTAATTGTTATTTAAGTAAAGTATTGCTTTTTTTTTAAATCGGACAAGTATTTTTTCAGTAATGTGTTATATATTTAAGGAATTTTTATACATTCCTGACCCCACGGTGAAGCATACGTTTTCATAATCGAGGATCGTTAAATAGAATGTGTTTTATAGCAATTACGTTTTAATAAATTCTTAAGGTCTTATTTCGTTCACTCAAAAGCTTAGAACCTTTCCTGCTTAGTTGGGTTACTATCTTAGCTCATCTTCCTTTGGTTTTCTTAATTGGCTGGAATTCGATTGGTTTTTCAAATTTGAGGTAGTAATATTGAGCCGAAATGGCTTAGTGGTTAAGACACCGAGTTTTTACAACGTAGAACTGCGGTTCGATCAGCACTGGTTGCTTGAAGTCGACCCAGCTTTACACCGATGGGTACCAGCTTGTATCGTAGATAAAGGAGGTCTGTGTGCGGTGCTGACAGCATTGTAAGAGTCACCCATTATTTACAAAACTGTTTAGCCTTAACTTCCATGATCCACTAGGCCAGCAGTGGAATGTTAAAGGAATACTTTACTTTAATTTGAAAGATTTTTTTTAAATCCAGAATTTGGCGCAGTATGATTGCATCCTGCTCTGATGATACGTTATTCTTCCATCAATTTGTTGCCAAAGCAGTTTGTTGAAAAATCCTCAAAAAAGGAAAAAAAAAAAAAATAATAAAGCTATTGATGGCTGACACACCATAACTGTTTTAGAATTAAAAAAAATTTCAATCGGATTTGAGAAATTAAGAATTATATGTTTGTTAATTAATAAATGAATTATTTTTTATCCGTAACTAAGAGAAAAAACTATCACATTATTGATCTAGAAAAACATCATTATTATTATTAATTTTTTTTTTTTTTTTGAAATTTATGCATTGCAATTATTATTTGTTGTGGAACTGTAAGCGAACATGAAACATTTTTAATTTGTGAATTCAAATTTGTCCTTATTTTGAAAAATAGTTCATAAATTTTTAAACTTAACTTTAAATTTATAACTTTATCCTGTTTATCAAATCCCGGTTTAACCAAAATTAATAAATAAATAAATAAAGGAATACTATTTTAACTAAGCCTTTAATCAGACACAAAAACGTACTTTCTCTGAAAAAACATATCTTTTTGTCGGCGGATTTAGATTTCTGACTCTTAAGATATAGGGGGGGGGGGGGTTGCGATCTTGAAATATGACCCCAATAATTTGGTCAGGAAAGCGGTTGAAAGTTTGAAACCCATAATATTAATTTTACGTTTTGCTTTTATCACTATATCTCAAAAAGATTTTAAGCGAAAGTAAAAATTTTTGCACTCAGTTATAAAATTCACTTATCCAAAAATAATTCCAAGCAAAAAAAAAAAAAAAAAAAAAATTATAATAATGATAAATAAATAAATAAATTATTGATAATCTTTTTTTATTGTTTCTTTTAATAATAGTTTGAAAAAATGTGATCTGTAAAAAATAAAATTTTTTACATAATTTTTAAGGATATAATTTTAAAGGGCGAAATATTAAGTTCCAGCGAAATCTGGCTTCAAAAAGTTCAAATGTATAAATTTCGATCTTTCAGTAATTATTCGACCGATTATGTTAAAATTTCGCATTTCGTCATATAAAATAACATTCCTTAAAATTATGGAAAAAAATTGTAAACTTTAGAATTCACAATTTTTTTTTTTACTATTATTACATATTATTTAAAAGCTCTTTTTTGCGTGGATTTATCTTTGGACATACAACTTTTGAAATTAGGGGCAAAAATTTTTCAATTCGTTTAAAAAATTCTTGAGACATGGCGAAATAGGCAAAAAATAAAATCAACACCAAAGTGTCAAAACTTTTTACCGCTCTTCTGACCAAATTATCGGTATCATATTTGCCAGATTACGGTCACTCCATATATTTTGGGAATCAGAAATAATAATATGTTTATTCATAGACAAAAAAGTATGTTTATTCATAGACAATATGTTTTCGGGTCAGTTTCGTAACTTACTGTGCACTGACTAATAAGTATATTTCATGTTATTAAGATTGAGTTTCAGAACCTGAAATTCCAATCAATAGATCAAAACTTATTCCAAGTGTTTCGAATTTTCTTTTCTTTTCTTCTTTTGCACCTGCATATTCCATACTAATTTCATAAAAACGGACACCCTCCTACTGTTTTTTTTCCTTTTCTCTAAAATCCTTCTCATGAAAATTATTAAAAGCCTTAAATCGAAATCTTGTCCGAAAATATTGTCTTGACAATTAATACATCGACTTCTTTCGAGGTTAACCCGGCCATTACTGACGTTCAGTGACTAATTGAAGTGCAGAAAAATTCATCCTTAGGCCTAATGATAGGGTACACATTTGTGAAGGGGAGGGGGGCAAAGAATGCTTTTCTTACCCCCTTTATTGCCCACGATCCCGAAGACAGCCCCCAGGGATGGTTTGGCCCTTCGTTGTCTTCTGATATCTTAGTGCATGGAAGTAGTTGTCATAGTTATGCATCGATACTGCCTCCACACCACGCGATTTTGAGGGAATTCATTCCATTAGTAGTCACCAGTCATCGATATGGCATGCAGTCATGTGGGTTTGCTAATGACTAAGAAAAGTAGTGTTCCTTTTCCTTGTAATGGGTCATAAGCTGTCACACGAACTTTTGTCATCATCATCTAGGGAATCTATGACTAATGATGCTTAAAACAGTTGAAGAATTTATTAAGAGACTGTAAAAAGTCACATTTTTTTGATTAAAAAAAAGGGGTTATCCTCGCATTTCATTTTTTAATAGATACAAAGCGCTAATCCAGCGCGTGATTTGTGGAAAATTAATTTCATAAGCAGCTGACCCCTGTGTCCTGACGAAATTTTTTTTTTAAAAAAAATTAGTTTTTGAAAGGGTATTTAAACACTAAACAGATATATATATATATATATATATATATATATATATATATATATATATATATATATATATATATATATATATATATATATATATTTTATATATATGTATATATATATATATATATATATATATATATATATATATAAAATATATATATATATATATATATATATATATATATTTTATATATATTTTATATATATATATATATATATATATATATATATATATATTTTATATATATATATATATATATATATATTTTATATATATATATATATATATATATATATATATATATTTATATATATATATATATAAAATATATATATATATATATATATATTTATATATATATATATATATATATATATATATATATATATATATATATATATATATATTTATATATATATATATATATATATTATATATATATATATATATATATATATATATATATATATATATATATATATATATATATATATATATATATATATATATATATATATATATATATATATATATATAAAATTTTTTTTTTTAAACTTTTGTGATCGTGTTGTCAAAGGAAGCAATGACTGATGATGAAGCTTCCAATAATTAAATGTCTTCTTGATGACCAAAAAAAAAAAATTATTTTTTTTTGTACAGAAATTTTTTTTCTTTAGTAATTTTAACAGATTGAAAAAAAACACGATTGCACCAAAATACTTACAAAATAATGCAATGTAAAATTTCATAGTTTCAGATCGCATGAATTTTCGTTAATAATTGCGAAAGCAAGCTAGAAATTAGAAATGAAGTTTTAACAAGTTAAAGGGGACGGTAATAAGTTGCCTTTTTATTATTTTATTGAAAAAAAAAAAAAAATCTCTCATGCGTTTTTATTAGATCCAAAACACAATCGTGATTACAATAAAATCAAAATATTTGGAAAAGAAGCCTAATTTTACTCGAAGATTCGTTATCATTGTTAAGGAAGCTATGGCGAAAAAAAATTAAAATAATTTTAACGTTTATTGGGAAATAAGGAAGTAGCATCGTTGTTTTTTTTATAAATACAATAATAATATTAATAATAATGATAACGAAACAAACACAAAACAAAATCGTCGAAATTAAAAATAAATACAAAATAGTTATAATTGAAAAGCATCAGTTTTTAATTTTCCTGAATGATTTTTAAAAAATGGTTGTGACAGTTAAAATATTAAAAAAAACTCACATTTAATCGTTGTATTCATACGTGAAGAGCTTAGTGGAAGAACTAAGTAAGTGACATTTTAGGGGTATTTATGATTCAGAGAAAATAACATAAAATAGCTGCATCACTATGGGTATGTTTGTTTTAGCAGAATCGTTTTTGATTTCTATTTATTCTTAATATAACTAATTTAAATTGGTTTTGAGAATGCTTGCATAATTTTTAGTTCAAATTAGGTAGCGGTAAATAAAATAAGGCAAGAAATTATTAGCTCCACTTTAGAGTAAATCGGTAATAAAATAGTTTGGATTCCACTTTTTTTTTTTTTTTCTCTTATCCCGATTATAGTCTCTCTGAAAATGTCACTTTCCAAGTCAAAATTCCTGATCGTCACATCAAATAATTTTGATGGTTTATGTTGGTTTCAGTGCGATTCATGATGGTTCAACATCATTTGATGGCCAACATCATCCAGCATTTTCAACTACGCATTCATGGTTTTTGATAAGTCAGCAAACTTCCATCATTCCATGATCGAAAATGCTACTTCAATACTGTTATGATTAACCGTCATATTTAATATTTATTATATAATGTGTTCTATTCTATTTTGTTTCAAAATAATTTTTCTTGCGTGCTCCTTACACTGATATATTTTGCTTTGGCTATATTGATACAATATTAGAAAGCTCTACTTTTCGCGGATATAATTGTGTGAGCTAATGAAGAGATAATATCTTTTTTTTATTTTCCGAACGAAAATTTATAGATTTTTTTTCTTCAAATAATTTTCTTTTTCTCTTTAATCTTCTATATATATATCTTATCTTATACCTCTCTAATCTTATATATATATATATATATATATATATATATATATATATATATATATATATATATATATATATATATATATATATATATATATATATATATATATATATATATATAATTGTAATAATAATTACATGCAATTATATATTATAATTGTATTGTTGCTTAGTAATTTATTAGTTTCAATTAAAAGTTTAATAACTATTTCGTTTTTATTACAGTTTTAAATGCGTAAATGTTTATTGTAGCATAAGTACTTCTTGCTCTCCATTGTGAAAGAGTAAATATTGAGAAATTAATGGCGATCAATGAAATGCTTAAAATTGAAATTCTATTCTATGTTTTCAGCAGGTCAAAGATTAAATTGCACTTAACATACTTCAACTTTAACACACATAGAAATCTTTCTCATTTATTTAAATTTTAAACTCTTACACTCTTCAACCTAAAAGTAAATGAACTCGTACTTAGGATTATCCAAACTAATATCCATTAAAATAGGCAAAACTATTGAAACTTGAAATTAAAAAAAAAAAAAAAATCTCCGCTCTATTACATTTTGAAGAAAAGCGCTGAATTTTTTTACCTAAAATAAATAAAATATACAAATATAGCATTGATATAAATTTTTTTTATTCATCACCAAAACACATTTTTTACCCCTTTTGAATCCCCCAAATCCTTTGGTTGTTATGTTACCCTTCATCTAAACTGTCTAGACCGATGGGGTGGTACCAGAATGCCTTTAAGGTAAAATCGGCTTTTTGTTATGCTACCCGTTTGTTCCATCGAACTAATTGGAGAATAAGTTCCTGTTGTTTGTTCGCAGCTATTTGCAATCACATTTAAGGGTCGTGCACCCCACTTCAATGTTATCGTCTGCATTACCGTTTTCTTCTATTTGTTTATAGGCAGGTCGTTTGCTCGGAAGATGTCATGGAGTCAAAGGTTGGTTGAGTTCTGTTTAGTTAATGGAACGCATATTGTTGAAATAAATTCCGTTGCGCTATATATTTATCCATTCGAAAATTGGAATATAAGCACTGAGTGTGTTGTTGAGATCTGTTTTATGATTGAAGACTATTGCAAAAAGTTATGATTGTTATTTATATAAAAAAAGAAAAAACGTCATTAGCATTTTTTTAAACTCAGATAACACATTAACTATCCGGTTGTCTCATGGAAAAATTACGACTCGCAATATAATATAATACAATTTAATATAATATAATATAATATAATATAATATAATATAATATAATATAATATAATATAATATAATATAATATAATATAATATAATATAATATAATATAATATAATATAATATAATATAATATAATATAATATAATATAATATAATATAATATAATATAATATAATATAAAATAATATAATATAATATAATATAATATAATATAATATAATATAATATAATGTAATGTAATGTATTGTAATGTTATACAATACAATACAATACAATACAATACAATACAATACAATACAATACAATACAATACAATACAATACAATACAATACAATACAATACAATACAATACAATACAATACAATACAATACAATACAATACAATACAATACAATACAATACAATACAATACAATACAATACAATACAATACAATACAATACAATACAATACAATACAATACAATACAATACAATACAATACAATACAATACAATACAATGCAATGCAATGCAATACAATACAATAAGACGTTGAGGAAATCCCAATTTTTTTAAAGACTAAGAAGTAGGGTGAGTCAAGTTATATTATACATATGGGATATATGGACGTACTCGACAATTTCTATTTGACATACTAGGATAACAACGTATATGAAGTTAAAAAGTAGTTTATATATATGTATACCATTAGAACAAAATAACAAAAAAAAAATGGAAAAAAAAAAACATTCAACCATTTCATTAAATTCTAATGAATTAAAAAGTACCTCTACGAACGAAGAATTGGCAGTCACGTTTTCTCAAAATCTATGAAAATATTACAAATTTTCTTCCACTTGAAAAATGGAAAAATTTTATGTGGTCTTCTTTACCTAAAAATACTTCTTTTAAATTAAAAATTGCTTTTTGTTAGATTCCAATAATTTAAAACATCTCTCTCTCTCTCTCTCTCTATTTAATTTTCCAATTTTGCTACAACTTTAAAACAATTTTCCCGATCGTGGCAACCTTGGTAATTGGATGATCAACGTGTTGCAGGGTTATAAATCTATTAATGGTCCAACATTTGTACGAGCATTTTTCAGAAAAGTTAAGACTGGAAACTCAATTATTTCATTAGTTGAAAACTCAAATTATTGAAAACTCAATTATTTCATAGAAGTTTATCTTGAAAAAATATATATATATGTGTTACAAAACAAGACATCTGTGTTAAAAAAAGCAAGACATCTGTGTTATTATAATCACATTATAACCATATTTTCATTTAAAATGAATGAATAACATCATTTTAAAACTAGTGCGGTAACAATGTATCCAGCTCTATAAAAAGAGAAGGTACTGTTTGTCTAAGATAGGTATTCTGCCAGACATTTGTCTGGAGCTGTGGCGGTGACTATGGTGACGAGGTATGATTATTTTAAGTAGGGGGCGGGGTCCCTCTTTAGGACTGGTTTTGGCGAGAGAAAAGGAGACCTCTTCATCGAAGCTACCCTCCCTAAAATGCACTCTTCTTGTTTCCATAGCACCAGATTGCCGCAGACTTAGTGGCTGTCAGAGTACCTATCAGTAGGTAGGTACTTTATTTACCACACCACATCGCACTAGAGCTGCATTATGATCCACTGGAGACGATCTCCGAAACATTTCTGAGGATGAACGGAAGACATGCCATCATAATTTTGATCTTCAGCTGAGGTGATGGCTCATCCGTTTTGCTAGCCCGACGACCTGCACGCGAAGTCGAACACTTAACGATTGAACAGTTTAACAAGGACTG
This sequence comes from Parasteatoda lunata, assembly GCA_949128135.1. Classification (NCBI taxonomy): domain Eukaryota; kingdom Metazoa; phylum Arthropoda; class Arachnida; order Araneae; family Theridiidae; genus Parasteatoda; species Parasteatoda lunata. The sequence continues at coordinate 69,480,109 of OX421978.1, read as the reverse complement.
ATAGAGCACACCCTCTGTCCCTACGCAGGCTGATCAAGGCTCAACACGGCAGAACTGTAATAAAGTGACATTTTACATAAGCCTTTGCATTAATCAGAAGTAGTGAAAACATCATAAATCGAGTTTACTATACCTAGAATCATATATTAAAACACTTCCAGTAGAAAATATTTATCCGCATTCCGGAGCAAGTTGGCATCTGTGGCCGATACAGTACACTCTATTATCGTGGAAAAGACATTGGGTTCATTTGTTCGTTGTAGTGGAACCAAGCGTCTGAGGCCCTTTTCCCATAAAAGACAATGGCTACAGGGCTGCAAACTGCTAAGCCTTTTGCATACTACTTTACAGAGGGGCAGATAGTTAAAAAATAAAGTTTTCAGAATTTTTGGTAACTGTGCCAACATTTTAAAAAGCTTACCACGAGAAAGCCAGTTCGTTTGTTGCAGTGGAACTGGGAGTTTGAGGCCTTACGGCCCTTTTCGTAATCATCCTGAAATTATATTTAGAAACATACATGGCAAAAATAAAGTTTGGGAAGCAAAATGGAGCTCGCGAGAGGAAAAAAATGACACTTTGCCATTATTAGGTAATAACGAAATGACAAGTAATAAAAAAGTACATGAAAAAAGGTGAAATTAAAATATAATGGGAAAATAGACACTAATGAATATTTAGAGTATTTACAGTTTGGGAATACATACAAAATGGGGCGAGTTAAAGGAATGTAAGGATTTGTGTGCATATGTGTAAGTAAGCATGACTCTGTTAAAGTTAAGACCCGGCTATTCTGGTAATTGCAACTCGTTCCTGATTGCTCTCTACACTTAAGTTACAGGGATTTGCTTTCCCTTGATCAGACCCCGAAGGGTTACGAGAAAAGCCAGATCACATAGGTGCTTTTCATACACTTTTAACACGTTCACGCCGGCGTGACCCAACGGTGGCTCACGCTAGATTGTCTCATCGGGCGGCGCACCGGAGTAAAAACTGGTAACAAATAAATTTCATTTTTTTAGTTTTTTTCCGAGAATAATAAAAATCCATAACTACCAATTGTTTTAACGGATGAAATTTTTATATTGAATTGCTTCTTCGCCGTGATAAATTTCCTTACAGTGAATTGTTATTGTTGAGAATAGATTAACTCCTCCCGAATATTATCTAATATTGAAATAGTTCTTCTACCAGTATTTTCTCTTTTCCGTCCCACTTTCAGGCCTGAACACCCGGCGTGAACTTGTTAAATCATTTTCATGCAGTGGTGTGGAAAATAACTTTAAATCCAATTTCAAAAACAAAGAATAATACATTATAAACACGAGCTTAGGTACCACTAGAATCGAAGAAATTCTTCTAATTTAATTCGAATGTATTAAAACATAAATGCATCACGAACTCCTCTTTGCTCCCACAATTTTCTTTTTGTCATGTATGTTTCTTAGTCTAATTTCGGGAGGAATGGGAAAAAGGCCGTAAAGCCTCAGACGCCCAGTTCCACTACAACGAACGAACATAAGAAATATTTTTTCCTTAAACTACGGACTATCTTTCTTAGTTGGAGCCTTCTGAGTACATAATGTTTCTTTTCTTTTTTTAATTCGTCACGATTAATCATTACTTTAGACATACGTCCATAAGATATATTTAGTGATGGTGAAATGTTAAGAAAAGTTTTCTTTTGTAATTATTATATTATTACCACTTCGTTAATTTTTTCCATACGACCGTACGAGTTGCCAGCTATGGTAATGTAACTAGAAACATAACCAGTATTAAATATATAAAGCAGCGACGCATAATGATTATTTTATGAAAATATATCCAGGAACTATGTTATATTTAGGTGCAATGACCTCAGTATTGTCATTTGTCACAAATATAAAATCTACAGTCTGCAATTTTTGATCCATTAGTATTTGACTAAAGTCTTTAATAAATCAACAACTATCATTACCATTCACAGAGGATGTAATTTTTATAACATGAATTTTATAATGAACAAAATAATGTTGAGTATCACTTAGAATTTGAATAATGCGCAAGAATTTAAATTTATTAGTTGTTGATATACTAATTAGTGTGAAGAACTCTTAATTGTTACTTTAATTAATTTGGTTATATAGATTCAATAGGTTGAGTAGATTAATATATGATTGTTAATTCATTAAGGAAAAACAATGCAGAAGAAACCAGCAAAAAAATGATTTTTTTTATGAATAATTTAAACTTATTAGTTGCTGATAAACTAATTACTGTGAGGAACTCTTCGTTGTTACTTTAATTTATTTGGTTGTATAGATTCAATAGGTTGTAAAGATTAATGTATAATTGTTGATTCATTAAGGGGGAACAACACATTAGAAGCCTGTAAAAAAAAGATTTTTTTAGTGAATTTTGAAGTGATGGTGATAATTTTTTTAATAAGTGCTAAGTTTTTATTTTATCTTATTGCAAAGTTAGTGACGATATAATACAGTATTTATAGCTTATTTTTTTTTTAAATTATCCGTTTCTTGCTGTACTTATAAATTGAAAGAAAATCCTAGACGTTTGATTCTGTTTTGATATTTTTTTTAAACTACACGTAGAAATGTTGCACGTAGGATATTTTAACAAAAATAAATTTTTTTTACAAAATAATGGTGCTTTGAAAGAAAATTCAAAAAATGACTGAAAATAAGTTATATTTTCGTGAATTTCCCGATATCAGTCTACCCAAAATCTCTGCATGCAGCGAAAACTATATTGTGAAAGCTGATTCTTATTTTAAAATATTTTATTTTAAATAATTTTGAATACCGTTACATTTAAACAGTTTAACCCTTTCCGGTACAGTTTAGCCAGTCTGGCAACACTAATTCAGCAAATGTTACAGGTCACTGGTGATGTAAAAGCAATTGCTTTTAAACGTTTAACAACAACAACAATCACTTCAAACAACAAAGTGACAAAGTATGCTACTTCATTTCGAATGTGCTGTTTAGGTACTATAGCTTACTAAATTCTTGTACTGTTCATATACTTGCAAATGTCCTGCCTCACTTATATTTTAAATCGAAATGTACTGTTTTGGAAAGGGTTAAAAATACATGTAGGGGAGAAGCTAATTATTTTGTTGTGTTTTAAGTGACGATCAATAAAATATACACAGAAAGTATTTAACCTTACGGCAACCTTGTGTCGGAATTTCATTTTTATTGTCACGAAAATGTTTGTTCTAAAAACCTTTTTTAAATAAAGCAAAAATATTGCAGTTTCAAACCTTTCATCCTTAAAGGATTAAAAATTATTTTTAAAGCTTTTTTTTTTAAAAAAAAAGAATTGTCACTTAGGTAACTGAGCATACAAGAGGTTGCGAAAAGAAACCTCATAATTACCTAGATTTAAGATTATTTTCACCTTTATTTAATGATTTTGTTCACGCTTGAAAACCCTAAGTTAACCTCAATCTTCAGGTTTTTATATAGAAGGTTGTTTTCCAAGGTTTTGGATTAGGGTAATGTGTGTGGAATAGAGTAGACTGTCACTGATCTCGTTTAAAGGTTAGAAGGTTTACACGTAAACCGCATGAAAATCCTATTTAGGTTTACATTTTAAAAGGTTTTTGCTGAGTGGAAATAAAATTTATTTTGTTATCTAAAAACCTTTTTTTCAATGAAGCAAAAATATTGCAGTTTCAAACCTTTCATCCTTAAAGGATTAAAAATTATTTTTAAAGCTTTTTTTTAAAAAAAAAGAATTATCACTTAGGTAACTGAGCATGCAAGAGGTTGCGAAAAGAAACCTCATAATTATCTAGATTTAAGATTATTTTCACCTTTATTTAATGATTTTGTTCACGCTTGAAAACCCTAAGTTAACCTCAATCTTCAGGTTTTTATACAGAAGGTTGTTTTCCAAGGTTTTGGATTAGGGTAATGTGTGTGGAATAGAGTAGACTGTCACTGATCTCGTTTAAAGGTTAGAAGGTTTACACGTAAACCGCATGAAAATCCTATTTAGGTTTACATTTTAAAAGGTTTTTGCTGAGTGGAAATAAAATTTATTTTGTTATCTAAAAACCTTTTTTTCAATGAAGCAAAAATATTGCAGTTTCAAACCTTTCATCCTTAAAGGATTAAAAATTATTTTTAAAGCTTTTTTTTAAAAAAAAAGAATTATCACTTAGGTAACTGAGCATGCAAGAGGTTGCGAAAAGAAACCTCATAATTACCTAGATTTAAGATTATTTTCACCTTTATTTAATGATTTTGTTCACGCTTGAAAACCCTAAGTTAACCTCAATCTTCAGGTTTTTATATAGAAGGTTGTTTTCCAAGGTTTTGGATTAGGGTAATGTGTGTGGAATAGAGTAATCTCGTTTAAAGGTTAGAAGGTTTACACGTAAACGGCATGAAAATCCTATTTAGGTTTACATTTTAAAAGGTTTTTGCTGAGTGGAAATAAAATTTATTTTGTTATCTAAAAACCTTTTTTTCAATGAAGCAAAAATATTGCAGTTTCAAACCTTTCATCCTTAAAGGATTAAAAATTATTTTTTAAAGCTTTTTTAAAAAAAAGTATTGATACTTAAATCTATAATGACGTTTTAGCTGACGTCACTCTGGCGATACGATCAAATTGCAGTGTCCATTAAAATTTCAAGACAAGGTGGATTTTAGCTGAGCATACAAGAGGTTGCGAAAAGAAACCTTATAACAACCTAGATTTAAGATTATTTTTAGCTTGAGACTAGCTTTATTAAAGGTTTTTTCACGCTTGAAAACCTTAAGTCAACCTCGATTTAAGGTTTTTATATAAAAGGTAGTTTTCCGAGGTTTTGGATTAGGGTAATATGCTTAGAATAGAGCAGATTGTCACAGATCTCGTTTTAAGGTTAGAAAGTTTACACATAAACCACATTACAAACCTTTTTAGGTTTTCATTAAAAGGTTTTTGCTTACTGGAAATAAACCTTATTTTGCTATCTGGGAATGAGATTTAACTTGGCAATTTCACTACCAATTCTGAAAAATTACTTTGAAGAACGTAGGAGTTAGCAGGTCTGCTTTAGCTATAAACTTTAGAACAATGATTTCTTAAAATTAAAATTGGTAAGAAAGTAGCTTTGTTTATTGTTGAGAAAATTAGCGTGCACGTGAGTCAGGGGTGAAAGCGAGACGGAAAATAGGAAAGGCTGGTAGTGAAACCATTTCTGTTGTAGCTAGCTTTGGGGAGGAGTTTTCTTATTCTTTTTTTAAATTTTTCAACAATATCTACTTAATCTTCGAAAAGTAGCAGTTTTATATATATGCTAAAATTTTAAAAGAAATCTTGATAGTTACAGATATTTTATTTTTTTCGAAAAAAATGCTGGAATGAAATGTCTGGCGTACCAGTTTTTTCTCTTTTCCGTCTTGCTATATAAGGGCTTTCACCCATGACGTGAATGCAACAATTAATACAAATTCAAAGGGCATATACGTGCATTGGTAAAGATTCTATTGAAATTAGCTAATTTTTGTGGAAATTCAGAACTAATGTAAAATATCATCCATTTCAAATAATTGTTAACCATTTCAAATGAATTATTTTAATTGATTTCAAACTAGTTTTATATGCAAGCCACTTTTGGTCAAAAACAATGCCAAAGTCATGGGTGAAAGCCCTTATATAGCAAGACGGAAAAGAGAAAAAAACTGCATTCCAGCATTTTTTTCGAAAAAAATAAAATATCCGTAACTATGAAGATTTCTTTTAAAATTTTAGCATATATATAAAACTGCTACTTTTCGAAGATTAAGTAGATATTGTTGAATAATTTAAAAAAAAGAATAAGTAAACTCCTCCTCAAAACTAGCTATTACTGAAAAGGTTTCACTACCAGCCTTTCCTATTTTCCGTCTCGCTTTCACCCCTGGCCCAAGTGTACGAAGAGTACAACTAATACAGATTCTCCATAGCGTCAGAAAAAAAAAAAATTCTTAGTGGAAGCAAGAGAAACCTGATCATATTTTAATAAATCAAATGAATTTTTTACACCACTAAACACAAGTAAATAAAACACGTATTAATTTAAGGCCACATGGGCGAAGTTCTAATAAATTCTTTAAAAAAAAATCCTTCAGTTTTTAAAAGTTCCGATTTAATGAAACTACCTCTAAGAAAAATAATTAGCAACAGTCTCAAATAGAAAACGTTTGTGTACTCTTCAGAAATTTTCCCCTTTTAAAGGTCGTAAGTGAATTAATAAATTTTTTAAAACACCACTTTAAAAATCAAATAAATATTACTATAATTTAAATTTTTTTTTGTTAGTTAAGCTAGTTCCTTGATTCTAATTTAATAATATTAATATACTTGCTAGCATTCAAAATTGCTCGTGAGTTAAACATGATTATGTTGTCTTGTCAGGCTGGAGAAATAATGGGGCGGAATGTTAAGATCGATTGAAGGAAAATTCAAATCGTTACATGCCAACCTACTCCGGGCAGCAAATATATATTTTTAAAGTGGTAGTTTATCAATTGTGATTCTTGGTTTAATAAATTCAATTTAGTATATTTTTATCCACCACTATTACTAAATAATTCCTAGGCCTATATAATTCACCACTTTATTTAAAAAAGCAAGCAGCAGTAGTCAAATATTTGCAAAATTTACTTTGTAATTATTAACTGTTTTTTTTTTTTTTTTTTTTTTTTTTTTTTTTTTTTTTTAAAATAATTACTTTGGCGTGTCCGGAGCAGTTAGCAACTCATTCGGGTTTTACTGACTTTAATTTTAATAGCAATTGTGAATAAAATAATCAACAAAAAACTATTAATTATTTTAAAAACATGTAATAATCAAATTTTTTTTAAATTATTTTGAAAATATTTAGTGAATGAATGAAGAATGAAATTTTTACATAACATAGTTATTATCAATATTAGTCTTAAAATTGAGTTTTATATCAAACAATTCAATGTACAGGTCTGGAGCGGAATATAGTCTGGTTACTAATTTGATTTTAATGCATGCATTAACTGAAGATGAATGAGCTGAAATATGATTTCCATCAAAATAAAAACGGAAAAAAAGGAGTGTTTAGAATGGATATAAAGAAACATATCTCTTCATTGCTGAATTTGGTTATTTTTATTCGATGCGATAAATACTAATGGACTTTTACATAAATGCGTATCCTTTTCATAATTCATTCATTATATTGTTATTTGGAAGAACATTATTTTAAAAAGAACAGTTGAATTTCTTTAACATTTTTAAATAATACATTAAAACATAAGCTTAGCCACCACTAGAATAGTTTTTTTTCAAAAGCATAAAAAGTTGACTGCCTTGCTTAAAACTTTGCTGGAAATCAAGCAGTCAAAACCTTAAGGGCGATACCATTTCGTTGCAGCAAAATAATAAATAAAGTAGCCCAAAGCAATCGTTCCAGTCCATTCTGGTGTCTTAATGGCTCTTAAATTATCACTATACAACCCCCAAGCGAGAAAAAAATAGAGGTGATCGGCCCTTATGTATTGAACCCCGTTGAATCTCGGGAAAAAGTTTATTAGAATCACCGTTAATAATAGCTAGCCAGCACGTGAGTTTTCTACTAACTGATTTATTACCATGTTATGAGTATGTGATTCTAGTAAAGAGATTAATTTTTAGTGTAACATTTTGTACTTTATAATTATCTTCGAAAGTATGATCTTCGAAAGCTAAATTCAAATATAACATCTGAGATTGATTTATTATTTATTGATTGAATTATTAATTAGGGTGTTTCCTATTTATAACATAAAATTTTTTTTCAGGGTAATATGATACAAATTGTAATGATGTTTTTGATAATTTGATTCTCATTACTTTTTACAATGCTTTTATTGACTCGCATTCGTGTTTGTGACTAGAGAATCTTACAATCGAAATTTTAGTCCACTTTTCGACTAGCTAGAGCCCACAAATCTCGATCGGAGCTCAGTTCCTGTCTATGATACAGGTTCCCATTGTTTTCAAATCACTACGAGCCAATCAAAATTTCGATAGTTTTCATAACAGCTAGAGCACTCAAATTTTAATTTAAACTCTGTGCTGAATTACAATAAAAGTTAAAATTGTTTCCAATCGTTGTGAGCAAAATTTATCTCGCTTTTAATTTATTATTCTAAATTTCGACCACTTTTTGACATGAACAATTTAATAGCCGCAAAATATAAAAGAATATAATACTGAAAACAAATAAATGAAAAATACGTTTCTAAAAAATTGAGAAGGAGAAAATAATTCTGTGTACGCCACACCTGAAACGAGAAACGTAGGCATATCACCTTCGTAATGAACTTCTATCACTAATCTCCTGCCTTCCGTAAGTGTTGACTTTACGTTTTTCACTACAGCTGTCACACAATTAAAATTTTTTCTTCTTTTTAGTTCACTTGAAAAACAACGATTTAACATTTTTTCCTTTCTTTATTTTTAAAAAAATTAAAATAAATAAATAAAATTTTAAAAAAAGAAAAGAAAAAAAAAAAGAAATTAATAGGAATAGTTGTTTTTCTATGCCTGTTCTTCTAAATTTTCATACATTCCGACTAAATGTACATTTGAGATCGCTTTGATTGTTAGTTCTCATATAATTGCATTTAAATTGAGATCATGGGATAAGGCGAGATTTACACTTGAGATTATTTAGATCATGAAAATCTTATGTAGTTGCATTTGCATAAAGATCAGGCGATACAAGATATACATATGAAATTATTTTGATCATGCGATCTCATATTGCATTTAAATTGAAATCATGGGATACGACAAGATATACATATGAAATCATTTTGATCATGAAATCTCATATCATTACATTTAAATAAAGATCACGAAATATGATAAGATTGACGGGTTGAATCGTTAATAGTTCAAATTAAATGTGTTAGCTTTTTTAAAACTATTGTTGCAAATTCTGGTAAAATTTTTTTAATCTAACTATCAATAGTAATAAATTAATCCATCAACATCTACATTTTTATATTGTAAAGATATGAAAAGTATTCCTAATTAACATATTTTAACTTGTTCGGAAATGTATAAATAATCAAAACTATAATTATTATTTTAAACGAAACAGAATTCCTTTTCATTTTAGAACTGTTCCATATACATAAATAAAATAATCGAAATTCGTTTTCGTTATTTTAATTGAATTAGTTAAGAGAGTCTGATGTAGAGTTAAGAGAGTCAATAGTAATGAACTAATCTATTAACACCCAAATTTTTACTACCGCTAATCTTACTACCGCTAATTTTACTACCACCAAATTTACACTAAAGTGATCTGAAGATTGATTCTGATCGCAAGACACTCTTCCCCACAGATCAGCGAAATCAAGCATCACTAGCAGTGGCCAGTGAGTGGGTAGGTGACCACTTTGATCAGCCTGCGAAAGGACAAAGGTTGTGCGGTATATGTCCTTGTTCAGCTGTTCTATTGTAAAATGTTCTACTTCTCACGGAGGTTATCAGGTTACTGGAGTGATGAAGCCCTCCTTCCAAACAAAGAGGATCAAAATTTGTGATGGTATATTTTTGGATCATCCTCAGGGATGTTTCCCAGACCATCGCCATTAGCCCATAGTAACTCTAGTGGGACTCTAGTGGGACATGAATTAAATACAACTTTCTAGCTAACCTATTAATACCCATCCACATATATAATTAACGAAAATCATAATTATTCTCATAAAAAAATTGAAAACTTTATTAGAATTTTCATTTTAAAACAGATTTCTGTGTAATTTAATCATTGAAATTCATTTTTATTGCTTTAGTTTAATCGTCAGGAGAGACATTCATGCCTTAACTCATGTTAAAATAGTCAAATTTTGAGGAATCTGTTTTTAAAAAATATCAAATCGGATCCTCTAAAACGTTATAAATTTTTTTATTTCATTTTTTATTAATTAATTTTTTTGTTTCGTTCAGTTTTAAGAAGCACTTTCGGCAGATTTATTTTTAGCTTAAATTTTTAATTTTTGACTTTCTTTTAAATGTTAAAATTTCAGTTATAAAAATTATTGGAATAGTCAGTAGTATACAAAGACTCTATTTTACCCATTTCCAGTGAGAATTATTTCGGAGATGGTAAAGCACAACTTTTTTTTTTCTGTAAAAATTAATGAATCATGTTTCCGTTTTCATATTTATTTAATGTAACATTGCATTCTCTTGTGTTATCTCGCGTAATTTTTTTTACAGACAAATTAATTATATTTTTTTCAGGTTTTTAATAAAATTAAAATTAAACATCAAGCTAACGAAGTTAAGGGAGTGAAAGTTTATTTTCTCATATCAATAATCAATCTGTAAGTGTTTATTTCTAAAAGGAGAAAAAAGGAAACATTTATTTATCAACAGATACTATAAGTCAGACATATTTCTAAAAATAAACAAACAAAAAAAAAAGATATTTAAACTTAAACCAGAGCATGATTTTCTCAGTTTTTTAATAAAATGAAATTCACCAAGCCCACGAAATAAAGTGGATAATTTATTTTCTCATGTCACTAAACAGTTTGTGAGGGGAAATTTCTTATATAAAAAAAGGAAAAATTGTTAACAGATGAGGTAAACAAAAAAAGTTATCAAAAATTAAATAAAAAAAGATATGTGAACGTAAACCAAAGAAGGTATCCAAAAGTTAACCAAAAAAGATGTTTAAACGTAAATAAAAAAGAGTAGGTATTTAAAAGTAAACCAAAAAAGATATCCACAAAAAAAGATATTTAATAAATAAGGTATTTAAAGGTAAACCAAAAGAAGGTATTCAAAAGTAAGCGAAAAAGGATGTTTAAATGTACAACGAAAAAAGGTATTCAAAAGTAAACTAAAAATAAAAAAAATTAAATGTAAACTGAAAAAGGTTTCTAAAAGTAAACCAAAAAAAGATATTTGAAAGTAAAACTAAGAAAGATCTTCGAAAGTAAACAAAAAAAAAAAAAGATATTTAAAAGTAAACCACTGCATGATTTTCCTAATTTTTTAATAATATAAAATAAAACCTCAAGCCCATGAAATTAAGGAGAAAATTTTTTTTTCTGCTTTCTCGTGTCACTAACCAATCTGTGAGGGGCAATTTCTAAAAAGGAAAAAGACGAAAAAAATTATTAAGAGAAGGTTTCCAAAAGTAAACCGAAGAAAGATATTTAAACTTAAATAAAAAAAAAGGTATCCAAAGGTAAACCAAAAAAGATAGATAAACGTGAACTAGAAAAGTTATATTCAAAAGTAAATTAAAAAAAGATATTTAAACTTAAAACAAAAAAGGTATGCAAAAGTAAACCAAAAAAGATATTTAATAAATAAGGTATTTAAAGGTAAACTAGAAGAAGGTATTCAAAAGTAAACGCAAAAGGATGTTTAGGCGAACAATGAAAAATTCAAAAGTAAAGTGAAAAAAAAAAATTTTAAACGTAAACTAAAAAAGATCTCCAAAAGTAAACCAAAAATAGATATATAAACGTAAAACAAAAAAAGGTATCCGAAAGTAAACCAAAAAGGATATTTCAACGTAAATCAAAACATAATTTTCTCAGTTTTTTTAACAATCTAAAATAAAACCCCATGCTCACGAAATCAAAGGAAAAAAGTTAACTCACTCATGACATTAACCAATCTGTGAGTGGTAATTTCTAATAAGGGGGCAAAAAAAGAAGAAAAAAAATTATTAGCAGATGGAGTTAACAAAAAAAAGTTTCCAAAAGTAAACCAAAAAAGATATTTAAACGTAAAATAAAATGGGTATCCAATAGTGAACCAAAAAAGATATTTAATTAATAAGGAATTTAAAGGTAAACCAAAAGAAGGTATTCGAAAATAAACGAAAAAGGATATTTAAATGTAAAACGAAAAAAGGTTTAAAAAAAATTTAAATTAAAAAAAAAATTAAACGTAAGCTGAGAAAGGTAGATATTTAAATGTAAAATGAAAAAGGTATTTAAAAGTAAAATGTTAGTAGGTATTTAAATGTAAAAAAAGGCATCCGAAAGTAAACAAAAGAAAGATATTTAAACGTAAACCAAATAAGGTATTCAGAAGATAGATAAGGTATTAAAAAAATATATTCAAAGGGAAATTAAAGAAGATATCGAAAAGTAAATCAAAAATGCATCCAAAAACAAATCGAAATAAAGATATTCAAAAGTAGGTTGAATTCATAATGTTGGCGTTGATTAGAAGATAAAAAGTGGTAGACTTTGATAAAAATAACAATCAATTTCATAACTTTTTAAACAAACAGAAATAGTCATATTCAACTTTCGACTCATGTAATAAGATGTTTCTTAAAAATAAATTAACCTGCTAGAGTTTGTTTACTGTACAAATGATCTACAATAACGTTTATTAAACTCATCTAACAACCTTCAAGAATTATAAATTTTTCAAGCGATATCAATCACCTTATATTATAGCAATATGTCGACAAAATATCTTTTGTTGTTTCAGCATTTATAAACATATCAGCGGTGAACTCACACTTCCCATTCGAGCTCGATGTCAGAGCTAATTGTTTTTCAGCTGGTTATTTACCTTGCTCATAATGATGAGAAATGCAAAGTCCAGAAACAAAAGAAAAGACCAATGACAAAAATAACGACTTATAGGCGATGTAATGTTGCCATCTCAGCGACACCAGCAATAAAAAAAAAATTAATAATAATGACACCGAGAGAGTTTTTGTAAGCAGGCACCAGAGGGTTGACATTAATTGCACTGATAGGTATATTCTGATTATGGGTTTGGCCAGTGAAAAATGGTTCCAGTCTGATGGAAGAAAAGCAGAATGGCTCAAAAATAAAACTTATGCATTCTTAGCGTGCCAAATGGAAAGGGTTAAGAAAAAAAATGCTTCACCATCAACTTCCGCAATGGCAGAATTCTCTGGTTCTTTATATTTAGCTTATAAGGCATTAATTTGTTAATTATCTTCATAACATATCACTTATTTGTAAAGAGATTTAGTTGAGCGACCTCGTTTTCTTTAGGCTAAAAACGGGACATTTTAGGTGACAGAAGTTTTTTGACGTCGCCAAGACGAATGTTTGTCGCCACTGAAATGAAGTGTCATTGTCATAGTCAAACGCTACAACTGATGGTGTTTTTATTATGGTAATTAAACTCTATTATCTCTGCGACGACTTCTTATCTAATAAAATCCTAATTAATAACTATGAGAAGAACGATTACGTCAGATTTGCTGTTTTGTATCTTCTTTTGTTTCGATTCGATTTATTATTTTTTTTTAAACTAAAAGTTGTGATAAAATGAAAAATATAAAAACGCTTTTTCTTCTGGCAAAACGAACGTTCTAAACTTTCTGCAAACGAACGAATCTACTGAGATTTTTGAAACAGTTCTCAACTTTGTTTTTTATTTATTAACTATTATTTTATTTAGCTTTCTTTCCGATTAAACTAGAAAGTTTTATTTTAATTTATCCTAAATTTGAACTGCTCTCATATTTCAAAGGCTTTGACAACACTTAATAAAAACACAAAATAAAAATAAACATTTTTGAGGAGGCCAGAGAAACGCCGGGATGATTTTGAAAATAGAACGTTTATCCCCCAAAGATGCGATCCAGATTCGAAACATAATTATTACTAGTCGATGTGGACACTGCCCACGATTTGCACCGACCACAGTGTTGACGTAAAATATCTCCAATGTTAGATTTATCATGAGTTGGAATTCCCTTGCTGTTGGGTTAACCATAGAAGGTTTTCTTGATTTTCAAAGCAATGCTTCGTAAAAGTGGGTTAGTTTAACCACACAGGCGAGTTTAATTTCATGCTTGATCCTGTAGTTCGATTGTTTTTTGGGTTGGGTTCTAAACTACTAAGCCCAAGACTGGTACTTGGATAACCGGAAATCCGGAAGGGGTTAGCTGTTCAACCTTGGTGATAATAAATAATAAAAATGCTTTGCGTGGAAATTAGTAAATAAATATGAAGCTATTTTTTTTAAAAAAAAACTATTTGAATAGAGAATATTATTATATTTCAAAATATTCTAGAATCTTTTGGGATCAGTGCAATTATCAAATGGGAAGAAAAAGTACTTATTTATGATTGGGCAAATTAATACAGAATCAGTTTGTTTATGGTACTTAAAACATAGTGGTTAACACACAAGGGATCACAGTCATTGGCTGGATTGACTTGAAATTAATTGAGTTGAAATTATTAATTTTGAAATTAACAATTTTGAAATTAATAGAGTTTGTTAATACATTGGCTGTAACCACCGAAAGAATTATTTCATTGTTAAAACGAAACGAACTTGCTACCACTTTTTTTTTTTATCTGAATCGTATTTTTATGGTAACGACAGAAAGAACTATTTCTTTGAAAAACATAGAGGAAACAAAATGAATTTTCTACCACTTTTTAAATTTATGTATGATCGCAGAAATTTCAAAAATGTATTTTATACGTGAACCGCATACATTGTGTTAAATATTATCAAAAGTTAGCTTAACCATCACCTCCTACATCAAAAAGCCTCCACACGGTCTTTTATAAGTAGTCCGCGCAGACTATTTAAATAGTGAACCAGTTGTGCGCATGAACCCAAAACCTTTCATAAAAGTAAGAATGGTAGAATGGTATGGTAGAAATCACATAAATCTCGGTGCGCTGCCGCGAAGCGGCATTAACCGATTCATCTGTAGTGAAAATTCGATGATGAGGAGTAGTGAGGAGGAATGGAGATGGGAGGAAGAGGGGGTGCTCAGCACCAAAAAGTCGAGAGGGGGTTCGTGTGACATAGACAATCTTGAAGTGTTGAGCGGCATGGGGTATAATTAAATGAATGTAATCATAAACAATATAAAATAAAATAATCATGGAGATTATGATGATCGATATAATTAAGGAAGGTCTGGGTTAGATACAATATATACATATGCATATATATATATACACACACATATATATATTTACAACACCGTATCCCTAAGGAAAAAGGCAGTGATTGGGCTAAATTTAGTGTTGTCATCAATTAATTCTTTATCTAGGAGTGAGTTAAAATTGCTGGTGGTGCAGGTTTTTGCTTCGTCGTAGAAATTTTTATTTAAATTTTTCATATAGACATTGATGTCATCAATTTTTAGATCCTTTTTTAAACTATTACTGCTAATGCATTTAGGGGCACCGACGAGTCTTCTAATAATCTTCCCTTCTGCCAAAGAGAGTTTATTTCTTAGATGATCACTAAGGGTGTTAATGGCGGGGCAGGCATAGGTTAGAATAGGCCTAATTGCCATTTGATAGACAGTGCGCTTGCATTTTAAGTCTAAAGATGACTTCGAGTTTAATATGGAGTTGAGTGCCCCTTATATAAAAGTAATTGAGAGAAATTCATCATATATATTTGAGAATTGAATCTGTAGTGGTTGACAAGTGAATAAGGCAAACCAATAATATTCATAAATAAAACAAATTTTTGGTCATATATTTGCTACCACTTTCTTATTTTTACTAGATTTTATATTAAATGACTCGTTCGGAAAGTGGATATCCTTAACAGTGGTCTGATCAAACTACCTATAAAAAACCGTGTGGAGGCTTAACACGTTGAATGTCTTGGGGATTGTCGATGACTGGCGAAGCCAAAATTATTAGAAACACATAGTTCGAGTAAATTTTTTATATTTTTTTATATTATTATCGTTACTAAAATGGTTTGAAGAAATTAATGCAATATAGAACACGCAAAAATAGTTTTATTTATATACACAGCTATGCCAACTTGATGCGGACAGGAATAAATATTTTCAAGTGGTAGTTTAATAATTGTGATTCTTGGTTTAATAAATTCAATTTAGTAGATTTTTACCCTCCACTATTTCTAAACAATTCGTATAGGCTTATATTATACAGAGATATGTCTGCTCAAGTTTGTTTTCTAATCATGGCTATTTTTTGTTGTAAAGCTACCACAACGACTGCTTAAATTCAAAATGTTTAACTCATTGTTGTATATTTTCATGATGAATGGGATAGGAGCCGCTGCGCGGCCCAAGTGCCCAGCTTTTGCAAATAAAGTAAGTAAGTAAGTAGAGATATGTCATACTAAACAGTATAAAAAGCTATCGTAATCTGTCTAATATTTGCAAATTTAGTTTGCAGTTATTCAGAGATGCCAACTGTTCCGGTCCATCACCTCCTACATCAGAAAGCCTATCCCCACGGTTTTTTATAAGTAGTCCGCGCAGACTATTCAAATATTGAACCGGCTGTGCGCATGGAACCCATATTCTATTCTAGAGTTGCCTGAGAAAAATTTATCATATATACTTGAGAATTGAATCTGTAGTGGTTGACAAGTAAATAAAACAAACCAATCATATTCATAAATTAAACAAATTTTTAGACATATCTACCACTCTCTTATATTTACTAGATTTTGTGTTAAGTGGCTCTTTCGTAAACTGGTTTACCTTCATAGTGGTCTGATCGGACTACCTATAAAAAACCGTGTGGAGGCTTTAGTTGTAGGAGGCGTTGTCCGGACACGCCAAAATAATTACAAAAATAAACGGTAAATAACTACAAAGTAACTGTTGCAAATAATTGACTATTTTTGCTTGCATTTTTAAAGGTATAACATAACACAAGTACTTTAAAATGGGGAACTATATAATCCTACGAATTATTTAGAAACAGTAGTGGATAAAAATCTACTAAATTGAATTTATTAAACCAAGAATCGCAATTGATAAACTACCACTTTAAAATAAATATATGCTGTCGGGAGTAAGTTGGCATCTCTGGTTATTTACCATTTGGACAAACGAGCAAGCCATGTAAAATTAGCGTGGCATTCAACGTGTTCATAATCATCTTTTACCCTGCCGAAAGCAATCTAGGGAATAAACAGTTTTGCTTCCTATTTTTCCTCAAAGAGTCTTTCTTCCAACTTCTCCAATTGCATCCAATTAAAACTGTCTACGTAACTGAGAAAAAAAGATTGAGTTGTTTGTAAACAAATTTGATCCTTTCAGCATGCTAAGTTTAAACTCAGTAGTTACATTATAGCGGCCCGTAGAGCCTATCGTATGGTATTTTTCCAAGAAGTTTAACAGTTAATAGTTCTCGAACTATTTATCAAATATTAGTTTTTTTTTTATTTTATCGCATTCCCAAAAAACTTATTTAGAAACCCTAATAATTTCAAGTCTCAAAGTTTCATAGTTTTTAGGCACCAAAATACATAAGACCACGACGGTGGTCCTAACAATTTTTTTAATGCAGAGAGACAATTTTTCCTTGGAATATGATTTCATTTCTATATGACCACCTATGACCATCTAAGCCTAAGCAGCCAAAGCTTTAATCACAGAGAAACATAATGAGTTTCCAATCTAAGGCCAAATGATGCTGATGTAAACCAAGTCTATTGCGAGAGTGTGTTAAAAAAGTTTTTTTTTTCCCATTAAAAAAAGAAGCGGGGGGGGGGGACATTATCGCCTAAATAGGTTCAGTGCCATGCTGCGGTAAAAACATTACAAGTTGGGCAATGAATTTATCGTTTTCATTTATTTATTGAGTTTATCGTTTTCTTTTATTTTTAATTAAATTTATAATGCTGTATGTAATCGTTTGGTTATTTGCTTTATTTTAATTCTATAACGTGATTCGATGTTTATTTTTCAAGGATGCCGTGTGTTACTGAAGACAAAAATACATTTTGTAAAGTAAATACTGATGTAATTTTCATATTTTAATTTGTGACATTTTTTCCTTTTCTTAAATTTATCTCTTTATTTAAAAAAAAGCGCAATTTTATATAAGTGTCATGTTCCATTAATCTTTTTAAAGTAATAGAATAATAAATATGGAAACACGTTACTGCTTATTATTACTGTATAAATGTCTTTCGATAAATTGTTAATGCAGTTTTTTTCTTTTCTCTGTTTATTGTAAAATTTTTGATAAGACAGAATAAAACAAACAGGAGAAAATAAAAATGCGTCAGAAAAAGGCTTTTACAAATATTAACTTTAAGCTGAAAGGTTTATTATTGATTATTAGATTTTATGCTTCGAAACTATTAAGAATTATGAAAAAACTCAAAATGCACTGTGCCATAACTTCAGATATTCAAGTATAAATATTTATAATACAGAGAGCTATCTTGTTTCAGAAAGGTAATGAAACACGGGTGCTACCAATGTTTTGCTTTTTGGCAAAAGGAGTCAGTGAACGCATAGCGTGCGGGCAATTTTTCCAAAATATCTATTAGAGCTGTTAGAGATTAAAATTCAAGGAAGTGGTTGACAAGATTTCATAAAAGCTGCAGCAAACTTGACTTTTTAGCAGTGATTCCCAATGTGGTCTATATAGAACCAAAGGGGTCGACGGCAACCTGCAAGGGGTCCATGTCAAGTGAAAAAAAAATTTGGGGTCCATGAAATGAAAATGGGGGTCAACAATAGTGGATCTCATGTAAGCAGCTCGTGACTTTTAATTTTGGCATTTCATGAATGGAATAATCAACATACACTGATACTACCTATTTACTTGCATTATACTGTCTTATAATATAAAGACCGATCTATCTACATTCTACATACTAATTTATAAAAGTAGATATGAAGTAAAAATTTTATTAAAAAGTAAGTTATTAGGATAATTTTTTGATATATGAAACTGAATTAGTTTTAAACTAGTAGTTGCCTGCAGCTCCGCCCGCGTACGTTTTTATTTTCTCTGCGTGCAAAGTTTTATTTTGTAACAAAAAAGTATTTTTCCGCGGTAAATTGTAGCCTAGCCTGCGTCAACACTTTTGCTAGAAAGACTTCCAATTTTATTTGCGCACAAAATCACGGAGAATTGTTGCTTAATTTTTAAGTGAAAACGTAATAAACAGACCTACAATGCACTACTACGGTTTTGTATACAGTTTTGTAACTACGGTTTTGTAACTTATTTCCGCAATTATAATATTAGTAGTGGAGTACGGGTTTTATAGTGCACTATTTTATTCCATTTACATATTAATTAAATTAAATTAGTAATTAAATTACTTTGAATTTAATTAATAAATGTATAAAATTAGCATGTGTTTTTTTACATAGTTTTTCACACTACACTTTACTACAGTTAGAAATGTAAATCTTTCACAGTGAGTAGCACTGTACAAGCTGTCAAAAATACGTTTGAAGTTGATGAATTTACAAAAAAATCAATATCAGGTAAGCAGGGGGTCTACCGAAAACCGAAAAACATGGCAAGGGGTCTACAAGACAAATAAGTTCATGTACCACTGCTCTATAGCTACAAAAAAACTGAACTTATTAACATCTACGTACACATGTTTTCGTTACAAGTAACAGAAAATTTCTCTTAATGCTATTAATTCAACTACCAAAATGAAAAATTCGCTAATTGGCAGTGGTTTATACTATTTAGTAACTTAAATATTTAAATTTAATCTTTATTTGAGGGTTATGAAATGTTCCCCAGGATTTTTACACTGATGATTATATTTCCTTTAAATTGAAAATTTTTGTGTACCAATTTTAAGTGCGAGTAATTTACGATATTTATATTTCTCTCAATTTTGTTCCCACTTAAAAATTATCAAGAACGTAACCCTGTAATTTACTATCTTTTAACTAGAAATGAAAGTGCATGTAAAAAAGCTAACTATAACTACAAATTAAAAAAAAAATTACTGTGTTCTTTAAGAATTAAAAAAGAAAGTAAATTACTTGTAGTCAGAGCTGCCAATTGCTACGATTTTTACAAAATATTTTACAGATTGGTAAAAGTTTTCAGAATTTTCGGTAATTTAGTCTACAATATAAATAAAAGCCTCACCACGAAAAAGTTTGCATGAAATGGTATATTATATTTAGCTTTGAATCATTTTGATGTATTGGTATGGGAAAATAACTTTAAATCACATTCACAAAACAAAGAATCATAGAATAAAGCATAAATTTAGCTGCCACTAGAATAATTTTTTCTAAAATGCACAGAAATTCAGCAGCTTCGGATAATAAGTATTAAGTGCCGCAACTTTTAACGAAAAATCGTTGTTTTAGTAGTTTTATACCTGTAAACGAAACTGATTATTTCTTTTTTCGTATTTAATTATGTTTATAATATTTTGTTTTATATTCGTTGTTATTATTATAATTACTCGTTATTTTCATTCGTTCGTTGTTTATAATATAATATTTCGTATTAATAATGAAAGCATTATAGGGTATTCCATCTATTATCCCTTTGACGCTGGAGTACCGGTGTCCCTATTATTTATATATATATATATATATATATATATATATATATATAAGTAGTTGGATAAAGGGGCTACGGCGACCGGGATCCGGCGTGTGTACTCTTGAAGGGGATTGGGGTGATCCATCAAATGTGACAGCTACAATAGTTGATGGTGTTTATTTTTGTAATTATTTTTTTTAATCTTTATTTTTTAATTAATTTTTCTTTTAATTATTGTTTTTAATCTTTATTTTTTAATTACTGTTTTCTTAGTTAATATATTTTTTTTTCTAATACGAGTGATATTTGAAAAATGACATAAAATGAAACCCGATGTTATACTATCAGGATTGAACATGAATCAGGTAATAATCAATCTGTGAGATGAAACATGAAAGTAATCTTGCAAGATTTTTGCAAGATAAGACATGTTTCCGTAGGGTGGAGTGATGTCATTTCTTCGATTCAATCAAAACAGGAATGCGTGACGTCATACAACCAGGATTCAACATGAATATGAAGTACGCGTCTTCAAGATAAGGCATGCATCACTTCTGTGTGGTCTAGAAAGATGAAGTATATTGAAATGTTTCGCTCACTTCTTGTTCGGTCTTGTTTCATTAGATCATTCTAGAATGTTCCGTGGGGGTGGAGTCAGAAAATCATGCCGTCATTTTCTGCCTATCAGAATAAATTTTACAGAACTAAAATAATGATATCATTTTTAACCAATCAGAACAAGCATTACATAGCCGTTCGCAATGCATTCTGGGTAGTCGACTACAGTGTAAAATCAGATGCGTTTGCCCAGAGACCTTATTCTGATTGTAGGATTACCTCTCTCAGGGCGCTTTTCTAAACTTAGTTTGTTCTCTCTTTGTTATTACGTCAGATTTTTTTTTTTTTTTTTTTGTTAAATTTTTATTTGTCATCGTTGTTCAAGTTTTTGTTAGTTGTTTAACTTTTTATTTAAAAGTTTTGCTAGTTGTTACGGAGAAGTTTATAGTTGTTTAACTTTTTATTTAAAAGTTTCGTTAGTAGTTTATTTTATTATTACTTGTAAATTTATCAAGTTTTAAAATGAGTCAAGAATTTAGTGCTTCTTTGCCTGTGAACGATGAAGTGCTCGCCATGTGTGATTTTGGAGACCTTACTGGTAAAGATTTGGATAACATGTTGAGACAAGATCAAGCGGATGAAGGTAAAGTTCCATGCCCTGAATGTACGAAAAGTTTTACCACCCGGCGAAATATGCTGCGACATCAACGTTCCATGCACGGCGATAAACACCTCCGGACTGCTCAAAGACCTTCGCCTGGACGGATAAACTGAAATGCCACCTCAATGCTCACAAACGCAAGGCTGCTACCACCCCATTGCCTACTTCCAAGCAACCTCGGCTTGACATCCTTGCTGCTGCATCTACTTCTCGCTTGGATACCAGCCCTATTCAACAGACTGCTGGTTCAACTCCCTCTAACGCTGCTGCCACTTCGGTCTCCGATCCTCTCTCAGCTTTCGAAGGGAGGGTGAAAAATATTCACCTTCCCAATGACGACCACATCAAGGACTTGCGGACATTTCTCGAGCTAAAACGAGAAGACTTTGTCCGCATCGTATCCTTCCACCTCGTTGACTATGAACTGAAAGTGAACTCCCGACTCTTGTGTCGTTCCCGGAAAGTAGCTTCTAACGGTAAGCAAACATAAGAAAGCGGCTTTCACACATCGCTCCTTTTCTAACACCCACGCATCCCAGGGTCTCCCTATTGTCTCATTTTCATTCTCAGCTGGGTGCCGGAGCCACCATTTAAAAATTCTATTCTATTGTAGAAAGGCGTAGTTTTTATTTGACGCTTGTAGGAGTACTATAGGAGAATAGCGTTGGGTGCTACGCTTGGATGCCCGACTGGTGTCGTGGGACATCATTTGGACAGTGATCGCAGCAGGGAAGGTGACAAATGGTGGAGATTATCGTAAACGGCGTTGTCCCCAGAGAAGCATGCCCTACAGTGTTTATTCAAGCATATTTTTAAATACAATAATAAACTTGTTTCATCTTTAAACTTTATAATTTATCACCTAATGTAATTTAATTATTATATTAAAATACTTATTTTTTTTAATCTCATGAAAAATAGTTGAATTAATTTTATTTTTTATTAGAAAATGAATAACGACATATTTACATTATATTATATAGTAAGTTTCCTTGAAGTTTCAAATAAATTATTTTAAATCTAAGAGACATATAATGGGAATTTTTGCCGCTTTAAATTCATTTATATTCAAAACATATTAATTTTATTATTTTATATTATAATATTGCAAATAACTTACTTTATTTTCAAATTAGGAGTACATTGAAAAAAATGTATCTATAGCCTTTCTATTTGAAAGTATCCATTTAAATGATACTGATTACAGAACCTGAACATGATATCCATTTCTCACAAAATTTAACAACGATAATTTCTATCCGGCACGTTTGGGGTTTATCCACTTTTTATCAATTAGTCATTATATAAAGTATAACATAGTGCTTCATACTTATTATAGAACGTGGGAATACAACTATTTCTCAGAAAATTCAATTCAATTACCAGCACATTTAGATGTAAATTGAAAATTGTATAGTAAAAATTAAATTTTTAAGAAATCTATGATGTATGCTCGCCGAAGAGCTTGGCTGGAACTTTGAATAAAATGTAATTTATTTGATTGAAATATATTTTATCTTTATTGATCATTTTCACAGGTGAAAAAATATATATTATCAAGAAAAAATTACACCCTTTAATAATTAATAAAAAAAGTTTCAGAAAAATATATAGAATTTTCTAAAAAACTAGAAAATTACTTCAAAAATATAAAAAAAATTTTTTTTGAAAAACTAAAAAATTAATATTATAAATTATTTTTTGAAAAACTGGAAAATTATTTTCTTAAAAGAGAAAATTTTTTGCAAAAACATAAATATTTTCTTAAAAGATAGAAAATTTTTCATAAAAATATTTTCTGAAATATTAGAAAGTTTCCCTCATTAATAAAAAT
Organism: Parasteatoda lunata; assembly: GCA_949128135.1. Lineage (NCBI taxonomy): Eukaryota > Metazoa > Arthropoda > Arachnida > Araneae > Theridiidae > Parasteatoda > Parasteatoda lunata. Next base: position 69,456,789 of record OX421978.1, on the reverse strand, counting down.
ATTTTCTGAAAAACTAGAAAATTTTGTTAAAAAGTTAGAAATGTTTTTACAAAACTAGCAGATTTTTTCCGAAAACAAAAAAAAAAAAAATATTTACTTAAAAGAGAACATTTTTTTTTTGCAAAAACATAAATATTTTCATAAAAGTTAGAGATTTTTGTATAAAAATAAAAATATTTTCTGAAATATTAGAAAGTTTCCCTCTATGATAAAAATATTTTCTGATAAAATAGAAACTTTTGTTACAAAGTTTGCTATTAATTTTAGTCACATGAATTAAAAATAAATTAAACTTATTAACATAATAAAAATAAATTAATATTCATTAAAATAATCTTTTGTAATATGTTTTAAAAATAAAATGAATTTATCTAAATATTAAGCTATAATTCTTATATTATTATTAGATTTGCTTCATATATGGAATTACATTAGTAAATAATTCTTTATTGAATAATAAGAATGAATTGATATTTTAGGTTCGAGAGGGGAACGAACCTACGCGAGTTAAAAAGTATCCATGAGCAGTAGTTGATAATCTAAACCATATGTTAGGGGATGTACCGTATCAGTCATGACGTCAATGCGGATACTACAAGTCCAACTTGGACAAGATTAAACAAGGGAGGGCTCGATCTCTAACGCATACGAATTGAATTAAACTATCTTCACTCAAGTGATAGTACTTCACTTGCTAGCATGCATTTCGGTCAATAACGTGCCTTCCAATTCTGTTAAGTTTTAAAAATTACAAAGTTTATAGTTAAATTTTTTTTTTACTTCTCAGTTTTCTATTTTTACTAAATCGTTAGTTTCTTTTGATTCTTCTCTTCGTTATGGATGGAAACGCAATACTAAAGTGAAAGCATGATGATGTTCAAGTAAGTACTAATATTATTTTATTAACATTTTATAACTATGTTATTTTATTATATGGATGATAAATAGTATATTGATAAAGTTAAATAGTATTATTTATAAAGCTGCTGAGCTGTGTTAATCTGCATCTTTAATTAACCAAGAGAAAGTAAATTGTTTTTTTCATTTTAATTAATTATTTTTATTTTGTTAATAATAATAAAAATTACTCATCTTCTTAGTTACAAATTAGGAATAGTTATTTTTCTTTTTCACTACGAAATCTAAATAAAGCTAATATTTGTTAAATTAACTTTCTATTTGTTAAAGGATCGTTTCATATTTGTTTTTGTAAAAAGGTTTATTTTAGACAGAACTCAGGGGTGTAAAGACTTTAACTTTGCAAATAAATTCTTAATCGTGGTAATCGAAAGGAGTTGTGAACTTTATCATAAACATTTTAACTGTTAATTATTTTTCTTTTAGTGACTCAAAGTTTTCTTTCTTTTTTTTATTGTTGGAGGGAAACCGAAAAGGATTGTCAGTTGCAGTCATTAATTTTGAAGGTTTTAAACTTTCATCAGGGACCTATATTGTCAAAAAACTTGCTTTTCGTGCCGTGAAAGGTAATCCCATTACCGGAGTGTGTACGTTCCAACCACCATTCCCGTTCGATGAACTTCCAACACAAAAAATTTTCTCTTTTATAAAAATACTTTTACTTTTTGTTAAAAATTTTCTATCTAGTAAGAAAATATATATGTTTTTTACAAAACATTTTCTCTCTTAAGAAAATATTTTTACTTTTTGTTAAAAATTTTCTATATTTTAATAAAATATTTAAACTTTTTGTTAAAAAATTTTCCATCTTTTAAGAAAATATTTTTACTTTTTGTTAAAAATAGCCAATTGTTTTTTTTTTTTTCGAAATTTGACTAGTTAATTTTTGCATAACTTTAAATACTTTAAATTTAAGTATTCACAATGAAAGAGTGTTTCAAACTTTTAAAAAAAAATTTCTATCTTTTCAGAAAATATTTATGTTTTTACAAAAAAATTCTCTTTTAAGAAAATATTTTAACTTTTTGTTAAAAATTTTCTATCTTTTAATAAAATATTTATGTTTTTACAAAAAAAGTTTTTATTATGTTAATAAGTTTAATTTATTTTTAATTCATGTAACTAAAATTAATAGCAAACTTTGTAACAAAAGTTTCTATTTTATCAGAAAATATTTTTATCATAGAGGGAAACTTTCTAATATTTTAGAAAATATTTTTATTTTTATAAAAAAATCTCTAACTTTTATGAAAATATTTATGTTTTTGCAAAAAAAAATGTTCTCTTTTAAGTAAATATTTTTTTTTGTTTTCGGAAAAAATCTGCTCTAGTTTTTCAGAAAATTCTATATATTTTTCTGAAACTTTTTTTATTAATTATTAAAGGGTGTAATTTTTTCTTGATAATATATATTTTTTCACCTGTGAAAATGATCAATAAAGATAAAATATATTTCAATCAAATAAATTACATTTTATTCAAAGTTCCAGCCAAGCTCTTTGGCGAGCTTTCATCATAGATTTCTTAAAAATTTAATTTTTACTATACAATTTTCTATTTACATCTAAATGTGCTGGTAATTGAATTGAATTTTCTGAGAAATAGTTGTATTCCCACGTTATCGCCACCATTTGTCACCTTCCCTGCTGCGGTCACTGTCCAAGTGATGTCCCACGACACCAGTCGGGCACCCAAGCGTAGCACCCAACGCTATTTTCCTATAGTACTCCTACAAGCGTCAAATAAAAACTACGCCTTTCTACAATAGAATAAAATTTTTAAATGGTGGCTCCGGCACCCAGCTGAGAATGACAATGAGACAATAGGGAGACCCTGGGATGCGTGGGTGTTAGAAAAGGAGCGATGGGTGAAAGCCGCTTTCTTATGTTTGCTTACCGTTAGAAGCTACTTTCCGGGAACGACACAAGAGTCGGGAGTTCACTTTCAGTTCATAGTCAACGAGGTGGAAGGATACGATGCGGACAAAGTCTTCTCGTTTTAGCTCGAGAAATGTCCGCAAGTCCTTGATGTGGTCGCCATTGGGAAGGTGAATATTTTTCACTCTCCCTTCGAAAGCTGAGAGAGGATCGGAGACCGAAGTGGCAGCAGCGTTAGAGGTAGATGGACTAGCAGTCTGTTGAATAGGGCTGGTATCCAAGCGAGAAGTAGATGCAGCAGCAAGGATGTCAAGCCGAGGTTGCTTGGAAGTAGGCAATGGGGTGGTAGCAGCCTTGCGTTTGTGAGCATTGAGGTGGCATTTCAGTTTATCCGTCCAGGCGAAGGTCTTTGAGCAGTCCGGAGGTGTTTATCGCCGTGTATGGAACGTTGATGTCGCAGCATATTTCGCCGGGTGGTAAAACTTTTCGTACATTCAGGGCATGGAACTTTACCTTCATCCGCTTGATCTTGTCTCAACATGTTATCCAAATCTTTACCAGTAAGGTCTCCAAAATCACACATGGCAAGCACTTCATCGTTCACAGGCAAAGAAGCACTAAATTGTTGACTCATTTTAAAACTTGATAAATTTACAAGTAATAATAAAATAAACTACTAACGAAACTTTTAAATAAAAAGTTAAACAACTATAAACTTCTCCGTAACAACTAGCAAAACTTTTAAATAAAAAGTTAAACAACTAACAAAAACTTGAACAACGATGACAAATAAAAATTTAACAAAAAAAAAAAAAAATCTGACGTAATAACAAAGAGAGAACAAACTAAGTTTAGAAAAGCGCCCTGAGAGAGGTAATTCTACAATCAGAATAAGGTCTCTTGGCAAACGCATCTGATTTTACACTGTAGTCGACTACCCAGAATGCATTGCGAACGGCTATGTAATGCTTGTTCTGATTGGTTAAAAATGATATCATTATTTTAGTTCTGTAAAATTTATTCTGATATGCAGAAAATGACGGCATGATTTTCTGACTCCACCCCCATGGAACATTCTAGAATGATCTAATGAAACAAGACCGAACAAGAAGTGAGCGAAACATTTCAATATACTTCATCTTTCTAGACCACACAGAAGTGATGCATGCCTTATCTTGAAGACGCGTACTTCATATTCATGTTGAATCCTGGTTGTATGACGTCACGCATTCCTGTTTTGATTGAATCGAAGAAATGACATCACTCCACCCTATGGAAACATGTCTTATCTTGCAAAAATCTTGCAAGATTACTTTCATGTTTCATCTCACAGATTGATTATTACCTGATTCATGTTCAATCCTGATAGTATAACATCGGGTTTCATTTTATGTCATTTTTTAAATATCACTCGTATTAGAAAAAAAAATATATTAACTAAGAAAACAGTAATTAAAAAATAAAGATTAAAAACAATAATTAAAAAAAAATTCACTAAAGAAAAATTAATTAAAAAATAAAGATTAAAAAAAAATAATTACAAAAATAAACACCATCAACTATTGTAGCTGTCACATTTGATGGATCACCCCAACCCCCTTCAAGAGTACACCCGCCGGATCCCCGGATCCAGGTCGCCGTAGCCCCTTTATCCACCTACTTATATATATATATATATATAAAATTTTTCGCTTTAATTATAAGCAAAAAGATGTTTTGGTATTTTTTAGCTATAAAAAACAGTCTTATTGTTTCAAAAAATATCTTCATTGATATATCGGAAGAATTATATTTGTACTGCAATATTAAATACAAAAAAATTAGTTTGAATAATATTCAAATTCAAAATTTTATAATTGATTTTTTAAATTAAATAAATTTTAATGAAAAATAACTGTTTTTATTAGACCTAAATAACTGCAAATAAGTGCAAATTTGAAAATTTTTTGTTCGAAATAGGACCGGGTTTGAAAGACTTTACTGTTAAAGCAGAAAAAGACACCAATGTTTTAAAATGTATTTCATAATCATAAAGTATTAAAGTGCTTACTATAAGGTTCTTTACTAATTTTGATCTAACTTAATTCAAAGCAATGTAAAAAATATGAAAAACATGTTTAATAAAAATTCTGCTGCAAAAAGTTATACAATGGAATGTTCCAAAAAGTGTTCCATCGTATGTTCAAGATATTGCAGACTACCCAATTATGTAAGTTAATGAGAAAAAAAGTCGCAAATGAATTTAAACAAAGTAAAAAAGGAACTCATTTCATTGAAGTTTATCTTAAAAATGCCGCTTAATACAATGTAATATTGAATTGAAAAAAATTAATTATTAAAAGCACAATCTCAAACTAGAAAAACAGTATGATAACCTGAACATATTAACATAATTTCTTACATAAACATATTTGTCAGATATTTGATCACCATCTCTGAGGGAAACTGAGTATCAAAGTGATAAAGATCTTTTCATCAACATTATGATCCTTAAGTATCGTATTTCCTTCATGCTCGTGAAAAATTTTACATGAAAAACTCGAATATCTTTATCTACGGACTCTATATAAATTAGAAGTATGGGAAGATAAGGCAACGAAAAATTAAGGACAAATTTTTCTGTATAACTTGAGTGAATCGTCTGTGCATTGCACTAAGGAATACTAAGAGTACAGATAAAAAAATAATTTGCTGCGCAAATTCTTAATGCGCCCAGATAAGAACAGGAATGTCACGTGACTAGAGAAGAGGAAACAATTTTCAAGATTTTTATCACATTGTAGGAACGTTTTCTAATATTTGATTTTCTCGCAGACGAGAATTATGAACAATTAAGATGTAAAAAAGAATTATTTATTAAGTTCAGATAGATAAACGTGGCCTCTACATTCATTCCACTTGAAATTTGTGGACTTAGTTCTGTTCGTTTCAATGTTTTTGTTTTAATTAATCATTATATTTGATGCAGATTAATTTGTATTCCCTTTTTAGTTGCTACCATGATTGAATTATTTATTTGTGCACTGCACTTCAAAATTGGTAAATAATAATAGCAAGTAATCAACGAGTACGATTAACAACGAGTAATCCTAATGAGCACAGATGTCACGTGATAAGAGAAAAACAAAGAATTTTCTATATTCTCATATCATATCGTCTGGAAAGTTTTCTTATCTTTAATATTCCAAAGGCAGAAAAGAATTTTTATTTTTTTTTTATTTTTTTTTTTTACTTTTTGATTAAGATTGTTAGTAGTGGTAGCAATATAATATATCTGATTTTACAACTGTAAGCTTGAATTATTTTAACCAGACAAACATTTTATTTTTAAAATAAATATTAATGAGGTTCTCATAATTTTTTTTTCCAATTATTTATGTGCAGTGGTAGTCAAAATCATTAAAAATCAATTTTATTAGACAAGAAAAAAACATTAACGTTATGTTTGCATTTTTAAAAATATTAGTTACGTTTTTAACACTTTAAAAAAAAAAAAAAAAAAAAAAAAAAAAAAAAAAAAACCTTTCGCGATTATCAAGAGAACATTTCACACCAAAATTGTTGTTCAAGTCATAGAAACCCTGTTCTAGTAATAATAATATAAAAATAAAGTATAATTGTTGTGGCATCAATAAACTTCAACTTATAGTATGGAAAAATCTCTAAAGATAGTGAATATTCTCTAGATTTTAAATAAGCACCACCCTTCTATATATATATATATATATATATATATATATATATATATATATATATATATATATATATATATTGTATATATATATATTGATATATTGCTATGATTTCATCGAACTAAAGAAGTACTTAATCTATTTTTTTAAAATAACAATGTCGTATGCATTGAGAATGAGAATTAAATAGTTAAATATTAACTGAAAAATAGTCTGTCTAATGTGCTTTTTCTATTCGTTGTAAAAACAAGAACAATGAAAACAAAACACTTAATCAAAGAGCTAGAATAAGAAAAAGAGAGATAACAAAAAAACAAAACAGGAATATCGGGAGAAAAAAAAAAGGAATACAATGGAACAGGTATCGCAAAATATAATATTAATTTAAAAAAAGAAAATTAAAAAAATAATAATAAAGCACTAAAATGTTTTAATGTATTTTAAACATAAATTTAGTTTCTTAGAGTAAGTCATAATCGCATGCCTCAATCAGATATAAATATTTTTTTATACAATACACCTATCTAAAAACACCAAAAGATTTCTCGAAATAAAACTCAAGAAATAAAATTAAAACAACTGAAGTTGTATTTGTGAACGTAACACCACCATTAAACAAAAATTAAAAATAAGCCCATTCATTTCAACGGCCTTTAAATCTCTTGAACTTCCTTTCCGAGCATTCTGGGGTCAGGGGTGGTCATCAGAAGCTGACCATCTAATTACAGGGTTAGGCAAAATAATGTTCTACAGAAGCAGGTGCCTTGTAAGACTTTTTTACGTTCCTCCTCTCCACCCTTGCTTGTTGCAGCATTAGACCATCTCTCATTTTAAGATCCGGCAGGTACACTAGTCATTAAAGACCGCATGTTTTGTTGCAAAAGTGTGTAGCGATGGTTTTCTACGCCTCCTACTGCTATTACGGTTGAGCCTTCAGGGCAATTTTGTGGTTCCTTCCGTTAGAGAAGACGTTCCTAAATTATGACCGTGCTGAGCGGTTTGTGCAAATTTAGATCAGAAAGGGAATTCGTATTGTACAGTGTAATTTTATCACTCATCATGCATGAAATGCTCTTTAATAGTGTGGCATTATTTTTCAGTATTATCCTGCACGAAGCTAAAAATGCATATTTGGTTTGTACTTAATGATAGTTTAGTAAAGGAACCAGAACTGTAAAGTCAGATATTGAAAATTTTAAATTATTCTCAGTAAAAAAGTGTATTTAATCGTTTTTTCAATTTTTATTTATTAAAATAAAAAAGGAAATTTTAGAGCAAAATTATTAGGGCATTTCGGCGCAGTATTCGATCACATGTTTAGGAGTTTCGACTTCTAACAATTCCTGAAAATTTATGAATTGAGATAAGTTTCAATATGCACTTTGCTGCATTTCTTAGCTTTTGAAATCAAGTGATTTTGTAAATAAAGAGAAAAAGCGTATTTGATGCGTTTCTCAATTCGATTTATAAGTGAAGAGAAAATTTTGAGACAAATATGCTTGCATGGTTTTTCGAAGAATTTGATAACAGGTTCTGGAGATTTGATTTGTAACAACCACTTAATATGTGCAAAATGTAAAAATTTGCACCTTGCTACATATTTCTTTACCTTTATATCAGTGACTATATATATATATATATATATATATATATATATATATATATATATATATATATATATATATATATATATATATATATATATATATATATATATATATATATATATATATATATATATGGGTGATTCTCACGAAATATGACAATTTACTGTCCCTTGCTCCAAGATCTAATACTATTATACTAAAAGAACTTTTTTTTTAAAAAAATTAATAAATAGCGTCGCTGTTAACATTTTAAAATGACTCTGCACCAGCAATGACTGTTTTGTATAGTTAAAAATTTTTATTGAACTTCAAAATTTCATTTTCCGGGCATGTCCCAAACGATGTTTCCAATAATAACTAGCTTCAAAACTTCCCATAAATTTTTCAATATCTAATTTTTTTTATCTCAACCGTTGTAAGCATTTCTAGAATATACGCAGAGGGCATTATTTACAAAAACTTCGTTTAAAATAATTTTTGCTGTCAATAATTTGTTTGTCCCAAGAAAATCTGTCATTTTCCTGGCTACTTTTATTTAGTGGTTTATAACCAAAATAGTTAGAGCCAGCAATCAATATCTTATGTTAATAGATTGATTAGATACCCTCCTATATGAACATGTCTTGTTACATGAAAAAGAACCAATTTTCTGGTTCAAAATCTATTTCAAAAATTTTTTCAAGGTGAGTAGGTTTTTATGTTGTCATTTTTCTGGCTTCTTGAAATCATAAGTAACATAAACTACACAGATTTATCTGAGTTATTTTAAGAAATCCTGTTGTTTTTTACAGAATATAACCATCTTAGGCCAAAATATTAAATTAAATTTAAAGTTATATGCTATAAAATGGCGAATTTGTCATTATCCTGGCTGTCATTTTCCTGGTTTATGAATGACATGACATAGAAACAGTTACCAGAAAATTTTTTAAACAGTTGAATGTTAAGCAAATATTAACCTAATATCAAGTTTATGTAAGATTGTTATATGACTGAATGTAATCAAAGTTTTTTTTATATTTAATGATAGATTACTACGCTCAATTTTATTCTGTACATATCAGCAACAAAAACATTTTTGATTCTTTCTATAGTGGATAAAATAATTAGTTTAGGCAATTCATGGTCCACCTAACGTAAAGGCCTAGGTTTTGTTACTTACTAATAGCTTAAAATGACTGTTTTTTCAAATTTATAAGCTAATATGTCATTTTCCTGGCATTCAAGATTTGGTGAATTTCTATTTTTTTTTTTTTTTCCTCGAGCAAATGTCAATAAACTACACTGCTGTCTCTAAGGTATTAATAAATGTAACTAAAGAAGTAGTATACAAAAAAAATTAGATTATTTTGAAGACTTTAAATTTGAAGACATTTTTTGGTCCGAATTGTCATGATTCGTGAGAATCACCCATGTATATATATATATGTATATAATTATACGATCAGCCTGGATCAATTAGCCATATGCTATCTTGTTAGTCATTATAAATGCGAAATACCAAAAGGAGAAGTATCGATATTGTCAGGTTCTTTTATTTTGGAGCATATCAGGAGATGGTGCCCTCATGCGTAAACAGCCATTCTTTATATAGTGGTTACTGCGTACAAGATTCAACTAAAATACTTTCTATGTTAAATTTTAAAATAACAGGTGTAAAAGCTAATTTAACACCTGTTAACCAATACCCAGTATCAGTTAACCAATTAAGTTAACCAATTAAGTTAAGTTAACAATTAAGTTAAGTTAACAATTAAGTTAACCAATACCCAGTATCAAAGGAAAAATCTACTAACATCTGCACCCCTATGAAAAACATCGAGTCAATCGTTATCCAATGAGGGGTTTACCAAAAAAAAAAGGTTAAAAAAAAAAAAAAATAAAAAAAAAAAAAATAAAAAAAATAAAGGGTTGGCTCAAAAATTTAATGAATCTGAAAAAAACCTGTATCTTTAGTAAGAAAAATGCAATTATATAATCAGTTAAAACAATAATTAGATTGATTTAGTTGAATTAAAATATAAATTAAATTACGATGCAATGCAATAAAGGATGATATCGCAATAGTCCATTCAAAGAACTATCCCCACACAGAACAAACGAGGCAGAAGTTGTTACATCAATACTATTGAGATAATGCTAGAGAACCCGGAGTTTACCTGGAATGGTTAAAATGGAGGAGGTAACCCGGGTTCGAATTCTAGCGATGGCTGGTTGAAACGAATTCTGCCCCCAACTGGTCGAAAACAAATTTCGTCAAATTATAACAAAACGTCTAGGCCGATTCATTGAAAAGACTAAATTGATTACTAGATGTTATATGTGTCTATATGTGTTATTGTGAAACGTATAGCTCGTCGCGTCGAAAATGAAAAGGAAAATAATACCGCGTTACTTCAAAAAGTAAGAAATTGCACTCACTGTTTTTAGCTTCTAAGAAAAAATAATCAAAACGAATTACCGTATTTCTTGATGCATAAATTGACCGCTGAAAAAACTGAAGGTAAAAATTTCTTAAATTATGAGGTCCACAAAATTATCTCAAGGTATAAATATTTCATATTGTTCCCTCTCGATATGATGCATCCGCCCTCAAATAAAAATACATTAAGTGCTGTGAAATTATCATTTTACCAGAAAGTTCTAAATTAATTGTTTTTAATATAATAAAATATTTTTTGAAAGAGGAAATTTAATACAGAGAAAATCGTATGTGACCCATAGTTCATGAATCTAAATTTCATGATTAACAAATGACTGGCGCTGACTTTATTATAGGTGTACTAGGGGGCTAAGGGCCTGGGTCTGCTCGCTGCCGCTCGCCAACCCCGATGATTGCTTCGCAATAATTGTCTTTTCTTGGCAGAACACAGTTTTTCTACATAAGTTAAAATTATTCACTTAACATATACACTGGTTATCATAAATTAAGGAAAAATCACAAAAATAGCGATAACTCTTTCAAAAGTAAGCCAAACCGTGCAAAATTTGCATATGTTGTCCACTAAGAGTAGCTGAGTAAAATTGCAATATGCAAATTAGTGGCGCTGCACTCGGCTTACGTCATCTGCCTGGAGCATAAAAGTCCAAGTTTGAGAGAAAGCACACAAATTTTACTGTGATTGCGACATTGAAAATCTGAGATAGCCAATTCGTAATAATGACTTCTAGGCATCATTTGCCTGAAGAACTACGATGGAGAGCCATCGGGAGACTAGAGGCAGGGCAGAGTCAATCAGAAGTGGCCAGATGGCTAAATGTGAGTCCATCTGTGGTTCATAGACTTTGGAGGCAATTTCAAACCACAGATTCGGCATCTAGGAGGTTCAGTCAAGGACGGCCAACTGTTACGACCAGTGCCGATGACCGATATTTGACATTAAGTGCACGCAGGAATAGAACCGCTACTCCGACACATCTTAGATCCTCTCTTGCTGCAGCCACCGGAAGGTTGGTGTCAACGTCAACTGTGCGCAGAAGGCTCCACGAAGGTGGTCTGTATGCGAGACGACCAGCCATTTGCGTGCCGCTCACATCACGCCATAGGAGAGACCGTTTGCAGTGGGCCCGACAACATGTCCACTGGACGTCAGATCAATGGAGGCCTGTTCTCTTTACGGATGAGTCCAGGTTTAGTCTAGAAAGTGACAGTAGACGTTATTTGATATGGAGAGAACCTGGGACCCGTTATCATCCATCAAACATCCGTGAAAGAGATGCATACGGAAGAGGCAGTGTCTGTGTTTGGGGAGGCATATCCTTAGGAGGGCGCACATACCTCCATGTCTTTCCAAGGGGAACCGTGAATGCTCAGGTTTATCGAGACAACATCCTTGATGCTTATGTGCGCCCATATGCCGGGGCAATTGGTGATTGCTTCCTGTTACAGGACGATAATGCAAGACCACACAGAGCTCGCATTGTTGATGATTATCTTCAACAGGAAACAATTACTCGCATGGAGTGGCCAGCTCGATCCCCGGACTTGAATCCTATCGAGCACGTTTGGGATGCTCTAGGGAGGCGTGTATCTGCCATCAATCCGCCCCCTCAGACCCTTGCCACGCTTGCAACTGCTTTACAAGAGCAATGGCTCTCACTTCCTATTGAACTGATAGACCGCATAATTGAAAGCATCACAAATCGCTGTTTGTGCTGTATTGCTTCTAGAGGCAATCATATTCCATATTAAAGGTACTTTTTCTATTGCAAACCGATACTTCCAATTTGTTTATTTTATACATGTGCTAATTTCTATACTACTATTAATGTCTGATAATTTCTTTTTATGTTGTTTAATACCTTACTATGTGTTGTATATTGTGGGTAAGTTTCATAAAATTCCATGTGTAATTTCTTGAGTTATCGCGATTTTTGTGAATTTTCCTTAATTTATGATAACCAGTGTATGTACTAAAAAGAATTCTGTTTGCTTAACTCTTGTGCCTCTATTTCCCACTTCCAAATATTAATATTTATTAGTATTATATACATTTGGATCTCTTTGTGAACGAAAGTGATTTTTCGAAGTAATCATTTTTTAAAATAACATTTATATTATTCAAACAAATTTGATAAATTCACAACCGTAATTTAATATTCTCGCAAATAATAGCAGTACTGTAAAATAAGTTTAAATTAAGGATACAAAAATATTTAAAGAAAAACAATACCTTTACGACTATTGTTCATTTTATGCTGATGACAACCAAAACAATATGGAAATGAATGAGGGAAAACTAGATCCTACCACGTGATTTTCCGGCCAATAAAAATGCGCCGCCAACAATGGAAAACGGTATCCATTATGATTTTATATTATATAGAGATAAAAGTCGACCCCCTGATTTTTGTAAAATTTTGGAGGTTTGAAAAGTCGACTTATATACCGGGATGAATGAATATCATACAATTCATTTATTTCATTTGAAAAACTCATGAATAATATCTTATAAGGAATCTGTGTACCATTTAAAATAAATTTAATTGATTTGGTTTTCACATTTTGCAGAAAAGACGTAAACCTTTTATAACTGTAAAGTAAGTCTGTATGGTGGAAATATATTGTAAGTCTGCGAGATAAATATGTATTGCGAGTCCAAGCGAAGTATAAGTAGTATAAGTCTATGCAAAATGCACTGTAAATATGTGCAATATTGTGTCAAGAAATAATTATTGCGTCAAAATTAATACCCGAAATAATTACGCTTTACTCGAAAAATAAAAATGCCGAGTCCACTTTTTTGACCATATCAAGAGGTAAAGCAAAACACTTTTCATAAAAATGTATTTATTATTTCTTTAAATGAATGATTATTAAACTTTTATTTTGGACTTAGTAATAATTTCAATAAAATTTTTAATTGCTTTTATTCAAAAAGTGTTTAAAGAGAATAATAATTTTGAAGAATAAACCAGTGGTGTCCAAAGGCTAGAACTTGAATCTCAAACTGAAAAAGTCATACTTCGATCCAAAAAAAGATCAGAATTGAATGAACAGAACAGAATGAACAGAATTTTGTGAAAAAATAAATTCTTTAAATAAATTATTTTTAAACTCTTGAACAAAGCTTTCCCCTCTTTATTTTCTGCGAGCGAGATCAAAACAAATTCTATGACAAAATATGATAAAACCTTTCACTAAATACCTAAGGGTCTAAATACTATTAGTTGATACATTTATATCAACTTCAAATAAATATTTAATTTGTTTTATTTCGATGCCTGACTACGTAAGATTTTTCTGTATGAAATCACCGGGATAGTCTGCCTCAAACCAGAACCTTCACCATTCGTTTTTGCTCCTACTGTCAGATAGTTTCTTGAGCACTTCAACAAAATTAAATATTCCAATTTGCACCGCGTGAGTGAGCTACATTATCTCGTGTATAACTCGTTGCTCGTATATCATATCCCAACAAAACATATTCGAAATAGTAATAACTAATTGCGAAAAATAAAAACATTGCGTCTCTGATTTTGTATTTTAAGAGGAAGAAATAAAACACAGATTTTATAAAAAAAAAAAATAATTTAATAATGGACTATAAAAAATTGAAATAAGAAGTTAAGCGCAAATTTAAACAAATTTTAAAATTGTAATTATTTAATTGTAGAAAAAAGTTTGTAAGAGAATCACGACTTTGATGGAAGAAACCCCGGGGATATTCAAAGGACAAAGTACCTGCCTCAAAGCAAAAACTTCATGATTCAATAATATAAACAATTTTCAATTACTTAATTGTGTTAGGAAAAGGTAAGTCCTTTATATAAATAGTTTATTATAAAATGTACTGCATGTGTCTGTAATGTGTTCTTACGAATAACTACTTCCGTTCCGAATCGTACCCGTAAAAATAACGCGTTACTCGAACAATAAAAACATTGCGTTCGCGTTTTAGCTCCCATTGACAAAAAAAAGGAGAAAAATTTCCTATCTCTTATTTTTTTTATTTTTTCAATAAAAAAGCTGATTTACAATAACTTAATTGGGTAATTACATACCAATTTAAAAATAAATGCAATCGAAATTTTTTAATTGATTGAAAACTTTTTATAAGAAATTTATTACTTCGTTGCTTGACAACACCGGTGTGACTAGAGGAAAGAGCATCCTCCTCAAGTTGTAATCTTCGTGGTTCGATCCTACTAAGAGAAGGTAAGTCCTTTATATTAATAGTCTGTTATAAAATGTACTGCATGTGTCTAAAATGTGTTCTTACAAATAACTACTTCCGTTCCGAATCGTATCCGTAAAAAATAACGCGTTACCCGAACAATAAAAACCTTGCGTTCGCGTTTTTGCTCCTACTGACAAAAAAAAAGGAAGAAAAAAAAGAAAAAAGGATAAAAATATTTTCTACGTTTTATTTATTTATTTTTCCAATAAAATAGCCGAGTCACAAAAACTTAATTATGTAATTACTTACAAATTTAAAAATAAATGCAATCTAAATTTTTTAATTGACATAAAACTTTCTATAAGAAATCTATTTCTTCGTTGCTTGACAACACCGGTGTGGCCAGAGGAAAGAACATCCGCCTCAAGTTGAAATCTTTGTGGTTCGATCCTTCAAAGAGAAGGTAGGTTCCTTATATAAATAGTCTGTTATAAAATGTACTGCATGTTTCTAAAATGTGCTTTTATGAATAACTACTTCCGAAACGAGTCGTATACATGAAAATAACGCGTTACCCGAATAATAAAAAAATTGCGCACGCGTTTTTGCTACCACAGACAAAAAAAAAAAAGGATAAGAAATTTCTATGTTTTATTTATTTATTTTTTCAATAAAATAGTCGATTTGCAATAAATTAATTATGCAATAACTTAATTGTGTATATACATAGAAATTTAAAAATAGATGCAATTAAAATTTTTTAATTGATTTAATTTTTTTTAATAAGAAATCTATTTCTTCGTTGCTTGACAACACCGGTGTGGCCAGAGGAAAGAGCATCCGCCTAAAGTTGAAATCTTTGTGGTTCGATTCTTCAAAGAGAAGGTAGGTCCCTTATATAAAAAGTCTATTATAAAATGTACTGTATTGTGTCTTAAATGTGTTCTTACGAATAACTATTTCCGTTCTGATTCGTATCCGTAAAAATAACTTGTTACCTGAATAATAAAAACATTGCGCACGCGTTTTTGCTACTACAGACAAAGAAAAAAAGGATAAGAATTTTCTATGTTTTATTTATTTATTTTTTCAATAAAATTATCGATTTGCAAAAACTTAATTATGCAATAACAAAATTGTGTAATTACATAAAAATTTAAAAATAAATGCAATATAAATTTTTGAAGCGATTGAAAACTTTTTATAAGAAATTTATTTCTTTGTTGATTAACAACACCGCTGTGGCCAGAGGAAAGAGCATCCGCCTCAAGTTGAAATCTTCGTGGTTCGATCCTACAAAGAGAAGGTAAATCCCTTATATAAATAGTCTATTATAAAAAGTACTGCATGTGTCTAAAATGTGTTCTTACGAATAACTAATTCCTTTCCGAATCGTATCCATAAAAATAACGCATTACCCGAATAATAAAAACATTGCGCTCGCGGTTTTGCTCTTACTGACAAAAAAAGAAACGATAAGAATTTTCGATGTTTATTTATTTATTTTTTCAATCAAATAGCTGATTTGCAATAACTGAATTGTGTAATTACATACAAATTTAAAAATAAATGCAATCTAAATTTTTAATTGATTGAAATTTTTTTTTCATAAATCTATTTTTTGATAAGAAATTTTTTGATAAGAAATTTATTTCTCCGTTGCTTGACAACACCGGTGTGGCCAGAGGAAAGAGCATTCGCCCCGAGTTGAAATCTTTGTGGTTCGATCCTTCAAAGAGGAGGTAAGTCCCTTATATAAATAGTCTATTATAAAATGTACTGCATGTGTCTAAAATCTGTTCTTGCGAATAATTCCTTCCGTTCCGTATCGTATCCGTAAAAATAACGCGTTACCAGAACTATAAAAACAATGCGTTCGCGTTTTAGCTCCAATTGACAAAAAAAAAAGAAGAAAAAATTCTCTAGGTTTTATTTATTTTTTTTTTAATAAATTTGTCAATTTGCAATAACTTAATTATGCAATAACTTAATTGTGTAATAACATACAAGTTTAAAAATAAATGCAATCTGAATTTTTTAATTGATTGAAATTTTTTTTTTTTAATAGATCTATTTCTTCGTTGCTTGACAACACCGGTGTGGCCAGAGGAAAGATCATCCGCCTCAAGTTGAAATCTTCGTGGTTCGATCCTTCAAGGAGGAGGTAAGTCCCTTATATAAATAGTCTATTATAAAATGTTCTGCATGTGTCTAAAATGTGTTCTTACGAATAACTACTTCCGTTCCGAATCTTACCCGTAAAAATAACGCGTTACTCGAACAATAAAAACAATGCCTTCGCGTTTTTGCTACTACTGACAAAAAAAGAAACGATAAGAATTTTCGATGTTTTATTTATTTATTTTTTCAATAAAATTGTCTATTTGCAATAACTTAATTATTTAATAACTTAATTGTGTAATTACATACAAATTTAAAAATAAATGCAATCTAAATTTTTTAATTGATTGAAAATCTTTTTATAAGAAATTTCTTTCTTCGTTGCTTGACAGCACCGGTGTGGCTAGAGGAAAGAGCATCCTCTTCAAGTTGTAATCTTCGTGGTTCGATCCTACAAAGAGAAGGTAAGTACCTTATATAAATAGTCTATTATAAAATGTACTGCAGGTGTCTAAAATGTGTTCTTACGATTAACTACTTCGGTTCCGTATCGTACCCGTAAAAATAACGCGTTACCCAAACAATAAAAACATTGCGTTTGCGTTTTAGCTCCCATTGACAAAAAAAAAGGAGAAAAATTTCCTATCTCTTATTTTTTTTTATTTTTTCAATAAAATAGCTGATTTACAATAACTTAATTGGGTAATTACATACCAATTTAAAAATAAATGCAATCTAAATTTTTTAATTGATTGAAATTTTTTCATAAGAAATTTATTTCTTTGTTCCGTGACAGCACCGGTGTGGCCAGAGGAAAGAGCATCCGCCTCAAATTGAAATCTTTGTGGTTCGGTCCTAAACGGAGAAGGTAAGTCCCTTATATAAATAGTCTATTATAAAATGTACTGTATTGTGTCTTAAATGTGTTCTTAAAAATAACTACTTCCGTTCCGAATCGTATCCATAAAAATAACGCGTTGACCGAATAATAAAAACATTGCGCACGCGTTTTTGCTACTACTGACAAAAAAAGAAAAGATAAGAATTTTCGATGTTTTATTTATTTATTTTTTCAATGAAATAGCAGATTTGCAATAACAGAATTATGCAATAACTTAATTCTGTAATTACATACAAGTTTAAAAATAAATGCAATCTAAATTTTTTAATTGAATGAAATTTTTTTATAATAAATCTATTTCTTCGTTGCTTGACAACACCGGTGTGGCCAGAAGAAAGAGCATCCGCCTCAACTTTAAATCTTCGTGGTTCGGTCCTTCAAGGAGGAGGTAAGTCCCTTATATAAATAGTCTATTAACAAATGTACTGTATTGTGTTTAAAATATGTTCTTACGAATAACTACTTCCGTTCCGAATCATATCCATAGAAATAACGCGTTACCCGAAAAATAAAAACATTGCGCTCGCGTTTTTGCTCTTACAGACAAAAAAAAAAAAAAAAGGAAAAAAATTTTTCTATGTTTTTTTTATTTATTTTTTCAATCAAATAGCAGATTTGCAATAACTGAATTGTGTAATTTCATACAAATTTAAAAATAAGTGCAATTTAAATTTTTTAATTGATTGAAATTTTTTCATAAGAAATTTATTTCTTTGTTCCGTGACAACACCGGTGTGGCCAGAGGAAGGGGCATCCGCCTTAAGTTTAAATCTTCGTTGTTCGATCCTACAAAGAGAAGATAAATCCCTTATATAAATAGTCTATTATAAAATGTACTGCATGTGTCTAAAATGTGTTCTTACGAATAACTAATTCCTTTCCGAATCGTATCCATAAAAATAACGCATTACCCGAATAATAAAAACATTGCGCTCGCGGCTTTGCTCTTACTGACAAAAAAAGAAACGATAAGAATTTTCGATGTTTATTTATTTATTTTTTCAATCAAATAGCTGATTTTCAATAACTGAATTGTGTAATTACATACAAATTTAAAAATAAATGCAATCTAAATTTTTTAATTGATTGAAATTTTTTTTTTCATAAATCTATTTTTTGATAAGAAATTTATTTCTCCGTTGCTTGACAACACCGGTGTGGCCAGAGGAAAGAGCATTCGCACCGAGTTGGAATCTTTGTGGTTCGATCCTTCAAAGAGGAGGTAAGTCCCTTATAAAAATAGTCTATTATAAAATGTACTGCATGTGTCTAAAATGTGTTCTTGCGAATAATTACTTCCGTTCCGAATCGTATCCGTAAAAATAACAAGTTACCAGAACTATAAAAACAATGCGTTCGCGTTTTAGCTCCAATTGACAAAAAAAAGGAAAAAAAATTCTCTAGGTTTTATTTATTTTTTTTTCAATAAATTTGTCAATTTGCAATAACTTAATTATGCAACAACTTAATTGTGTAATTACTTACAAATTTAAAAATAAATGCAATCTAAATTTTTTGATTGATTGAAATTTTTTCATAAGAAATTTATTTCTTTATTCCGTGACAACACCGGTGTGGCCAGAGGAAAGAGCATCCGCCTCGAGTTGAAATCTTCGTGTTTCGGTCCTAGAAAGAGAAAGTAAGTCCCTTATATAAATAGTCTATTATAAAATGTACTGTATTGGGTCTTAAATGTGTTCTTACGAATGACTACTTTCGTTCCGAATCGTATCCATAAAAAAACGCGTTACCCGAATAATAAAAACATTGCGTTCGCGTTTTTGCTACTACTGACAAAAAAAGAAACGATAAGAATTTTCGATGTTTATTTATTTATTTTTTAAATAAAATTGTCGATTTGCAATAAATTAATTATGCAATAACTTAATTGTGTAATTACATACAAATTTAAAAATAAATGCAATCTAAATTTTTTAATTGATTGAAATTTAATTTTCATAAATCTCTTTCTTCGTTGCTTGCCAACACCGGAGTGGCCAGAGGAAAGAGCATCCGTCCCAAGTTGAAATCTTCGTGGTTCGATCCTTCAAAGAGGAGGTAAGTCCCTTGTATAAATAGTCTATTAACAAATGTACTGTATTGTGTCTAAAACATGTTCTTACGAATAACTACTTCCTTTCCGAATCGTATCCGTAAAAATAACGCGTTACCCGAACAATAAAAACAATGCGTTCGTGTTTTAGCTCCAATTGACAAAAAAAAGGAAAAAAATTCTCTAGGTTTTATTTATTTATTTTTTCAATCAAATAGCAGATTTGCAATAACTGAATTGTGTAATTACATACAAATTTAAATATAAATGCAATCTAAATTTTTAAATTGATTGAAATTTTTTATAAGAAATCTATTTCTTCGTTGCTTGACAACACCGGTGTGGCCAGAGGAAAGAGCATCCGCCCCAAGTTGAAATCTTCGTGATTCGATCCTTCAAAGAGGAGGTAAGTCCCTTATATAAAAAGTCTATTATAAAATGTACTGTATTGTGTCTTAAATGTGTCCTTGCGAATAATTACTTCCGTTCCGAATCGTATCGGTAAAAATAACGCGTTACCAGAATAATGAAATCATTGCGCTTGCGTTTTTTCTCCTACTGACAAAAAAAAAAAAAAAAGGTGAAGAATTTCTATGTTTTAATTATTTTTTTCAAATAAAATTGTCGATTTGCAATAACTTAATTATGCAATAAATTAATTCTATAATTACATACAAGTTTAAAAATAAATGCAATCTAAATCTTTTAATTGATTGAAATTCTTTTATAATAAATCTATTTATTCGTTGCTTGACAACACCGGTGTGGCCAGAAGAAAGAGCATCCGCCTCAAGTTTGAATCTTCGTGGTTCGGTCCTTCAAAGAGGAGGTAAGTCCCTTATATAAAAAGTCTATTATAAAATGTACTGTATTGTGTCTAAATTATGTTCTTAGGAATAACTACTTCCTTTCCGAATCGTATCTTTAAAAATAACGCGTTACCCGAAAAATAAAAACATTGCACTCGCGTTTCTGCTACTACTGACAAAAAAGAAAGGATAAGAATTTTCGATGTTTTATTCATTTATTTTTTAATTCAAATAGCACATTTGCAATAACTGAATTGTGTAATTAAATACAAATTTAAATATAAAGGAAATCTAAATTTTTTAATTGATTGAAATTTTTTCATAAGAAATTTATTTCTTTGTTCCGTGACAGCACCGGTGGGGCCAGAGGAAAGAGCATCCGCCTCAATTTGAAATCTTCGTGGTTTGATCCTACACGGAGAAGGTAAGTCCCTTATATAAATAGTCTATTATAAAATGTACTGTATTGTGTCTTAAATGTGTTCTTAAAAATAACTACTTCCGTTCCGAATCGTATCCATAAAAATAACGCGTTACCCGAATAATAAAAACATTGCGCTCGCGTTTTTGCTACTACTGACAAAAAAAGAAAGGATAAGAATTTTCGATGTTTTATTTATTTATTTTTTCAATGAAATAGCAGATTTGCAATAACTGAATTATGCAATAACTTAATTCTGTAATTACATACAAGTTTAAAAATAAATGCAATCTAAATTTTTTAATTAATTGAAATTTTTTTATAATAAATCTATTTCTTCGTTGCTTGACAACACCGGTGTGGCCAGAAGAAAGAGCATCCGCCTCAAGTTTAAATCTTCGTGGTTCGGTCCTTCAAGGAGGAGGTAAGTCCCTTATATAAATATTCTATTAACAAATGTACTGTATTGTGTTTAAAATATGTTCTTACGAATAACTACTTCCGTTCCGAATCATATCCATAGAAATAACGCGTTACCCGAAAAATAAAAACATTGCGCTCGCGTTTTTGCTCTTACAGACAAAAAAAAAAAAAAAAGGAAAAAAATTTTTCTATGTTTTTTTTATTTATTTTTTCAATCAAATAGCAGATTTGCAATAACTGAATTGTGTAATTTCATACAAATTTAAAAATAAGTGCAATTTAAATTTTTTAATTGATTGAAATTTTTTCATATGAAATTTATTTCTTTGTTTCGTGACAACACCGGTGTGGCCAGAGGAAGGGGCATCCGCCTCAAGTTTAAATCTTCGTTGTTCGATCCTACAAAGAGAAGATAAATCCCTTATATAAATAGTCTATTATAAAATGTACTGCATGTGTCTAAAATGTGTTCTTACGAATAACTAATTCCTTTCCGAATCGTATCCATAAAAATAACGCATTACCCGAATAATAAAAACATTGCGCTCGCGGCTTTGCTCTTACTGACAAAAAAAGAAACGATAAGAATTTTCGATGTTTATTTATTTATTTTTTCAAACAAATAGCTGATTTTCAATAACTGAATTGTGTAATTACATACAAATTTAAAAATAAATGCAATCTAAATTTTTTAATTGATTGAAATTTTTTTTTTTCATAAATCTATTTTTTGATAAGAAATTTATTTCTCCGTTGCTTGACAACTTCGGTGTGGCCAGAGGAAAGAGCATTCGCCCCGAGTTGAAATCTTCGTGGTTCGATCCTTCAAAGAGGAGGTAAGTCCCTTATAAAAATAGTCTATTATAAAATGTACTGCATGTGTCTAAAATGTGTTCTTGCGAATAATTACTTCCGTTCCGAATCGTATCCGTAAAAATAACAAGTTACCAGAACTATAAAAACAATGCGTTCGCGTTTTAGCTCCAATTGACAAAAAAAAGAAAAAAAAATTCTCTAGGTTTTATTTATTTTTTTTTCAATAAATTTGTCAATTTGCAATAACTTAATTATGCAACAACTTAATTGTGTAATTACTTACAAATTTAAAAATAAATGCAATCTAAATTTTTTGATTGATTGAAATTTTTTCATAAGAAATTTATTTCTTTATTCCGTGACAACACCGGTGTGGCCAGAGGAAAGAGCATCCGCCTCGAGTTGAAATCTTCGTGTTTCGGTCCTAGAAAGAGAAGGCAAGTCCCTTATATAAATAGTCTATTATAAAATGTACTGTATTGGGTCTTAAATGTGTTCTTACGAATGACTACTTTCGTTCCGAATCGTATCCATATAAAAACGCGTTACCCGAATAATAAAACATTGCGTTCGCGTTTTTGCTACTACTGACAAAAAAAGAAACGATAAGAATTTTCGATGTTTATTTATTTATTTTTTCAATAAAATTGTCGATTTGCAATAAATTAATTATGCAATAACTTAATTGTGTAATTACATACAAATTTAAAAATAAATGCAATCTAAATTTTTTAATTGATTGAAATTTAATTTTCATAAATCTCTTTCTTCGTTGCTTGCCAACACCGGAGTGGCCAGAGGAAAGAGCATCCGTCCCAAGTTGAAATCTTCGTGGTTCGATCCTTCAAAGAGGAGGTAAGTCCCTTGTATAAATAGTCTATTAACAAATGTACTGTATTGTGTCTAAAACATGTTCTTACGAATAACTACTTCCTTTCCGAATCGTATCCGTAAAAATAACGCGTTACCCGAACAATAAAAACAATGCGTTCGTGTTTTAGCTCCAATTGACAAAAAAAAGGAAAAAAATTCTCTAGGTTTTATTTATTTATTTTTTCAATCAAATAGCAGATTTGCAATAACTGAATTGTGTAATTACATACAAATTTAAATATAAATGCAATCTAAATTTTTAAATTGATTGAAATTTTTTATAAGAAATCTATTTCTTCGTTGCTTGACAACACCGGTGTGGCCAGAGGAAAGAGCATCCGCCCCAAGTTGAAATCTTCGTGATTCGATCCTTCAAAGAGGAGGTAAGTCCCTTATATAAAAAGTCTATTATAAAATGTACTGTGTTGTGTCTTAAATGTGTCCTTGCGAATAATTACTTCCGTTCCGAATCGTATCGGTAAAAATAACGCGTTACCAGAATAATGAAATCATTGCGCTTGCGTTTTTTCTCCTACTGACAAAAAAAAAAAAAAAAGGTGAAGAATTTCTATGTTTTAATTATTTTTTTCAAATAAAATTGTCGATTTGCAATAACTTAATTATGCAATAAATTAATTCTATAATTACATACAAGTTTAAAAATAAATGCAATCTAAATCTTTTAATTGATTGAAATTCTTTTATAATAAATCTATTTATTCGTTGCTTGACAACACCGGTGTGGCCAGAAGAAAGAGCATCCGCCTCAAGTTGAAATCTTCGTGGTTCGGTCCTTCAAGGAGGAGGTAAGTCCCTTATATAAATAGTCTATTAACAAATGTACTGTATTGTGTCTAAAATATGTTCTTAGGAATAACTACTTCCTTTCCGAATCGTATCTTTAAAAATAACGCGTTACCCGAAAAATAAAAACATTGCACTCGCGTTTCTGCTACTACTGACAAAAAAGAAAGGATAAGAATTTTCGATGTTTTATTCATTTATTTTTTAATTCAAATAGCACATTTGCAATAACTGAATATTGTAATTAAATACAAATTTAAATAT
This sequence comes from Parasteatoda lunata, assembly GCA_949128135.1. NCBI lineage: Eukaryota > Metazoa > Arthropoda > Arachnida > Araneae > Theridiidae > Parasteatoda > Parasteatoda lunata. Next base: position 69,432,590 of record OX421978.1, on the reverse strand, counting down.
AAAGGAAATCTAAATTTTTTAATTGATTGAAATTTTTTCATAAGAAATTTATTTCTTTGTTCCTTGACAGCACCGGTGTGGCCAGAGGAAAGAGCATCCGCCTCAATTTGAAATCTTCGTGGTTTGGTCCTACACGGAGAAGGTAAGTCCCTTATATAAATAGTCTATTATAAAATGTACTGTATTGTGTCTTAAATGTGTTCTTACGAATAACTACTTCCGTTCCGAATCGTATCCATAAAAATAACGCGTTACCCGAATAATAATAACATTGCGCTCGCGTTTTTGCTCTTACTGACAAAAAAAAAAAAAGGAAAAAAATTTTCTACGCTTTATTTATTTATCTTTTCAACCAAATAGCAGATTTGCAATAACTGAATTGTGTAATTACATACAAATTTAAAAATAAATGCAATCTAAATTTTTTAATTGATTGAAATTTTTTTTTAATAAATCTATTTCTTCGTTGCTTGCCACCACCGGTGTGGCCAGAGGAAAGAGCATCCGCCCAAAGTTGAAATTTTCGTGGTTCGATCCTTCAAAGAGGAGGTAAGTCCCTTGTATAAATAGTCTATTATAAAATGTACCGCATGTGTCTAAAATGTGTTCTTGCGAATAATTATTTCCGGTCCGAATCGTATCCCTAAAAATAACGCGTTACCCGAACGATAAAAACAATGCGTTCGTGTTTTAGCTCCAATTGACAAAAAAAAAAGGAAACAAATTCTCTAGGTTTTATTTATTTATTTTTTCAATCAAGTAGCAGATTTGCAATAACTTAATTCTGTAATTACATACAAGTTTAAAAATAAATGCAATCTAAATTTTTTAAATGATTTAATTTTTTCTATAAGAAATCTATTTCTTTGTTGCTTGAGAACACCGGTGTGGCCAGAGGAAAGAGCATCCGCCTTAAGTTGAAATCTTCGTGGTTCGATCCTTCAAAGAGGAGGTAAGTCCCTTGTATAAAAGGTAATTTATAAAATGTATTTCGTGTGTCTGAAATGTGTTCTCACGAATAACTACTTCCGTCCGAATCGTATCCTAACAAATAACGCGTTACCCGAATATTAAAAACATTGCGCTCGCGTTTTTGCTACTATTGACAAAAAAAAAAAAAAAAAGAATAAGAATTTCTATGTTTTAATTATTTATTTTTTCATTAAAATTGTCGATTTGCAATAACCTAATTGGGTAATTACATACAAGTTTAAAAATAAATGCAATCTAAATTTTTTAATCAATTGAAATTTTTTTTATAATAAATCTATTTCTTTGTTCCGTGACAACACCGGTGTGACCAGACGAATGAGCATCCGCCTCAAGTTGAGATCTTCGTGGTTCGATCCTACAAAGAGAAGGTAAGTCCCTTATATAAATAATCTATTATAAAATCTACTGTATTGTGTCTTAAATGTGTTCTTACGAATAACTACTTCCTTTCCGAATCGTATCCATAAAAATAACGCGTTTCCCGAATAATAATAACATTGCGCTCGCGTTTTTGCTGTTACTGACAAAAAAAAAAGGAAAAAAATTTTCTACGCTTTATTTATTTATCTTTTCAACCAAATAGCAGATTTGCAATAACTGAATTGTGTAATTACATACAAATTTAAAAATAAATGCAATCTAAATTTTTTAATTGATTGAAATTTTTTTTAATAAATCTATTTCTTCGTTGCTTGCCACCACCGGTGTGGCCAGAGGAAAGAGCATCCGCCCCAAGTTGAAATTTTCGTGGTTCGATCCTTCAAAGAGGAGGTAAGTCCCTTGTATAAATAGTCTATTATAAAATGTACCGCATGTGTCTAAAATGTGTTCTTGCGAATAATTATTTCCGTTCCGAATCGTATCCCTAAAAATAACGCGTTACCCGAACGATAAAAACAATGCGTTCGTGTTTTAGCTCCAATTGACAAAAAAAAGGAAACAAATTCTCTAGGTTTTATTTATTTATTTTTTCAATCAAATAGCAGATTTGCAATAACTGAATTGTGTAATTACATACAAATTTAAAAATAAATGCAATCTAAATTTTTTAATTGATTGAAATTTTTTCATAAGAAATTTATTTCTTTGTTCCGTGACAGCACCGGTGTGGCCAGAGGAAAGAGCATAAGCCTCAATTTGAAATCTTCGTGGTTTGGTCCTACACGGAGAAGGTAAGTCCCTTATATAAATGGTCTATTATAAAATGTACTGTATTGTGTCTTAAATGTGTTCTTAAAAATAACTACTTCCTTTCCGAATCGTATCCATAAAAATAACGCGTTACCCGAATAATAAAAACATTTCGCTCGCGTTTTTGCTACTACTGACAAAAAAAGAAACGATAAGAATTTTCGATGTTTTATTTATTTATTTTTTCAATAAAATTGTTGATTTGCAATAACTTAGTTATGCAATAACTTAATTGTGTAATTACATACAAATTTAAAAATAAATGTAATCTAAATTTTTTAATTGATTGAAATTTTTTTTATAAGAAATCTATTTCTTCGTTGCTTGACAATACCGGTGTGGCCAGAGGAAAGAGCATCCGCCCCAAGTTGAAATTTTCGTGGTTTGATCCTTCAAAGAGGAGGTAAGTCCCTTGTATAAATAGTCTATTATAAAATGTACCGCATGTGTCTAAAATGTGTTCTGGCGAATAATTATTTCCGTTCCGAATCGTATCCCTAAAAATAACGCGTTACCCGAACGATAAAAACAATGCGTTCGTGTTTTAGCTCCTATTGACAAAAAAAAGGAAACAAATTCTCTAGGTTTTATTTATTTATTTTTTCAATCAAATAGCAGATTTGCAATAACTGAATTGTGTAATTACATACAAATTTAAAAATAAATGCAATCTAAATTTTTTAATTGATTGAAATTTTTTTATTATAAATCTATTTCTTCCTTGCTTGACAACACCGGTGTGACCAGAAGAAAGAGCATCCGCCGCAAGTTTAAATCTTCGTGGTTCAATCCTTCAAGGAGGAGGTAAGTCCCTTATATAAATAGTCTATAAACAAATGTACTGTATTGGGTCTAAAATATGTTCTTTCGAATAACGACTTCATTTCCGAATCGTATCCATCAAAATAACGCGTTACCCGAATAATAAAAACATTGCGCTCACCTTTTTGCTCTTATTGACAAAAAAAAAAGGGAAGAATTTTTTCTATGTTTTATTTATTTATTTTTTCAATCAAATAGCAGATTTGCAATATCTGAATTGTGTAATTACATACAATGTTAAAAATAAATGCAATCTAAATTTTTTAATTGATTGAAATGTTTTCATAAGAAATTTCTTTCTTTGTTGCTTGACAACACCGGTGTGGCCAGAGGAAAGAGCATCCGCCTCAAGTTGAAATCTTCGTGGTTCGATCCTACAAAGAGAAGGTAAGTCCCTTACATAAATAATCTATTATAAAATGTAATGTATTGTGTCTTAAATGTGTTCTTACGAATAACTACTTCCGTTCCGAATCGTATACATAAAAATAACGCGTTACCCGAATAATAAAAACATTGCGCTCGCGTTTTTGCTACTACTGACAAAAAAAGAAAGTATAAGAATTTTCAATGCTTTATTTCTTTCTTTTTTCAATAAAATAGCCGATTTGCAATTACTTAATTGTGTAATTACATACAAATTTAAAAATCAATGAAATCTAAATTTTTTAATTGATTTAATTTTTTTATAATAAATCTATTTCTTCGTTGCTTGACAACACCGGTGTGTCCAGAGGAAAGAGCATCCGCCTCAAGTTGAAATCTTCGTGGTTCGATCCTACAAAGAGAAGGTAAGTCCCTTGTATAAATAGTCTATTAACAAATGTACTGTAATGTGTCTAAAATATGTTCTTACGAATAACTACTTCCTTTCCGAATCGTATCCGTAAAAATAACGCGTTACCCGAACAATAAAAACAATGCGTTCGTGTTTTAGCTCCAATTGACAAAAAGAGGAAAAAAATTCTCTAGGTTTTATTTATTTATTTTTTCAATCAAATAGCAGATTTGCAATAACTGAATTGTGTAATTACATACAAATTTAAATATAAATGCAATCTAAATTTTTTAATTAATTGAAATTTTCTATAAGGAATCTATTTCTTCGTTGCTTGTCAACACCGGTGGGGCCAGAGGAAGGAGCATCCGCCGCAAGTTGAAATCTTCGTGATTCGATCCTTCAAAGAGGAGGTAAGTCCCTTATATAAAAAGTCTATTATAAAATGTACTGTATTGTGTCTTAAATGTGTCCTTGCGAATAATTACTTCCGTTCCGAATCGTATCGGTAAAAATAACGTGTTACCAGAATAATGAAATCACTGCGCTTGCGTTTTTTCTCCTACTGACAAAAAAAAAAAAAAAAAAAAGGTTAAGAATTTCTATGTTTTAATTATTTTTTTCAAATAAAATTGTCGATTTGCAATAACTTAATTATGCAATAAATTAATTCTGTAATTACATACAAGTTTAAAAATAAATGCAATCTAAATTTTTTAATTGATGGAAATTGTTTTATAATAAATCTATTTATTCTTTGCTTGACAACACCGGTGTCGCCAGAAGAAAGAGCATCCGCCTCAAGTTTAAATCTTCCTGGTTCGGTCCTTCAAGGAGGAGGTAAGTCCCTTATATAAATAGTCTATTAACAAATGTACTGTATTGTGTCTAAAATATGTTCTTAGGAATAACTACTTCCTTTCCGAATCGTATCTTTAAAAATAACGCGTTACCCGAATAATAAAAACATTGCGCTCGTGTTTTTGCTCTTACTGACAAAAAAAAAAAAAAAAATTCTCTGGGTTTTATTTATTTATTTTTCAATGAAATTGCCGATTTGCAATAACTTAATTATGCAATAACTCAATTGTGTAATTACATAGAAATTTAAAAATAGATGCAATCTAAATTTTTTATTTGATTTAATTTTTTTTATAAGAAATCTATTTCTTTGTTGCTTGACAACACCGGTGTGGCCAGAGGAAAGAGCATCCGCCTTAAGTTGAAATCTTCGTGGTTCGATCCTTCAAAGAGGAGGTAAGTCCCTTGTGTAAATGGTAAATTATAAAACGTATTTCGTGTGTCTGAAATGTGTTCTCACGAATAACTACTTCCGTCCGAATCGTGTCCTAAAAAATAACGCGTTACCCGAATATTAAAAACATTGCGCTCGCGTTTTTGCTACTATTGACAAAAAAAAAAAAATAAATAAAAAAAAAAGAATAAGAATTTTCAATGCTTTATTTCTTTCTTTTTTCAATAAAATAGCCGATTTGCAATTACTTAATTGTGTAATTACATACAAATTTAAAAATCAATGAAATCTAAATTTTTTAATTGATTTAATTTTTTTATAATAAATCTATTTCTTCGTTGCTTGCCACCACCGGTGTGGGCAGAGGAAAAAGCATCCGCCTCAAGTTGAAATCTTCGTGGTTCGATCCTTCAAGGAGGAGGTATGTCCCTTATATAAATCGTCTATTAACAAATGTACTGTGTTGTGTCTAAAATATGTTCTTGCGAATAATTATTTCCGTTCCGAATCGTATCCATCAAAATAACGCGTTACCCGAATAATAAAAACATTGCGCTCACCTTTTTGCTCTTATTGACAAAAAAAAAAGGGAAGAATTTTTTCTATGTTTTATTTATTTATTTTTTCAATCAAATAGCAGATTTGCAATAACTGAATTGTGTAATTACATACAAATTTAAAAATAAATGCAATCTAAATTTTTTAATTGATTGAAATGTTTTCATAAGAAATTTCTTTCTTTGTTGCTTGACAACACCGGTGTGGCCAGAGGAAAGAGCATCCGCCTCAAGTTGAAATCTTCGTGGCTCGATCCTACAAAGAGAAGGTAAGTCCCTTATATAAAAAGTCTATTATAAAATGTACTGTATTGTGTCTTAAATGTGTTCTTACGAATAACTACTTCCGTTCCGAATCGTATACATAAAAATAACACGTTACCCGAATAATAAGAACATTGCGCTCGCGTTTTTGCTACTACTGACAAAAAAAGAAAGTATAAGAATTTTCAATGCTTTATTTCTTTCTTTTTTCAATAAAATTGCCGATTTGCAGTTACTTAATTGTGTAATTACATACAAATTTAAAAATCAATGCAATCTAAATTTTTTAATTGATTGAATTTTTTTATAATAAATCTATTTCTTCGTTGCTTGACAACACCGGTGTGTCCAGAGGAAAGAGCATCCGCCTCAAGTTGAAATCTTCCTGGTTCGATCCTTGAAAGAGGAGGTAAGTCCCTTATATAAATAGTCTATTATAAAATGTACTGCATGTTTCTAAAATGTGTTCTTACGAATAACTACTTCCGTTCCAAATCGTATCCATAAAAATAACGCTTTACCCGAATAATAAAAACACTGCGCTAGCGCTTTTGCTCCTACTGACAAAAAAAAAAAAGATAGAAGTTTTCTATGTTTCATTTCTTTACTTTTTTAATAAAATATCCGATTTGCAATAACTTAATTGTGTGATTACGCATAAATTTAAAAATAAATACAATCTATATTATTTAATTGATTGAAAATTGTTGATAAGAGTTTTATTTCTTTTTTGCATTACAACACCGGTTTTTCCATTTGAAGGAGCATCTGCCTTAAATTTAAATCTAGTAGTTCGAAACTTCAAAGTGGAGGTAAGTCCTTTACATAAATAATATAATTTTAGATGCGGCGTAACAGTACGCATCAGCAAATTTTCGATACTCAAGTGTTAAACAAAAAATTTTAAAAAATCTACGAAATCTAGAATAGGTGTTCTGATATGGAAAGTACAAATCATATTTAGTACGAAAGCTATATATTTTTTTTAATGTTGGACTAAGTTGACGGATAGACATTTTCAAGAAAATAGAACATATAAAATGTTCTATTTTTATATAACTGTAAATACACTTATATGAAAAACTCATAAAAGGCAATTTTTTCAAGCATCATCTATGCATTACAGCCAATAGTAGGCTCCATTTTTTCTCATTGTCGTCTTTACATGTCCGTACAAGAGGAGTTTTAAATTGTTTTTGATTTTATCTGTCATTTTCCTAGGTTTCAAAAATTTTTCGCCTAATTTGAGAAGAATCACACTTCAGGCACTTTTTCTTTTATGTACTACTTTCAATGCTTTATTGATGTGGTATAAGCTAAGAATTAAAATGAACTTTTTTCTCCTTTTGGAAAAATTTTCCCCTTGTTCCAGAAGTAATAAAGGCTTAGAAATGAATTGGATACTTACAAGCGACTTCAAGTAGGTGTCAGCCAATCAGGTTCGACTCACACACGTGACGTCGTGAAATTGATATTCAGCATGATAATAAACCCAAGCCTGAAAGCTCTAACCTTAACAAGCACTACCACGTCATTTGACACAACCATGCGATTAGATGTATGTACCCACTTGTGAGTTCAGATCGTTCATTCCGAATTGAGTTGACCACTTGTGGTGCATTGTTTTAGTGGTCAACTTAGACAAGTGGGAAACTTATAGAGGGGGTGGGTCATTGTTTACTTTTTCGTTTCCTATACCATGTTGCTACACATTTAAAATTTTTTTTTACTTTACTTAAGAATGTTATTTAGCAAATAGCTAAATGAATATCTTAAGAAATGTGTTTAAACCTGTATGAAATTCAATTTGTTACATATAATTCTAATATTTAACTATTTTTTAAAAAAAATTTATTTCGTTAGTTATGCATGTGAAGTGTTTAATTAAAATAATTTCTTAAAATATCAGAACACGAAGTGATGTAATTTGAAAAATAATTTGAACACTTTGAAATTTATTCTGTTATTACTACACTTACAAACCTATTTGTTACAAAAATATTCCCTCATTGTTGATCGGCGCTGTTGTTTAGACTTAGCATCAGCCCAAGGTTTTGAATGAAAGAAATGATCAAAAGCTGATTCCCTACAGCTTCCCCAGATGGTCAACTCAGAAAATGGTTTAGATTAGCTTTTTACACTATTTCACCAAACAAGTGAAATTTTAACATACATTGCAAAATGACCGAAAATGTTCTGAATTTATTTTGTTTTCTGGTCAACTTATGAGGGTTTTAGAATAGAATTTCATAATACTCCTAGACAGAATTGACTTATTTCAGTGGTCAGACAGGTGGCCAAGTTACAAAGGTTTTGCATCTTTATATTATATAGGAAAAATTCCGTTCTTGATAATTTTGGTCAACTTATGTAGGTGTCCAAATTACAAGGGTGGTCAACTTAGCAGGTTTCACTATATATATATATATATATATATATATATATATATATATATATATATATATATATATATATATTCTGAATGAGAATGATTAAAAGTGAAAGTTAAAAAAAAATTCAAAGTGTGTTTTACACAAATATTATTTTTAATTCCACGATTGAAGTTGTGATATTGATTCTTTCCGTAGCAGAAACCCTCTTGTTCCAAAGACGTTTAAAAGTGGCTTATCATTGTTTAGCAATAAACCCTTTACACGATTTAAATTTTAATGCAAATCCAATTTCTGATACCTAAATCAGTATTAACTTAATGAATTACTACAATTGTTTAGTGTTTTTACAAATAATGACGTTTTGTCACTACTTTTTTTTTATATCTTTAATGGTTCTTAAAAACGTCCAATAGTGGCTTATTATTATTTTGCAGTAAACCCCTCCAATAAAGAAAAATTTGAATCTTAATATAAATCCAATTTCTGATATCTAAATAACTATTAATTCAATGAATTACGACAAACGTCTTTTATTAATACAATAAATTCATTTTCAATAATAAATACATTCTTATTTAAAACAAAAATTTTATTTATCATCTCAATATTCGGTAACAAAATAATATAGCATGGCATCAAATTTAGAAATAAATTTTTCGTTTTCAAATATATTTCATAACTTTTTAAATTATCATATGATGCATTTCATTTAATAAAGATAAAATGTCTTTTAATATAGTATTTCAAAAGTTAATGTTTGTCGCCGTGTACTTTATTTGTTCCACTGATGAGAAATAGTCAGTAAATCTGTGAATATGAATGTCGAGAATTTGAGAATATGAATGTCGAGAATTTGAGAATATGAATGTCGAGAATTTGATAATATGAGCTTCGTCTTTTCGAATCCGTTGTATGATAATGGTGAATAAACTATGGTTAATATGTTTCACTGGGCATGGTGAAAAAAATTCAGTGACATAAAATTCCATGACAAAAAAAAAAAACTGTCACTTTGACAAGATTGACTCCTCTTCGCCTCCTGATTGAATTTACAAGCTATACTTTGAAGTCGCTTCGTGTTAAAGTAAATCATCACTAATAACATTCTAAACATTTATGACGTACATGCTCATAACAAGTATCAGAAACAGGTATAATTTAAATCACACGTATGTTCTCATATAGAAGGGAACTCTTTTTTAAATCCATAGTCATCTTCAATGTTATCAGACGTTCCCGAAGAACGCCATTCTCTTTCCAATGATCTAGATATATTTCTTCTGACCAGGCGATCTGAGAAAAGACAGTACAAGTTGCCCCTTTGTTTGGGACGATTCCTAACTTCACTGTTATGTCCATCAGTGATACTTGCGTTCTTTTTCACCTGGGAACGACCTTTTCTAGGAGGTGGTGAAGGCGCACGTTTTTGGTGGTACGTCTGAAGATCTGGTTTCATGAACATAACACTTGGCCTTGCTGGTAAAGGTGGTGGTACATCCATCGGTGGGACGCTCCCTTTGACGAAATCATAGTCTATTTCTTCATATACATGATATTCGGCAGCAGCCATGTATGAGTCATTGTCCGATTTTTGAGGTTGATTCAGAACCTCTAGTTGGATCTCAGGTAACTTGGCATTTGCGGAAGCAGATGTTGAAGAGGTAGTTGTATCGCAAGTTGGTTGCACAGACGATTGTTCCTTAGATTCCACCGGTTGCAGTTTTTTTGTTTGCAAGTCCTCGATTATTTCAAGCATGCATCGTGCTACCTCAGTAAAGCGGCATTTTGCTTGCTTGCTGATGAGCACTGTTGTTGGAGCCTCGACTGCGGGCTTAGGTTCGGGCGGTGACTCAGTCGTTTGTTTGGTGTCTTCGGTGGGTGGTACAACTTCTTCGGATGGTTTTTTCTCCGGACTTGAATCAGGCTTAGATGAATCACTTTGTGATTTGTCACCTGTAAGGAAAAAGGAGAAAAAAATTATTTCCGTTTTAAATAAATTTCATACATCAAAAAAAGAAGAAATATTATTTTGTCTTATTTTATTACCGGCGTTGAACAGCCGACCCAATACTAAGTTTACGACTATCAATGTTCAACTCCGTAGCCTTAGAATTTTGAACCCAATCGTGAAGAAAAGGTAACTCCTGGATCAAATATTATATTTTATTTTATAACCGTCGTTGAACAGCCGACCCAATTTTATGAGTTTACGACTACTAATGTTCAACTCCGAAGCCTTAGATTTTGAACCCAACCGATAAGAAAAGGGAACTCCTGGATCAAATATTATAATTTCTTTTATAACCGTCGTTGAACAGCCGACCCAATTTTATGAGTTTACGACTAATAATGTTCAACTCCGTAGCCTTGTAATTTTGAACCCAATACAGAAGACAAGGGAACTCCTGTATCGAGTATTGGGACAAATTTTCCTTCGTGGAGGACTTTCAGATTGAACTAAACCGCATTTGCGTTACATGGAGAGGAAAACCACGAGAACCACCCACGGTTAGCCTGACGGCAAGAGGACTATAACCCATGATCCGTCTACCACTGAGGACATTTCACTTCTGCACTGTGGTTGGTGCAAGCCGGATGCGGAATTCGTATCGACCAGCAATCGCCGGGATCGAACCCCGGTTCACCTCATTGGAAGGCGAACGCTCTATCCCCTGAGCCATCGCGGCTCACATCATTTACATAATGACCTCATCAGAATGTTTTTTTTTATACTTTGCCTAAATAGCATTTGTTATTCTATAGAATGCCTAGGTATTATGTACAGTGCCTAGGGAAAGTATGTAATACTTCTCATATTTCGTGGAGGACTTTCAGATTGAACTAAACCGCATTTGCGTTACATGCAGAGGAAGACCACGAGGACCTCCCATGGTTAGACTGACGGCAAGGGGACTCTAACCCATGATCCGTCTACCACTGAGGATATTTCACGTCAGCACTGTGGTCCTTGCAAGCCGGATGCGGAATTCGTATCAACTGGGATTCGAACCCGCTTCGCCTCAATGGTAGGCGGACGCTCTATCCCCTAAGCCATCGCGGCTCTGGATCAAATATTTTATTTTATTTTATAACCGTCGCTGAACAGCCGACCCAATTTCATGGGTTTACGACTACTAATGTTCAACTCCGTAGCCTTGTAATTTTGAACCAATCCAGAAGACAAGGAAACTCCTGGATCAGTACCCCCAGAGGTATTGATTTGTTATGGGAGCATGGAGGACTTTGAGACTCGACAGATTTAACGTGCATCAGTCACCATTTACTACACGAGGAGTCTTCGGTCGGCGAGGATCGAACCCACGACCTCTTGGACATGGGCCCAGCGCTCTACCGACCAGGCTATCCCGGCTCTGGATCAAATATTTTTATTTTATAACCGTCGTTGAACAGCCGACCCAACTTAATGGATTTACGGCTACTAATGTTCAACTCCGTAGCCTTGTAATTTTGAACCCAATCCAGAAGACAAGGGAACTCCTGGATCGAGTATTGGGAGAAATTTGCCTTCGTGGAGGACTTTTTGATGGAGCTACCCCGCATTTGCGTTACATGGAGAGGAAGACCACGAGAACCTCCCACGGTTAGCCTGACGGCAAGGGGACTCTAACCCATGATCCGTCTACCACTGAGGATATTTCACGTCAGCACTGTGGTCAGTGCAAGCCGGATGCGGAATTCGTATCGACTGGGATTCGAACCCGGTTCGCCTCATTGGAAGGCGAACGCTCTATCCCCTGAGCCATCGCGGCTCTGGATCAAATATTCGTGCAAACTAGCCTTTCTGGAGAATTTCTTGAAGGAACGAATCCGCATTTGCGTTGCACGGAGAAGAAAACTTCCCACCGTTCGCCCGACGAGAAAGGATTTCTAATCCATGATCCATCTACAGCTAAGGAAATTTTATGTCTCCATTGTTGTCGGTTCTAGCTGGAAGCAGCATTTGTATTAATCAGCTACTGCTGGGATTCGAACATGGATCGCCTCATTGGTAGGCAAACGCTTCATCTCAGGCAAAAACGAACCCCCTTGTTAAAAACAAGACCAACTAATATATTTGACGTAGAATAATTGAAAAATCCGGCTTTTTGTAAACTGCCGATGTCATTTGTTAGGATTATTGTTGTGAGTCTTACTAGCGCATGGAAAAGAGACAGCTGCAATATGCAAAGAGTCAGATTTTACAACTACTGCATATCATTCATTAAAAACGTTATTATCTACAAGTGGTTAGTCGTGGCTCAGGGGATAGAGCGCTCGCCTTCTAGCGAGGTGAACCGGGTTCGAATCCATGCGATCGCTGGTCCATACGAATACGCATCCGGCTCGTACCGACCACATCGCTGACGTAATAATATCCTCAGTGGAAGACAGGTCATGGGTTAGAGTCCTCCCGCCGTCAAGTTAACCGTAGGAGTTTTTCCTCTCTGTGTAACGCAAATGCGGGTTAGCTTCATCAAAAAGTCCTCCATAAAGTCATATTTTTTCCAATATTTGATCTTGAGTTAAGAGTTCCCTTGTCTTCTGGATTAGGTTCGAGAATTACAAGGTGACGGAGTTGAACATTGGTAGTCGTGAACCCAAAATTGGGTCGGCTGTTCAACGACGGTTATAAAACAAAAGTGGTAAATAGTGTCATACTATGCTCTTTAAAATCTTTATTAAGTGAGTCATTTCCGTTAGTTAGAAAAAAAGAACTTAACCGAACATAATATTCACTATTGTATTAATGATCTTGATTAAAAAGTAGCATTTAAAAACAGTGAGGAATGAAAAAAAAAAAACTCAAATAAAAAAAATGGAGTATACATCTGTTTGACATCCCAGGATGCGACAGAGTTCCACAGGTCATAGAAAAATTTTAATTTTAGTAACGAAAAGGAAACATTTTATTTAAAACATTTGTGACCATCACTATACCTTTCTATTGTAACACCTGCACGAAACATCTTTTAAATGATGTAGTAACATCTTAAAAAAGGAAAATTCTTACTGGTATTAACGTGAATACTACTACAATTTTCTAGGACTCGTAAGGTAAGTGCATTGTGTAAAAAAAAAAAAAAATGTTTTATCCCTACTTTCTTAACAAAAACTGAATCATTGTTTGTCTTTTGTAGGTTTTTCTTTTCTTTTTTTTTTTTTTTTTTTTTTTTAACAGGAGTGTTATTAACAATTTTAATTATTTCTTTAACACATTTCTCTAAATGTCAGAAATAAGAAGGTTATTTTTTAAGAAAAAATGAAACATTTTATTATATTGCTATGTTATCAGATCTGCTGCGCTTTAGTGTATTTCTATCAACAACCTATTGTGATCCGGAAGAAACCTTATATTTATAAATAAAACAGAAGATACCCGAATAAAAAAAAAAATGCATAGAACAATAGATTCTCATTTTACTACAACTTTTGTATCACCTAACAAAACTATAAGAATTGATTTTCTATTAAACTACCTGTGACAATTTTCTTTAGAAGCTAATGATTAAAAGCATACGGTAAACAGTATATTTTATAAAAGGTCGAGTTTTAGGAAATATATATTCACATTTTTGTTTTTACTTCAAATATATTAAATATATTAGCAGCCATCACGAACTTTTGATACTTAAAAAAAATAAAACCCAACTCCATGATAAATTTATTTGACAATTGAATTTAAGTTAACCTGTTAGTTCCCTGCGTCATTTTTATAGGACAGTTTCCTTTTTCAAAAATATATATTGTGGTAGGACAATTGTTTCAATTTTGTCTTTTATCTAGGACAGTGTTTCCCAAAGTGTGGTACGCGTACCCCCAGGGGTACGAGAACGGTAATTTAGCGGGGGTACGCGTTCTTATGCGAAATATCTTGCAACAAACAGAAGTTTCAAAAATTTTTATTTAAAAACAAAGCTTGCCATGGAAAATTAAAATTATAAATTTTTCTATTGGCTATTTTCTGCAGAGTAAACAGTTAATGATTAATGGTGTCAACAGCCAGTTGTGATTTTGTGCAATTTTTTTTCGGTAAAAAATACATTCATTTTTTTTTATTAGTGGTACACAGCGTTACGAAAAATTTAGAAAGGGTACACAAAAGTCATAAGTTTGGGAAACACTGATCTAGGAGAATTAAAAGTTTCCCTTGCACCATAATTTATTAGTGAGTTTCTATCACTAGATGTATAACTATAAGGTGCGGGGACATTTCGAACTGAAATGGTAACAAATAGTTGATATTAGCTATTTAGTTGAATAACATATTATACCACTTTTTTCATAAAGACACTTTTTGCACCACTTCAATATAAAAAGTCGGGATAAAACGGGTTAATCTGTTGTTGTTTTTTTTTACGTGCCATTACAAGTTTTCAAATGATTAAATATAATATATTATAAACTATAATATATTGATTTAATTAAGATAAACAAATTTATATTAATATAGTGTTTGACGGAATAAAATCTTGACTTGAAAGTTCGTATTCCTAAGTAAGAATTGATATCATATTAAAAAATTTCAAATCATATCAATTTCAAATCATACCATTAAAATTTCATAAATTCATAACAATATATATATATATATATATGATCGTGTTTCCAAATAATAAAGAAAGTTTAACTCAACATAACAATAATAAATACTTTATCATTAACTTTAAGAGTTTGATTCTTTAGCTTGAATTTATTGTAAGGGTAAAGAACTATATATCAGTATTCAACTAGTGTATCAACGTCAAGATTTCAAATGCTTTTATGTAGTGACGTTTAACTTTGTATATGTATTCCAAAGATATGAAGCATCCTAGTTTGTTTTTAAACCAAACAATTTTTTTAAAAATCGTTAGACCTCGCATTCTAATTTAGATGCATTTAATCTTTTATCCTTTCCCATCAAGATTTTGCTTTAAATTATTGCGGAGAAGTTTTTAAACTCATCTTGTTTCAACGCGTGACTTCCATATCGAGTTAAGAAAGTCCATTATCTTGATAAATAACTAACAGCTTTTACAACAACATCATATAGCATGACATTGGTTCAATGCATGGAAATTTCATATCGTGAACAGTTGTAGGAATTTATGACGATATGGGTTTCAACTGAGCGATTTATTATAGATTTATTTCATTTTTAGTCGTTGGTACTTTAGTAGTGCAATTGAACAATTTGCTAGACGCTCGAACAGTATACGCTTCGTATTCAGAGTTTTATACGCGATTCAAGTGATTAAGGATTCATTTTATAGTGAGATTAAAGATAAATAAATTAGTTACTTTTGTTTCTATTTATATGTAGTTTTTATGAATTTTATTTTATTTTTAGACATAAGTACTTATAGACTTTAGACATAAGTAATATTTATAGCCAAACGAAAGGAAAAAGACGGACAATTCCACTATTTAATGTATAACTTGAAAACTTCTCCAGGTATATGTACAATGAAGAATTAAATATTTTTACAATTTCTTTAGGTCTAATTTAATTATTTAATTTAATTGAAAGCATTCTTTCATCTATTCCATAAATCATTGATGTATTTTCTAAGTCCGACTTTTTTTATGCGGTCCCTATCCACCGCATAAAAAAAAGTTTTACGTAGTATATCGTACAAACTTGTTGACTGAAGCACGTTAAATCTGTCGGGTCACAAAGTCTTCCATAACAAATCACATCATGGGGGGGGGGGGATCCAGAAGTATTCTGTCCCTGTCTTCTGGATTGGTTCAAAATTACAAGGCTACGGAGTTGAACATTAGTAGTCGTAAACCCAAAATTGAGTCGGCTGTTCAATGACGGTTATAAAATAAAATACAGTTGAGCTATGCATTTAGCTTGGTTACCACTAAGGTTTAAATGCTGTGCAAGATAATTTTGAAAATTGACCACCGAGCGGATCACCAAAAGTGGTTAGTAGAATTATATTATTTTTCATCATTAGAGCAATTAGCGATTCGCTGTAAATTATATTATTTTAACTCAATGATGCTCACAGTCTCATTTTACGAATGATTCTAAAAATGAATTATTAGTTCGTAAAAACTAATTATGGCTGCGAGAGATTTTCCATGTAAGCAGTAAACGTACAAGTTATAACTGTAATACTTCATTCTAGTAACAGGCTCTTTTTTTACTCCTACCAAAAACTAAGGTTCTTCACTGGATTTTTTCTCTTGCCAGTAAGTCAATATCTTCGTATTACTTAAAAATTTCAAACATTGCTTAGGAATCTATCTCACTGTGAGGCGTAAAAGTATTCTAGAAAATAATCCAATTTTTAAAATTCGAGAGAATTTTCCAAAAAATACAGTTGGAGATTAAAATTTTTCAAAACATGTTGGCAAGATTTCATAAAAGCTGCAGCGAACTTATCTCTATAGTTACAACTTCAATTAAAAAAAAAAATTACGACGGGAAATAGTTGTACTGATTATATATAACATTTTGTTTCCTCTAACTTTTATTAACAGCTTTTAATTTATTTCTAGAATGTGACTACTCTGATTAATTTAACGCAAAAATCCTTTCTAAATCCTGTTTAATTTCAATTAAATTATTCTAAATCATTTATTATAAATCTTTCTAGAATCTAATGCCCTCGATTTTTTTTTTTAAATTTATTTATTTATTTATTTTTTTTGCAAAAGTGCTTGGTTAGAAAATCTAAAAGTTTTCTAGCAATAAGATTTCAAACATATGACGATATTTTATGCATACCTGTGGTAATTCAATTTAATAAATGCTCAAAAAATCATAATACTAATGGAACTAATATGTGATTATACAGAAAAAAAAATTTAAGCACCATCTTAAAACACGAACAGCGCGAAAGCAAGGAAATCATATTAATATTCACCTAATATCTGATTGTCAAGATTTCATCTGCTTAACATTCTCAGCGCAATGTGGCATTCACCTCTGTAAATGCATTTCAAAATAAGAAGAATGCCCCTGTTTGTTTTTATTTCTATCAGAATGCTTAATTTTCCCTATCGCTTAGACTGACATTCCAATTCAAATGCGTTTAATTTTTATCCCTCCCCTCCCTTCCCCGTTCTCCTCTTGCCCTGCGATAAAAATGTTAAATAAGGAAGCAAAGGCGTTGCAGCGATAAAACTTGTCGATATTCTTCATTAAACTTATTTATGACTAGTTTGTCCAGAAGTTGTACGTACATGCTTTGAATTTTTCGAGGGCAATTAATACGGCATCGTTGCACCCGAACGGGTGACATCATGAGCTGTTCATAACCTCATTACTTTACACCCAATGTTCTTTCTTTCCTTTTTCTTTTATTTTTATTTTTTTTATATAATTTTCACCCTTGAATATAAAAGTAGAAGATTTCCCGAAAAAAAAATGGAACTAAGAAGTTTAAAATTATCGCTGTCTCATAACTTACGGCTACCGATGTTACTCGATTGATTTAGATGTCCTCCGTGACTCAAGTGATGAGAGATCTATAATTTTCGTTCGAAATGGTTCACCCCTTTCAGCTAATTCCAGGATTTACTTCTCAGCTATAATCCGGAACTGAGATCGAATCTTTCTTTCTAATAACTCATAAGTCCGCACGATTTTTTTCCACTTATCAGAGAGATGGGAAGGTTCAATTATACGCTATATGAAGAAATAATAATTTCCCACACAAACAATAATTAATGAACTTTAAAAAATTATAATAATAAAACATTAATTAAACAGCACTTGCCTAACCGAACTTCCTCGCAAACCTTTTCAGTTCTTTGGGGATAGTTAAAAAGTTTACTGGAAGAACAAATCAACAGATATTTTAAAACATTTAAACTTTTGTGTATAAAGACATGGCGTGGTCGGCTTTATAAATAGAATTTTAGTTATTTCTGCCAAAGGTTTGAATGACAAAAGACGTTACAAAGATATAATTAGTGGATATTCTTCATTAAATTTATTTATAACTATTTTGTACAAAAATTGTGCGTCACATGCTCAGAATTTTTTAAAGAAAACAAGAGGACAAATATCGTGGGAGAAACTTCTTATCGAAAATTCTATTTCACCTCCATGAGTAATTAAAAATTTAAAGTATAGAAAAGTGAATTCAGGCGTAATACCAGGTAAGACATGAAGTTTAAAATATTGAAAATAATTTTTCAAAATAAAAACAAATTATTCGACGAAAACATGCACAGTGGCATAGTTCTCTACCAACAATTTGTTTGGATTTTAATATTTTAAAATTTCTTTTTCAGCAATTGGAATTTCATGACTTATTCTAGATTTGGCTGAACTTACTCTTTATATTCTTTAAATTTTAAATAACTGATGGAGGTGAAAGAGAATTTGCAATAAAAAGTGTCTCCAGCGGTAAAACGTCCTCTTATGGTTGTTTTTCGGAGGTTTCGCTGTCATATGAAATGATGCTTTTTTTGCGAATAATACGTTATTTTCATAACTGCAAGTTTGCAAGTGTTACTCCTGACTATTAGGACAAGTTCTAAGCTAGCGTTGTCTATGCTTATTCTGGAAATAGTGAAAAACGTCAATATGGAGAAAAGCCACAGTTTTGTGGAAATGAAAAGCGTTTGTGGTCCAATTTTTTATTCTATTTAAAAACTTACTCCAATGCGGCATTACCCGGGCTAATAAAGATTTGTAAAAACTGAGAATGAGGCAGTAACTTTTATAATTTTCATCTAGGTAGAATGTCGCCAAATTGGCGATTTTTTTAAAAAAAAAGTTTAATAATTTTTAAAATATTTAAGTTATAAGATTTCTCCGTTCTAAAACCCAGAGTTTTCTTCGAAGCAAGATGATATATATAGTTCAAAATCATCATTTTCCTTCAAACGTAAAGCACTTAAACTGTGCTTTTTTATTGTCCTTGGCAACAGAGTTTCAAAAAACCACGTTAATATGGTATCAGTCCGCCCGGTTGAGTGACATGACTAAATGCTGTTCCTAACCTTATAACTTTACCTTCAACATACATGAATTTTGATGAGTTTTACATACATGAATTTTTTATCCAAAAATAAAAATAAAGTAAGGTCTCAAAAACGAATTTGACTAAGATGTTTTAAATTACCGGCTCGTCATAACTTGCGGCTACCGATATCACTCAATTGATTTGGGTATCTTATGTGACTCGAGCGATGGGAGATCTATAATTTTCGTTTAAAATTGTTCACCCCTTTCAGCTTATTCCAGGAACTACTGCAGCCATAATCCAGAACTGAGAAGAAATATAATAACTCTTAAGTCCGCACGATTGTTTCAGCACTTACGCTACTGAACGAAAAAGATTACTTCTTAGAAGCAAGGATTAATGCGCTTTAAAAAACTATAATAAAACATTAAAATACCTGGCATTCGCTTTTCTCGACTTCTCGGTAAAAGAATTTTAGTTTTTTTGAGGACAAATGGAATAACGTAAAAATATTCATTTTAGAACATTTAAACTTCCGAGTTTAGGGACCGGTTATGGACGAATCCCTGAACAGAATATTAATTAAGACTAAGTTTTGAAAGTAAAAAGATAATTTTTAAGCAATTCCCTTTCAGATTCTAAACATTCTTTTTAATGACAATTTCTGTTTCATCTGAAAGTTCCAAGCTTAGAGAAAAGTGAGTTAGAGTACAGTCTCTGGCCAAATTATTAGACGCACTATAGATTCTATCTGAAATCTTAATTATCAGGTAATACTACACAGCTTTATTGTTTTACGCGACTGAAACCGGTTTGCACTTGTTTACGTTCGTGTATCAATTTGTTAAATTAGACCAGTGGTTGCCAACTGGTGAGCCACATTCGGCCCACGAAGCCTTTTTTTGTGGCCCCCAAACTAAAGTATATTAGTTGTCATTTTTTGCTGATAATTTTCGTAAAAAATCTATATGGGTTTAAAACACTTTTCTTACGTTTAAAAAAAAAAAGAAAAAAAAAACTTATTTCTTTGTTTCTGTGAAATTTAACGTACCAACGGTGCGAAAAAATTTATTTCTCAGGTAAAAATCTTCTTAAATTAATTTGTAATTCAATACTTTTCTTTTGTACAACTTGATAAAAATCTGACAGTAATATTTAATGTTCCTTCAAACATAAAAGAGTCCGATATAAAATTAAAATAATTTTATAAAGTTGCGACCCGCCATTTGACTGGTGTTTTCAATTGCTGCCCCCGGCCTCATGTAAGTTGAAAACCCCTGAATTACGATATATGATACAATTTCGATGATTATATAAATTAGACGATATATTATATAAATATAGAGTATTTATTATATCAGGTATTATATTAGTATATTATAAAATTCAGACTAAATTATCAGAGGCTCTGTAGTTTTTTAATAATTACACGCTTCGCACGAGTTTAAATGCAATACTTTTATATCTATATATAATATAAAATCATAATGGTCTGATACCGTTTTCCATTGTTGTCGGCGCATTTTTATTGGCCGGAAAATCACGTGGTAGGATCCAGTCTTCCCTCATTCTTTTCCATATTGTTTTGGTTGTCATCAGCATAAAATTAACAATAGTCGTAAAGGTATTGTTTTTCTTTAAATATTTTTATATCCCTATTTTAAACTTATTTTCCAGTACTGCTATTATTAGCGAGAATATTAAATTACGGTTGTGAATTCATCAAATTTGTTTGAACAATATAATGTTATAAGAATATAAATGTTATTTTAATAGATGATTACTTCGAAAAATCACTTCCGTTCACCAAGAGATCCAAATGTTTATAATACTAATAAATAGTAATATTTGGACGTGGGAAGTAGAGGCACAAGAGTAAGCAAACAGAATTCCTTTTAGTACATATCTGTTAAGTGAATAATTTTAACTTATGTAGACAAACTGTTTTCTGCCAAGAAAAGACAATTATTGCGAAGAGCTGGTGAGCGGCAGCGAACAGGTGGCTTAGCCCCCTAGTTTAAACATAAATGTAATAGACTTTTATTCAGGAGATTTTTTATTACTTCCTATTTGTGTTTATTTTTAGCGTAATGCATTACAATGTTAACCAATTGTTACACGAACGTAAACAAATTCAAACTGGTATCAGTCGCGTAAAAAACAATAAAGCTGTATAGTATTACCTGATAATTAAGATTTTACATAGAATTTTACAGTGCGTCTAATAATTTGAATAGGGACTGTAAAACGGGGTTCCCACGGGCCTTGAAAATTTTAGAAAGTGGTTACAAAAATAAAACATTCGTCGATATTTTAATTAAAAAAAATTTTTTCCAAAGAAAGTATACACGCATGAAAATTCCGCTTGCTACACCACTTAATATTGTAACTCTGTAAAATATTACATTTCAAATTGCGAAAAAATGTTTTCGTAATACCCAACTGCAAATACAAGATAATGCACTAGACAAGTTCCGAAAATCACAATAATATATAGTCCTCGCATAATTTGTTTTGCTATTTGATAATTTGAATTTTTTTTTTTCGCCATTAAAACTTTATGGTTTACTCTAAGTTTACATGAAATCATTTTTTCTATAATTTAAATTTTAAATTATGTAAGTGAAACGAAATTTTCCTTAAAAAGCTTCTCCCGTGGAGCTTCATCCTCTTAACTGATTTACCGTGGCGCCATCTTTTAAATGGAAAATGAACTAAATGTATTTACTCGTCCAAAAAAATGCCTTCGGTGAAGCTTATTGAAAACGAAAATGTCCGGTTGTTGCACAGATTATGAGATTGGACATATAATATTTTCGCAACGCTGTTGGCTAAATAATTTTACCAATATGGCTCTTCAACTGTTATGTTTCAGTGTTTCCTTTTATACACATTAATTTCTGATAATTGTTTTAATTTTCAAACTCAATAACTAAATTTGAATTGGAATGGACGAAAATTTTCCCCAACATTTATCGAAGAGACGGAAAAATCGAATAGTATCTTATAATAGAGGAGGATATATATAAATAACTTCCAAATAATATGATCGTAGAGGAGAAATTTTATTTGTGGTAGCAATATTTATGTTTTTAAGTATTTCACAATTGCAAAAGAAATGGCTCCATTAAAAATCAATAATTCAAATGTGCACATACAAGATTTATAAAAGAGACAAATAAATCGCTAATTGTTAGCAAAATAACTGCTCGAAAATTTTTCTAATTCAAATTATTATTTAACATCAAAGAAACTTGTAATATAATGGTAGCTTTATGAATGCAAAGTTTATATGTTGTAATTTTTTTAAAGAAAAAAATCAATGCTTCAAATACAGATAAACTAGTCGCTTGCAGTGACGAGCTGTTTTTTGTATTTTCTGTTTATGGTCTGTGGTAATGGCAGCGACTTTTTTTTATTTTTGCTATGTGAACATTTAAAAGTTAGAAACATAGCTGTCAACTCGGAAGTCTTAGCTTCTCAAGACATTTAAAGCGATAGCTAATTAATAATTTAAGGTAAACTTCAGTTTATCTTAGTCCGCATTTCAAAAAAAAAAAAAAATTCGAGTGCAATTAATAGGTTTATATTGTTAGTATGTAGTGGTCGCAAAATCATTCTAAATTAAATTTATTAAATTAATAATAAGCGATATAGAAATTTGTTTTTATGTGTAAACAAAAATTTATAAACAATAATGATAGACAAGACGACAAAGATAGATTTCTTTTTCTTGTAAATGAGAATTGATAAATTGAGATTTCATCTCGCAAATTTTGAATGCTAATTGTATTCAATAGGGGTAATAGAATGTATCATGCTCGAATTTCTAACCATTTATTGTGACCAGATACAAAACAAGATTGATTTTGTATTTTACTTTTAAAAAAATTCGCTTGCATCTTCATCACTATATGGAAGAGATTAATATGCTAAGACTAACTATGAATCAGAAATATATCTTAACGATAGATTATGGATGCGTTTCCTTGTTATTGCAAAAGAGAATTGTACAGAAAGAATACCATCATAAACTACTATAATGATATTTCAGTTTTAATCTGTCAAAGAAATTTAATGATTATACCTTCAGAAAAAAGTGCATTTTATAACATTAAATTTCGACAGTAAAGGATTTCCCCATAAAAAAAAACAATTTCTGTTGGAAGATGATGACCGATAAGCATCATCAACTAAAAACTATGTAAAAGCAAGTATCAGATTCAAATTCCTTCCCATTTAATGTGACCGGATTTATCTTGTCATTAGGAAAATTTATATCTAGGGAAATTTATCTTCTTTGCTGTGTAAATGGCATAATAATTATGCAAATTCTTAGAAATACGTTCTAACAATAGATTTTGGGGGTGGTTCTTTATTTTTGCACAGATATGGAACAGAATTGTAAAAATAATTGAACAAAAAATAACATAATAATCTCTGCCGTAGCGAAATTTCAATTTTCATTTGCCAAAGCAAGTCAATGACCGTGCCTTAAGAAAGCATGTTTGTATGTAAAGTTTATAAGTATGTTTCTAAGCATCAAATTCCGACAGTAAAGGATTCCTCCGAAAAACTTTTTTTTTTTTGAAGATTTCCAACGATGATAGATATGCACCATCAAAAGAAAACCAAGTAAAAGTAAGTATCAGTTACCGCTCCCTTCCCATTTAGTGTAACCATATTGAAAACAAAAAATTTGGGCATTTAGGAAAATTAATTTTCCTCTTCTTTGTCATGAAAGGGTGTAATTAAGTGACCTATGATATAAACTCTTAAAAAAATGTATCTACAATAAAGTTTGGAGGCGTTTTTTTTTTTTTTTTTTTTTGTTTTTTCAACTCTTTGATAAAAGAATAACATCAGATATCAAAATTTAATTTTTAATTTGCCTATGCAATTCGATGGCCATGCCTTAATAAAATTTTCTCACCATAAGATTATGACAGTAAAAGATTTCCTCATAAAAACTTTCTGTCGGATGATATCCAACGATGATCGATAGACCTTGTCAAATAGAAACCATGTAAAAAGCAAATATCAGGTTCAACTTCCTTCCCATTTAGTGTGACCGGAACAGATTCTGATCTTCGAGAAAATTAATGCAATGAAAGGGTGTAATAAAGTGAACTATGATGCAAACTCCTTAGAAAAATGTTTCAACAATAGATTTTGTAGGCGTTTCTTTGTTTTTGTAACTCTTTAAAGCAGAATTGTAAAGATAATTGCTCATAGAGTACCACCAAAAACTGATGTTACGAAATTACGATTTTAATTTGCCCAAGCAATTCAATGACCATACCTTCAGCATCAAATTCCGACAGTAAAGGATTTCCTCACAAAAATTTTCCGTCGAAAGATATCCAACGATGATCGATAGGCATCATCAAATAAAAACCATGTAAAAGCAAGTATCAGATTCAACTTCCTTCCCATTTAGTGTGACCGGATTGGAAACGAAATTCATTTTTCATCTTGCCCTCAGCGCCCACCGTAACCAAATAACTTTCCTTTCAAAGGAGAAGTTGCCCAAGCTGACGAAGGGGAGCGGCCCAAAGGCCTACCGTGAATAAAAAAATAAATTTCAGACAAATTGCACAGGCTACAGAAGATTCAAATAAAATTTATTAACTGATGAATGGGGATCCAGCTGGTTTAATGGATAATGTCGAAACGGATGTTGGAGAGATTTCTTCTAGGGTATCAATCAACCCAGCTGATGAAGAAGTTGATGGGACAGGCAAAGAAATAACTTAACATGCAAGAATAGATACACAGACTGGATTTAAGTGCAATTTTGGAGTAAGGGTCATGGTTTAATATTTAATCTTTATGTAGAAGTTGATCTTTAAAATTGATCATTAATTTTTCATCAGTCTACAAGACATGATGGATTTAAAAATTCAGAGAAGTTTTAACAAATGTATTACATTTTATTTATTTGTCTCTTTTGCATTTTAACTAAAAATTAATTAAAGTAAGAAAATTCAAATGTAATAACAATTTAGTTGTTCAAGGTGGCCCGCAGAGTAGGCAAGTCAGGGAATTAAATCAATCTGGAAAAATTCAAGAATTTAATTAATATGGAAAATTAGGAAATTTATTTATATACCCGAAAATTCAGGGAAAATAAATTAATTTGAGTTTGAAATACATAGACTGGCAAAAATATTACAAACATAAAAATATATGACTGGCAATAATTGTTTACTAAAAAATATTATTTATTTTAAACTTTAATGACAAGGACACGAGTTTTGTAATATAAGATATGCAAGGTCAGGTAGGGCAAAATGGGTACATAAAAAAAAGTAGGCATATGCTTTTTTCAAAAGAAAAAAAAAAGCGTCTACTTTCTTTTTTTTTTTTTTTAATTGAAATAATTCGTTTAATATTCTTAGAGATATTTACTGGGATTGTGGCAAGCAATTTCGTTTCAGTTTTAGAAACTTATAAAGAGTTTAATGTTTACAAACCATCTGTTTAAGATCAACTTATGCAGTGTGTTAGTTTAAACTGCTGCTGAACTTTATGAATAATTTTCGAAATTCTTTTCATTATGAATTGTTTTTAGAGGTCGGGTAAAGTGAGTTTATGGCTAGGCTTAGCTAAGTGTTGCATAATAGAGGTAATTTTTTAAAAAAAATTGTATAATGAAATAGCTAAAAAATAACTTACTTGTTTGATTATAGCCTTATATAGTAATTTTTACACTAGAAAGAAAATTTCGTTTAAATTTTATCTTTTAAACAGAAGAATGATAGGGGGGAATAGCAATATAACGAGCATGTTATGTGATTAAAAAATTTACCAAAATAGCATATAAATATTATTTAAAAATATTATTTCAAATTTTACCCGTAAGAATGAGAAGAAGTCAATTTAGTGTTTTATTTAGCTCGTGAGATAGTTATTTGACGCTGTTTCGACTTTTTTTTTCCTCCCTAGTGAATTATGTAACTTTTTTGTAGTGAACTAAGGCAGAACTTTTTGAAATAAACAGATCTTTATAAAAAATATTTCAACTGCAACATTCGTCATTATGAGCTTATGTCATTATTATGTCATAATGTCTTTATGTCATTATTAACGTTTTTATGAACCTTCGTCGAAGTCTTTTTAAACTACTTCTGTTTTGTAGTGGACAGATTCTTTTTAATTATAATGTATTAAAATATTAATACATTACCCTTGCTACCACTGGAAAAATTATTTTGTGAAACTACGGAGAATCCGTAGTAGTTAAGAAAAGGAAAAATAATTAGTTATTTTATTAGTTTTAATATCAGCAATTCAGAAATTATTCCTCAGAATTGCAACATTTATATAAGAATGCTTTTTTAAGGGTAGTGGTATTTCAAAAAATGAAAGAAGCTCTTATTTTCATGTGCTTATTTTGGTCAATGCAAATCTTTCATGGTAAGAAAGGGCAGCATTTCTGAAAGCTTCAAACATGATCCTTTAATTTGTGTCAACAGTTTTAACATGAAATATCACCCAAAATATTTGTTGCTAATAGAAAAAAAGAGATTACATAGAGCTAGTATATTTTTCCAACCCCTGTAAATTCATGATTTTGATGCGCCTAATTATTTCCAGAATAGCAAATTTCGATGGAAAATTTTTGATAGGCATGACATTTTCAAGCACGCCTTTAGACAGTACATTCTAAGTACTTTTACTCTTGGTTGTCTAAAGAATAGTGGTTGCGAAACGTTAAAAAGCATTTAGTTTTGGATTTTTAGTGGGTTGTAACATTTGCTGAATTAATGATGGTAGACTGTTTACACTGGAAAGGGTTAAGAGCTCAAGGTTCCCACGGGTCTCATAAATTTTAAAAAGTGGTAACGAAAATTAAACAAATGTTGATAATTTAATTTCGGCGTAACTTACAACTGAAAATTGTTATGAAAAGAAAGTATATAAGCATGAAAGGTACAGCTTCTAAACAACTTAACCACTTATTAAAATAGGAAATATCTTCTGCAATTAACCTTAATTTACTACCACTACTAAAAATTTTCATGGACCGCGGGAATCCTGGATTTGACTAAATACAAAAATTTGCCTGCAAATGATTTTTTAACTCTACTCTTACTACCACTTCAGAAAATCATTTTTAGAAAGAGTCGATGGCAGTTTTGATATATATATATATATATATATATATATATATATATATATATATATATATATATATATATATATATATATATATATATATCGGAGTAAGAGCTAATTTCTGTTTGCTTATTCAGAGTGCAATAGCATTAATCAAAATGCATTCTATTTGTATAAAGACAATTTTTTTTTAATAAAAAAAATGCTGGAGAAATATTAAGTTCTTTTTTTTTTATTATCATTAACCTAACACTTTATGTAGAGTGCAAAGTGTCGTCTGCCAACCTCATTAGCAATTTAAATAACAACCAGCTTCAATCTACCCACAACAATACTTCCAAAGAATTACAAAATGCTTCAGGACCACATGATTCTTAGAAAGAAATTCTGCTTCATTTTTTTTTAGTAAAGAGCACATAAATTCCCAATTGTTATCTTTCCACCTAACGAGTCAACATTCATGTGGGCCTCTTGAACAAATTGAGACGGACATTTGGCTTCTAGTCTTGTTACCTAAGCTCATTTGTGGGCGCCAAACCAGTTTTTCACTCTTCAAAATAATCATAAATCTTACTGACAAATCGTTTTAATAGAAAAAGACAAAGAGAGAAGAATTACCATGAATTTTGATCCCTTGGCTTAATAGGCATCACTTTAGAAGACTCATAGTGATGAGAGAAACAAAAATATAAAGTGTTTTAAGAAAGATGTGATACGTGGGTGTTCATTATACGTTTACCAAGCGTCAACAACAGTTGGCATATTTTGGTTCAGTTGATGGTTCGAGCAATTTCATTATTTTGTTCCGCAATTGACGCACGGAATCAATTAAAATATGTATCTAACAATTATTTTATAAAAATATATCCATGCTTGAAATATATTAGTACTAAATGTACTAAAATGAAGAGAAAAAATAACGCTTTAGAGAGGATTCCATGGCTAATTCCTGAAATTAACGCATGGAATTAATTGATATATATATATATATGAATTATTTTGTAAAAATATAGCCATGCTTGACATATCTAAGAACCAATTGTACTAAAATGAAAAGAAAAAAATAACGTTTTAGAGAGGATCTTTCCTGCAATTGATGCATGAAATTAATCAATTTATGTATCAACTATTTTATAAAAATATATCCATGCTTGAAATATCTTAGTACAAAAGTACAAAAATGAAAAAAAAAAAAAAAACATTTTTAAATCAATTCTATCCAGCGATTCACGAAGGAAATTAATTACCGGGGCGAGTCTACCCATTTTAGTTTTATTTAATTTTCACTATTTTAAATTGCAAATAAAAATTTTTTTACCAACGGAGGACTTAGTTCAGACTCTAAGGAAGATGGCGCTGTAGTAGTTTGATCCGTTTTTATTTATTTGGTGTCTTTTTAACCGACCTTTTCAAACGTCTTTTGAGAGATTTGTATTGAAAATCAGCGAACTTTTAGTTGGTGCTCCGTAATTATATTATTATTATTACTATTTTCTCTTTGGTTAAGTGATAAACTTATCTAAGACTGAGATTACATTAATTTTAGGTAATAATAATAATATACTTACGGAGCACCAACTAAAAGTTTGCTGATTTTCAATACAAATCTCTCAAAAGACGTTTGAACAGGTCGGTTAAAAAGACACCAAATAAATAAAAACGGATCAAACTACTACAGCGCCATCTTCCTTAGAGTCTGAACTAAGTCCTCCGTCGGTAAAAAAAATTTTATTTGCAATTTAAAATAGTGAAAATTAAATAAAACTAAAATGGGTAGACTCGCCCCGGTTTACGGTAATATATGTATAGAAAATTATTTTATTAAAATATATCCTTGCTTGAAATTGACGCATGGAATTCATTAATATATATATATATATATATATATATATATATATATATATATATACCAAAAATTATTTAATTAAAATATATCTATGCTTCAAATATCTTAATACCACATGTGAATACATAAAATCAATTTTTATCATGTAAATGAAAAAAAAAAGTGTTTGAAATTATAAATCTTAATTATCCCATTACCGTAAAATCACCCTTTAATATAATTTGAAATTTTGTAAAATTTATCAAACTTGAATTAAAAATCGCATAAGGGAAATAATTTTGTCATTAGCTAAGAAAAAAAAATCGTTTTATTGATATTTATCATTTACATAGGATTGTAAGCTATAACAGTTATTTATTCAAGAATAAAATATACAGAGATACCAACTTGCTCCGGACAGCAAATATATATTTTAAAATGGTAGTTTATAAATTGTGATTTTTGGTTTAATAAATTCAATTTAATTGATTTTTATCCACCACTATTTCTGAATAATTCGTGGGCTTATATAATTCACCATTTTAAAAATGCTTTTGTAATGCTATATCTTTTAAAAAGCAAGTCAAAATAATCAAATATTTGCAAAATTTGCTCGTTGTTATTTACCGTCTTGTTTAATTATTTTGGCGTGTTCGGAGCAGTTGGCATCTCTGAATATAGCCTTTTTCCGTGGAGCAAAAGAGCAGTAATCAAAATTGACCACCAAAAGAAAAGACAATGTTCTAAAGAGCGTTTTTTTTACATTAAAAAAAAATGAATTTTTTTTTTTTTTTTTTTTTTTTTGGCCGGTTTTTTTCGAAAAATCTGTGCGTTAAGGGGTTAATATCGAGGAATTAAATAAGTAAATTTCTCATTATAGATTAAATATGTCAATTTCAGACTGAAAGTTAGTGCTTTATATGCACGAATGACAATATGCAGACATTATTTTATAGATGAAATATGCAAATTTTAGACTGCAGAGGAGAGGGGGTTGGTGTAGTCATGAAGCTATAGTGAGGATAAGAGACTAGTGTAGAATAAGGAAATATTTCTGTTATTTGTTACTTAATTTTTCTCTGTTAAATTTAGGCAGAATGATAAAACTGTATTGCACTTTCATATGCAGTTATAAGATCAAATACTTGATTATTAATTAGCAAATTAAAAAACATCGTTTTTATGGTCAAAAAGAAAATTGTTAATTTACTTTATGATTGATATTTTATTCATCGTTTTTGATAATTGGAGTCGCTGTCTCATGAATAAATGTGCTTATTATTTATTTTAATAGTAACACTTAATTCTTCTTTATTTATTTAACCAATAATGAGATTACAATCTAAATAATACAACAATTACACATTTAACTGCTTTAGTTATAGTTAAAGTGGAGGTATAAATAATTTTAATTAAATATGCACTATTTAGTTAATGAGATTAATAATTGTCCTAATTCAGTATATAATATTTAGTAGTAATTTACTTTATAATTTAGCATTTTAATACTAAACTGTATATACTTAGTTACTAGGCAATTACTAAATACTAAACTATATTCATAATTCAGTGTACTGTTTAGTATTTATAATG
Organism: Parasteatoda lunata; assembly: GCA_949128135.1. Lineage (NCBI taxonomy): Eukaryota > Metazoa > Arthropoda > Arachnida > Araneae > Theridiidae > Parasteatoda > Parasteatoda lunata. The sequence goes on along the minus strand of OX421978.1, from coordinate 69,401,885 downwards.
GTCATAATTTTCTATACCACATACATTTATTAATCATGAGTTCTTCAAAAATTCCAATTAACATCTGATACTTTACACTAATTGAATAGAAATAGTGAAAACTATTGCAGAAAACAGTACTTTAACTATATATACTAGAAGCAATATATACTAAAAACTATATAAACTATAACTATATAAACTATAACTATATAAACTATAACTATATAAACTATATAGAGTTATATTTTATTTAGAGTTATACATTAAATTACTAAATTGTATTCATGTTTTAGTATATAATTTAGCATTTAGTTATAATTTAGTAACAGTCATAATTAGTTCTAGTCTTAATTTTCTATGCCGCTTACATAAACTAATTAATTAGATTGATCAATCTTTAAAGAGAGAAAAAACTAACGGAACAAAAAAACGAGATAAAATTAGGAATTATAGTCATAGAAATTATTAGTAATAGTCTATGAATTAATAATAATACTCTTAATTTAGTATTTATTATTTAGTAACAATTTAACATTTCAATACTGAACTATATGTACAAAGTATATATACTAAGTACTATATAGTATTTAGCAACAATTTATTTTATATTTTAATGCTAAACAATTTATACTAAACAACCAAATATTATTTTAAAATACTAAGTGTTTACTAAATACTAAACTGCATTCATAATTTAGTAATAGTCCTAATTATTACTAATCATAATTTTCTATACCACATACATTAATTTAATCAGGAGTTGTTCGTAAATTCCTTTCAACATTTGATGAGCTACACATATTGATATAGAAATGCTGAAAATCATTGCAGTACTTTAAAGAGAGAGAAAACTAACGAGACAAAAAATAAAATAAAGGTAAAAATTTAAAGAAGAAAAGAAAGAAGAAGAAAAAAGAAGCAATCAGTAACTCCCTTTTCACTTAAAAGCACTTCGTAAATAATCAGAGACGAAAGAATTCTCGCCATTATCAAATTGGACTTCGGCTCACGTATATTGGAATACCTTCTCCTACTCCGCCCATTACTATCCTTTATTGGTGACCTTTGGGGTCGCCTGCCCATTGTCCTTTTCAAGGCAATGCTATTTGTTCCATAGCTCTTTTCTTTTCAACTCTAATCCTCTTTTCCCTTTCGTTCGATTTTGCTTTTTGCTATTCTCTACAATTTACATGAGTATTATAATCCTTCATTCGCTAGGTTCTATTCAGAAAAACGTTCTTTCCAACATCTGACAATCATTGTGGAGGATTTGCTACATTCCAAGTCAGTGGGTTTCTGTTGGCATTGGGGCAATGGCCCGTTCTGTAATTCTATTTGCACCGATTTGTTTGGTATAGAAAGATGTGGTTTAAAAAAATGGTGGAGAATTTTTGTTTGTTTTTTTGGAATTTATTATTTTTCATTTGGCGAAAACAAATTATAATAAAAAACCTAGACGATTGCTTTGAAACGACAAGATGAATTATTTGATGTTATCAGGCTTCAATATCTCTGCAGGAGCCGCGATGGCTCAGGGGATAGAGCGTTCGCCTTCCAATGAGAATAATCTGGTTCGAATCCCAGCAACGGCTGGTCGATACGAATTCCGTATCCGGCTCACTCGACCACAGCGCTGACGTGAAATATCCTCAGTGGTAGACGGATCATGGGTTAGAGTACCCTAGCCGTCAGGCTAACCGTGGGAGGATCCCGTGGTCTCCCTCTCCATGTAACACGTTAGTTCCATCAAAAAGTCCTCCACGAAGGCAAATTTCTCCCAATACTCGATCCAGGAGTAATGGCTTCGATAATAGAACTTTCGCTTCTCAATGAGATTATCTAGAATTGAATCCCAGCGGCAGCTGACTGATACGAATTTTACATCATGGTTCGCAGGGAACTGTTCATAGTGCTGACGTAAAATATCCTCATTGGTAGACGGATAGTGGGTTAGAATCCCCTTGCTATAGGTCTAACCGTTGGAGGTTTTCATGATTATCTCCTCCATGTAACGCAAATGCATGTTAGTTCCATCAAAAAGTCCTCCACAAAAGCTATTTTTTCCCCCCAATGCTTAATCCAAAAATTCCATTGTCTTCTAGGTTTGGTTCAAAAGTACAAGTGTAATATTGCTAGTAAAGGCTAATATAATTAATACACTCAAAATTTGGTCTTCTGTTCAATGCCAGTTATAAAATAAAATAATTTAGGAAACAAAGATCTGTGAACATTTCGTGAGAGGACGCCCTTAAGAACTACTAGAAGGAAACTCCAGTCCACTGGGGTAACTTTGCCTATTTCTAAAATTAAGCTTGGGAGCTGAAGAGAAGATACTTTTTGGTTACTTTGGTCTCAGAGACCACTGTAAAAAATATTCAAGTTTATGTAAAAATACTCAGCAATGTTTCCAATTAAGATAGCTTATCAGCGTACATCATTAAGGACCAACTTTGCTATAGTATTACATTGGATTTTGACCTAATGTATCGTCATCACCTACATCACATATAGGTGATGATATATATATATATATATATATATATATATATATATATATATATATATATATATATGTATATATATCACAAAAAAAAATATATTATGGTGATCCCGGATAATTTGTTTCTCCAGGATAAATTTCTCGAACGAACTAATTGAGTTACCAGTCTTTATCTTTCTGACAAAAATTTATGGGAACGTTAACTTAAATTCTTGAAACGCGTAGAGTAGTAGCTGGTAAATTATTTTAAGAGTAGTGTTTTAAAGATAAAAAAGGGTTTAAAGTTTTAAAGTCTGGTTACACTGGACGATCAAAACAAAAAAGTAGAATTTATATTCTATCATTTTCAAATTTTAACAAAATATTGTTATTATTGATAGAAATAAGAGTACAATGTTTTAGAAAAAAGAAGAATACTTATTCTTAAAGTTAAAACTAAAAGTTTGTGTTTTAATGGGTTTTAATTGTCGATTATTAAAAGTTCCTTTAGAACGACTTTTAATTTTTTAAAATTATATTTTCTACCTAAATACGTCGTTTATAGGTATTAGAATTAAATTTAAGTTATATTTTTACCTAAATACGTCGTTTATAGATATTTGAATTGAATTTAAATCATATTTTTACCTAAATACGTCGTTTATAGATATTTGAATTGAATTTAAGTTATATTTTTACCTAAATACGTCGTTTATAGATATTTGAATTGAATTTAAGTTATATTTTTACCTAAATACGTCGTTTATAGATATTTGAATTGAATTTAAGTTATATTTTTACCTAAATACGTCGTTTATAGATATTTGAATTGAATTTAAGTTATATTTTTACCTAAATACGTCGTTTATAGATATTTGAATTGAATTTAAGTTATATTTTTACCTAAATACGTCGTTTATAGATATTTAAATTGAATTTAAGTTATATTTTTACCTAAATACGTCGTTTATAGATATTTGAATTGAATTTAAGTTATATTTTTACCTAAATACGTCGTTTATAGATATTTGAATTGAATTTAAGTTATATTTTTACCTAAATACGTCGTTTATAGATATTTGAATTGAATTTAAGTTATATTTTTACTTAAATACGTCGTTTATAGATATTTGAATTGAATTTAAATCATATTTTTACATAAATACGGTGTTTATAGGTATTTGAATTATTGAATTTAAGTGGTTATGGTAACTGTATATGCTTGTAATCTATTGTGTTAAAAAATATTGCTGTCACAGAAAAATCAGTGTCAGGTATAAACATTTTTCACAATACGGTAGCTAAAAAAGTTTTTTTGTTTTCCTTCGGTCAAACCACAAATGAACATAGCACGTCCTTGGAAATCTACATCTCACAAAATCTGATCCCCTAAACTGACCTTCCCCATGTATATATATATATATATATGCAACTTTTGATTTTTATATTCTTCAGAGATAATTCAAGCAAGATCTTTCTGATTTCATATCACCAAAACTGAAAAGCAGCAGCTGCTTCTTTTTCGTACATCTCTAGCTTTTTTTTTTCTCCAAAAATGCTGAGACCACAATATTTCCGCCGAAGGTTATGGAAAAAAAAGAAAAATAACAGCGACACAATGAATGACGTGCATAGGGTTATCCGTGACACCACTGATGAGAAGCCACACTTAAAATTCCTGAAAAACAATCATGCAAATCCCTTTTGGCATTCTTTTTTATCGCCATGATGAGAGAGAGAGAAAGAAAGAATAAGGCGTGCAGGTATTTAGACCGCATTCTTTCGTAACTACTGTCGCAGTGTGGATTCCTCTTATACGTAACTGTCACTGTCACGGACAAGAAATACCTTTTTTTTTTATTTGAACAATTAAAAGCACAAATGGAAGATAGGCGTGACGTAGTCCATTCTGGACATATCTTAATTATAAAGGTGAGAAATTAAAAGCTGAAAGGACAAAAACCGAATCACCCAGTGGAACAAAATATTCGATATTTAAATACCATGGATTTGATATTTGTATATGATATCGGGGCTGCAGTTATAAATATCAGCATTAAAATACGAGATTGATATTTAGAGAGTATTATCTTTCAGAATGAAGAAAAAATATTTGCACCATTAAAGGGACTAATGAAAAATAGACGTGATGTTGGCAATCTAAACATATCTTAATTATCAAGGAAATGAATTAAAATCTAAAAGAACAAAAACTGAATCAACCGAATGGAACAAAATATTCGATACTTAAATACCATGGAATTGATATTTATGTATGATATTGGTTCCGTGGTATAGAAATATCAGTAAAAAATATGGAACTGATATTTAAAAATAATATTTTTCAGAATGTAGAAATCTTATTTAAACAATTTAAGGTATTAATGAAAGATAAACGTTACGTAGTCTATTCCAGACATACCTTAATTATTAAGGTAAAAAATTTAAAACTGAAGGAACAAAAACCAAATCACCCAATGGAACAAAATATTCGATATTTAAATACCATAGAACTGATGCTTTGTGCATAATATCGATTTCAAGGTATTCAAATGTTGGTACTAAAACAGGAAACTGATATTTAGATATTATTTTTTCAAAATATAGAAAAATTATTTAAATTAATAAAATTAAATTTTAAATTAAATTAATAGTACTAATGGAAGATAGATGTGGCGTAGTCTCCACACAGTTTTTCATAGGTATCAGATCATACCACTAGGAAGGTCAACCAGTTCACGAAAGAGCCATTTAATACAAAATCTATTAAAAATAAGAAAGTGGTAGCAAATATATGACTAAAAATTTGTTTTATTTATGAATATTATTGGTTTGCCTCATCACTTGTCAACCACTACAGATTCAATTCTCAAATATATATGATAAATTTCTCCCAAGTACTTTTATTCATATCAATTGTGCCACTTATATTTCAATTTCTGCTTTTCAAATTATGTTTAATTTACCAAGCAAATTTGCTTGGTCTCCTGTTCTGCCACCTCATTGTTGCATAATTCAAAATGTTTTATCTCAAAATGTAATATTTCATGATGTATGGGATAGGGGCCGCTGCGCGGCCCAGGTGCCCAGTTCTTTTAAATAAAGCAAAGCAACCAAGTACTTTTATAAAAGGTTTTAGGTTCATGCGCACAGCTGGCTCACTTTTTAATAGTCTGCGCGGACTACTTATAAAAGACCGTGTGGAGGCTTTCTGATGTAGGAGGTGATGTGCAAGCTGAAAGCAGCGATTGAACTACCAGTCGACGCAGGAATTCAAACCAGGGTCACCACTTAGTAAGGCGAGAGCTCTGTTCTTTACGCTACAGCAGCTCTAGTGTCTCGATTGAGACACTAAAGCTGCTGTAGGTATATTATGGTAAGTATATTATGTAGGTAGGTATATGCTGTTTATCAAATTCAAATGAAGAAAAATCTTAAAGCTGTTTTTTTTTTCTTAAAAGTCTTCCTTATTGAAATAATATTTAATTGTAAAAATATTTGAAACTATACTAACCCATCAGTATAAAAATGATTTGCAATTTAATTTACCAAAAACCTATATCTAAAGAAATATAATAATTAAATCGAATCGTAGTTTTACTAATACAATTTTCAAAACCTTAAAATAATTGTTGATAAATAAGAGCAAGTATTTTGAGAAAAGGTAGAGTCATTCTACGGTAAGCGAAAACTAGAATTTGATCACACGATTTTAATTTGTTGATTATTAAGATGAAAAAGAGAGAACAACCGTTTTGTCAACAAAACTGCTTAAAACCATCAAATATACTCAGAAAATTTGTAAAATGATAGGCAATATTTTAGTGTGATACCTAATACTTTTAACTGCTGACTGAAAAGTGAATCATAATATGGACATTTTTTTTCTGTATTTGTTTAGGTAAGCGAGCAGAAATTTTTGTTTTGTATGCAAATGAAGGAAATAATCCCAGATGTAACAAATAAAAGTTTAATTCCTGATTAATTCATTAAATCGTGATCTGAATGTTCTATTTAATAGGATTAATAATGAAATGTTTATCTTATAAATATACATTTAAAAAAAAAAAAAAAAAAAAGAGACAAAAGATTTCGCATAAATGTATAAGGATATAATTTAACAGAGCATTGCATGCTTAATGTTATTAACTATTGGTTCAAATTCATAAATATTAAATTTCGTTTTACAAATTGAATGCATATAAGATCATTTTAAATTCAGGTAAACAACCCAAAATGTTTGGTCTATCACGTGGCCTTTCTATTATAAACAATTTAACATAAAAACAAAGTTGAAAAATAAATGATAGGAGCTAAAAACAAAAAAACAGAGCGTATTGTAGCCTGTTTGGTAATCATAGCTCTTCTTTAGACGAAGATGAGCGCTATTTGTGCAAAAAATAATAATCTTTTATTCGATTGAAAGCGGTGGCAGCAGTTAAAAACAAAATGGAAGCCAAGTGCACGCCCATAATGTCACGATTATTGAGTAGATTTCTTCAACACAATGGCAACGAACTTCCGGGTCTACAATATCAAGGGTTGGTGAAAAAAAACCTCCAAATATAAACGATTTTTTTTTAATCTTATTAGTTTACTTAGTTTTTTCAGATTCTTGTCAAGCGGTTGTACACCTGAAAAGATGAGGTCAAAGTGTATTATTTCGTGTATCATATCTAAATTGATTCGTTCTCCTTGACTGTAATTAAATAGTTTTTACAGTTAAAAAAAAAAAAAATGGAATGGTTGAATGTCAAGGGCGTCGGCTGTTAAGAGATGATGTCCGAAAATAAAGGTTTAAGGGTAACGATTATAAAACTAATACTGTGATAACATGTGAACCGTAACATAACAGGTTTGCTGAGATTTGAAGGAACTGTCGAATTATCTACCTCAGAACTTTTCAAAAATTTCTTTTATATTAATTTGATTAATAAAGTAACATTAAATGGGTTTTAAGGTATTTTCATTAAAAGTAAGTGTAATAACACTCGAGAGTAGAGTACTTTAGGCTAGTCTTTAAAGTACAGAACTAACAAGAAATAAGTTTCCAACTTCAGCGAACTCCAAAAAGCTTTCTATTATTCCAAATGAAATAAAATGAAAATGACTGATAATTCAATTAGTGTGCTTGAAATAGCTTGATTAAAACTGTTAAAGATAGATAGCGTAGTAAGACACATGGCATTTACATTCATTAAAAATTTGAAACATCATTTGCGTTGCAGTTCACCCATATACAGCATAAACGTGTGGGACTGATTTCAACAGAACTTTTTAATTCTCTTAATGGAACGAATTCACATAGCGCTACGTTTCTTGTTAACTCTAAAGTCTTTTGAGCTTTAAACTCTTTTTGAGCCTGTTAACTTTAAAGTATTTTGAGCCGTTGAGCCCGAAAATTTATCTACGAACCGCTAGTGGTAGAAAATAAAGCAAGTGTATTTAATAAACGTAAGTGTAAGCGTAAGCAATTAACGTAAGGCAAACGCAAAGCAAAATCACTCTTATTTCTTATCAGAATTCGCATTGTAACATTTTTGTTTTTTGACAGAGGGTCACATTCCACATTAACATTTATTATTATTATTATGTTACTTATTCTGTGCTTATATTTTCTGACTCCAATGAGCGTTGTGCATGATCGCTTGTGAATGATAAAAATTGATTTATTCATTTTTTGTATTATACCAAACTATGTTTAAATCCAATTTCATTAAAATTGTCTAGTAGTTCTAAGATAAATGGATGAACCTAAATATCCACTTAATTTTGTTTACCAGTGTATTTTAGTTTTAAAATTTAGATGTTATCCATAAAATTATATGGAGGAAAGAAACTGTTTCTCAAATAAATAATTTCTTGCATGAATAAACAGTTTTATGACTGAATGAATGATTCGTGAGATGAATTAAAATTTTTATAATAATAAACATAAAACAGGAATATAACATTTTTTTCAATTTTTTGGCAGTTTTGATTATAAATAATTGCTCCAACAAGTATAATAGTGCATATGATTCTCCTGATGGTCAGGATAACTAAATATTGCTGTTATTGGCAATTTCATATGTTAATCTTTGTTCGAAAAAACATTTCTTACATGTTTTTTTTTTTTTTAACAAGAACTGAAAATTGTCCTAAATTCCCTGGAAAAGAACTGTAAATTGTCCTAAATTGGAACCAAAAAAATATCCCGTATTTATAAACAGCAGATGCAAGTTTGATTTGGTAAACTTAGTAAATTCCCCACGTGTGACTGTAAACTGGAAATATCTCTACCTAGAACCAAAAATATCGTGTATTTATAAACAGCATATGCAAGATTTGGTGAGGTTAAAGTACATTCCCCGCGTCAGGCTGAAAACTGAACATTTTTCTGCCTTTGAACCAAAAAATATCCAGTATTTATTAGCAACGTGGGAAGGGTTAATTTAGGGAACTTATAGTATATTCCCAGTCTGGCTAAAAACTGGAAATTGTTCTATTTTAGAGTTAAAAAATCCCCGGTAATTATAAACATCGCGTGTAAGTTTGGGAGAAATTTATTAAAGGGAGGTAAGGAACACAGGGGCCCACCGTTATCGAACAAGGATATAAACATTCGACGGTCATTCAGTCATACTAATGTCAAATTTTTATAAACAATAAGGAAATAAATATATGACTCACCTTTAAGTTTTCTAACTTTGGCTATGCTAGGCTTTCCACTGCGATATTTATCTTCAATCATAGTCACATAACTACATGGAAAGTCATCCACGTTCTCCAGGTCATAAAACTCCGCCCTTCCGTACAAGAGAGTGTCAATTTCTTCCTCTAGTGTGCAATCGACAGAACCAGCTTCTAGCTGGGACCTTAAATTGGCACACAGAGGATCCTTTAGGATGGACTTAGATTGTATTTTGGGACCATTTTGATCTCCAGAAACATCGGTAGTCCGGCATGATTTTTTATCCTTATTGGAAACACTATCCGTGGGATTTAAAGTTGAAACTTTTACATCTGTGTTGAATCGAACGGTTTTTGTGTAACTGGGGTGAGAAGTTTTTTCTACCGATGTATCTGTGTAGCACTGATCAGGTACGGGATTTATCGTACTGCTATCTTGCACTTCTTGCCGCCTTTCTTTATGAGCAAACAATGAGTCAGAGTTCGAAGATTCACACTTCTGGATGGCACTTAACAAAGACTGCCGAAGGTACATAAGATGGTCTAAATTGACATCATAGAGACTGGAGTCAGATCGCCTGGAGCCAGGAGGCTCTCTCATTGGCGAGATATGTCCCTGACGACTTATGACTTTAGTGCCCATCATGATTCGAGGCTTTGTACTTCGGCTTTGAGGTGAAGAGTTTGAGTCCGTGTAGAATTCATTGAATGTATTGGATTGACCAACAGCATCCGGTCCATAAAGAGATGGATCTGGAATCTCAGGTGTTGGACATAGGCTCTTGTAACCACTATCTATTGAACTAGAACCCGCGTAGCCAATAGAATCCCTATCTCCTTCGGGATTACCAGATGATTTAACAGTTTTCTCAGTTGGCTCAGTCAGATCATAGTAATCATCCGAATCATCAGGAGGATCGTATGTCAGGACACTGATAGTGTCCAATAAGGGATTTGACGAGCATATCGATGCTGTTTCATCAAAGTCATTGGACGATAGCGACGTCGCACGCCGTCTATTGTTGCGCGGGAGTGTAGAATATGGATTCTGTTGGTAAATTGAAGGTCCATAGATGCGCTGGTGTTTACCAGAGCTCCTTCTCGAACGTGAACGCGACACGTCGTACTGAGAAGATAATTCCGTGAGATCTCCTCTACTTCCATGACCGATTTGATCTACCGCACTCACATCAATTCCCTGATCCTCATCACCGTGTGTCTGGAGGATACTTTTACTGGAATGAGATGGCTTTGGTCCAACGATTTCCTCAAAGATTGCGTACATCTGGCACATAGGGAATCATTCCTTTCTCATACTGACTATCTGGAAGAGAGAGAGAGAGAAAGATTTAGATGCCAATAATATACTACTACATGGTAAAATTACTTTTTATCACATCAATCAAAGCTCAGAGGAGCTTCAATCATCCAAAATCAAGCAGATTCCAACTCAGTTCATGCAAATGAGAAATTAGTAAGAAAAGAAATGTTTTACGAGGAGAAAAACATATTTTATTTATGGGTTTGAATTAATTTCACGACTACAAAAAAGAAAAAGAAAAAACATTTTTGCAAAAATAAATACTTTGATGAGGACGTTTTATAAATCATATGTTTCTTGTTTGCCATGAAAATTCATAACCAGACATTTAATAGTTTTATATTTTTCCAAAGGTGGCTGGGTGGCGCAGTTGGTTTGTCGTCGGCCTTCTGAGCCGAAGTCTGCGGGTTCGATCCCCGGCCCAGACACCGGATTTTCGGGATGCAGAAAATCCTCAGCGGCCATGTCGTATGATTATGCGGCATGTAAAAGATCCCTGGTGTGCCTTATTGGCTCCTGACATTTCCGGCAAAATTAAATTCCTAGTGCACTTAAGCATCCAAATAGAGTCTCGGTGCTGCCATCTAGTGTGGCAGAAACGAGACGTCCAAATTAACATGGCTAACGGTATCTCACCCATTGTGGTGGTCCTGAAAGAGTGGATACCACTTCTGGAGAACGCACTAGGTCTGCTCATCGGGAAGACTGATTGTGCAGCTCATAGGAAATAAAATATAAAAAAAATTTCAAAAGCAATCTGAAAAGTCAGCAATATATATGAATACTACAATTAAAAAAAAAAAGATTGTTCTTTTAGCTCTTTTTTCCCCCAAGTGATCTAAATAGTTCATTATTTAGTTGGTAAGATTAAAGAATTAATTGACTAATTTGAATTCAATATGGGTTCAATATAAAGTTAAATAAGAAATTGTTTTTATAAAAAATAAAATAAAATAAATTTTAACTTTTTATATTCTTGAAGTAATCCAAATACACCGTGATTCGCACGATTTAATTTCTGTTATTTGATATGTAACAGTATTATAATCTTTTTTAAAACCTATGTTTTTTTTTAAATGATTCGAATAGTCAACGAATTGAATGGTAATATAAAAAATTAATTGAACTTCAACATTACCTCAAAGATCTCTTTAGAAAAGCATTGGGGATTTGCTTAGTATTTTCTTTAAATAGTCCAAATAATCAACGATTTAGATGGTAAGACTTGAGAAAATTGAGGTAAAACGATATTAAAAATTGTTTTTTAAAATTATGTATTGATAGACCCGATTTCAAATTACAGTTTCCTTTATTATTTCCTACCAATAGAAATTGGCTTTGAACATAGACTTTATATCTAAAGAAAATAACACCAGCAATATACCTTTATTAGATATGTTTCAAACAGATATAATAACAACAAATAAAATTTGCTAAAACGAGTTCTTTGCTCCTTGCTGTGCGTCAATTAAAGAGTTTTTCATTGATTTACTTGTACATTAAACAAATGCAGTTTCCTGTTAAACCGGTCATTTAGTTCTAATCATGATCACGAGAAAGAACTTTAAAAATCTGAACATTTGGCTTTTATTTCTCAGTGCATTGTTTTAGCTGGTTGTGTGCGGTGATTCGTATTAATTTAAGTTCTTTGTAATATGAGACAATAGCGATTTCATTAATTCTAAATCATGAGATTGTGAAGAAAAAAAAACGGATTGACCGTTAAATTGAATCTTGTTGTTATTTTTAAAAAAAATAACTAGAAGCCTCCACCCTATGAATTGTGTCTTTTTTAAAATCTGATGTATTCTCCAAAAGCAAAGAATATTCAGTTTATAAAATATATAATTATTATTATTTTAGTAACAACATTTTATTTATAATTTTAACGAAATAAATGAATAATTAGATTTGAAAAATATTTTCCGTATTTTTTTATTTATTTATTATTTTTTTTGTAAATAATAACTTTTAAATACTGAGTGTCTGACACAATAAGAAGAAATTAATGAGAAATAGAAAATAGTCTTTATTTCTCTTAAAATACGATTTTATATTTTTAAAAATCAACATATTTGTTAAAATTTATAGTTGGCAACATCTACTCTCTCTCTCTCTCTCTGTCTCACTTGTCGTGCCAAAAAAATAAATAAAATACTGAAATTATAATAACTTTTGAACAAAGTTGAATTTCAAAATATAAATATAAAAAAAGTGCGAAAGTAACATATATGAAAATGGCATTTTCAACATATCAAATTTAATTAAGAATCGAACGTTAATTTTATTTTATTTTATTGTACTCGTTCTTTTTTTACGCATTTTCTCATTTCAGAATTCTAAGTTTTTGCGAAGCAATGTAAAATGTAACGTAAAGTTGAACATTAAAAACAGCAACGGCATTTTCTTTTGCAATGTATTTTTTTAAATAGAAAAACGATAAAAATGTAATTTCTTGATTTCCGTTTTTAATTTCATAAAAATGATTTATTTAAAAAAATATATTATCTTGTATGATATAACAATTTATAAGTTACTATTTACACCATATTTTCCGATTTTTATTTTAACAAACTGTTCGCCCTCGTTAATTAATTCAAATCTTCTGAAATCGTAAACCAAATCTTTTGCATTTTTAAAAAAATGCTTAATTTTTTGAAATATTTAAAAAAAAAATAGCTGCTTTGTACGCATCCCTTTTCATATTTTAGTCTAATTTAGTACATTAAAAATAATAGAATATTTTCTGAAAAAAAATATTTTTGATAGTATAGTTTCATAAAAATATAATTAACCACAATGACACTTTTTAAAAAATAATAACTAAGTTCATTTTTGTGCACTCTACAACAACATTTTATGAACAAAAACTCAATAAAAACGATTTAAATGTAATAAACGGAAAGGAAAATGAGCTCTTACTCAACAACAATAAACCTTAAAAGGACGCCCCGAAGTTAATAGCGCCATGCGTGACTATCTGAGAGAGCCTAATAAAACAAACATGAATTTCTTATTATTCATAATATACTTAAATAATCTTAATCTAATTACTTAAGAAAAGTCGACAGCGCACTAAAAATACTTTTTTAAGCATCTACAAACAATAAAGAGAAAATTCAAGTGATCTAGTGATAAGATTTTGATAAATAAAGTGGCATGGATTAAAAGAGCTATTAAGAGACAATATTTTTTTTTTGGTAACTTCAAACCGTGATCATAGAAAAAACAATTAAGTTTGATATGAATTGATTGTAAATACAAAATGATGATCGATTGATGAGCGTTAGCTAATTGCTCAATATAGCTTTTTTTGGTATGTTTGTCATTTTATTTATTGTTATAGTGGGGAATATAAAAAATTGATATTTACTGTGTGTGTTGATAAAAGTTTTTTTTAAAGACTTAATGTTTATAGTTTTATTACTTTCATGCATAGAATATTTAAAAGGGATCAATTATGAGGTTGATAAATTAATGATATGAAGTATTTTATTTTTAATTAAAATATGATTTAGCAGTATTCAGCCTTCTGATAGTTTTCTTTAATAGTTTGATCACTTTGTACGGTTTGAGTAGTTCGGTAACTTATTTTTTAAGACATGTTCTTTTTTTTAAATCTAAAATGGTGGCAACTTGTTCAAAAACATTGAAAGCAAATTTTAATTAGCTAAAATAATAATAATAAGTTACATTTTCAAATGTTTACATGTTCTGGAGTGCTTTTTGTAAAATTATTTTTGTGAAAGCACTCTTAAAAAAATTGTGTTCTATTGCTATTGTTAATACATCTTATTAAATTACTATTCTTCTAGAAGTTTAAAACAATCGTAGACAAACTTTTGTGACAAAACAAACAGAACAGTGCAGGTGTATACTAACTTTTGTGTCAGAACTACCAGAACTGTACAATTGATTTCATAACTTAATTGACAGTACAAACAGAACAGAACAGATGGATATACTAACTATTCTGCCAAAGCATGAAACTAAAGAAAAACGATTTTTAATAACAGTCAAGTTTTAAACTTCCGAAAATATTAATAGCAAAAATTATTTCCTAAATAATAAATTATATTAAAGGAAGGAATAACATAATAAAAATCTAAACGGTATTTTTCTTGGTGAAGCAGAATTTAAATTGGCAAAACATAGGTAATTTTCTATCAAACATCTTAGATTTTAAACGCATTCAAAACATGGCAATCATTTTCAAAATCACAGCCTTTAAAACATACCGCCCCTCTAACTGATAATACGCGGATTTGAATAACGTGAAATTTTTTTTTACCCGCATATTTATAATCACAATTCTAAAATAATAGAAATTTTTTTCAGAATTCAATATCATAAATCTTTATAATGATATATTTAACTGGTGCGGATGACTGATTCCTAAAGGTTATAATCTTTTTCTGTTTCTTGTATCTGCGAGAAAATAAAGAAAAGCAAACGATGAGTCCGATCTATCAATCTATTTACATTTAATTCACTAGTTTTGAAAATATATAATTTGAATTCGAAATCGTCTGCTTCGGAAATAAAAGCAAACCATATAAATGGAAAGTTAATCTGGTTATAATGATTCTTAATGAAAATTTTTTTAAAAAAAACTATAAAAAAAACGTAATAATAGTTTTCCAAAGGAGAAAAAAATTATGGAAGTGAAAATAAAATTAAATATTTTATGTACAATTTGAATTCGAAATCGTCTGCTTCAGGAATAAAAACATATTTAAATGGAAATTTTATCCAGTTACAATGATTGTTAATAAAAAACATAAAATAGTGCTTCGAAAGAAATTGTAGAAGAAAAGAATTTCTTTTATTTTAACTTTTACTTCTCTTTAAAAAAATTATATCTAACTATAACTCTAAATTTTGTATCCAACAATTGGATACCTGCAAGTGACGTCAAGTAGTCAAATCGTGGTATTGTCGATTCAGAAACTAATAAGGTTCGACACACCAGCGTGACGTCACTTACAGGTTTCTCATTCAATCTGATTTAAATCACGTATTTAGGCATAATCACGTTACTTCTTCTCGAAATACAAGTAATCCATTCTCATTCAAAAAAGGATTTTCATAATTTGTATTTTATTAAAAAATGAAAATGAAATGACATTGAAAAAATGAATTGGATTTTTTGTACAACAATTTTCAATTTTATATTTGCGCATTTTTGTAAAAGCCTCACATCACTTATAATTTTGGTATAGTATAAATAATGAAGTAATCAAACAATTTTTAAGTAATACGTGATGTTTGAAAATTTAGATAGCGAAATTTGAAATTTCTTAATAATAAATAATCTACACATTTTAAATAAAATAACGTTTATAACAATAATGACAAAATAAATAACATTTCTTTTTCAAATATAAATAATAATATGAATAATATTAAATGAAGTTTCGAATTTTGGAATTCTTTAATTTGAAATTGAAATAGTTTGATTCCAGAATTCACACATCTTGAAAGGAAAGTTAATCTCGTTGTAATGATTTTTAGTAAGGAGTATAAAATAATGTGTTGAGATTGTAAGAGATTGTTAAAGGTAAGAGAAAAGATTACAAGGTCGAAAAATTTTTAATATATTTTTTTAATTCCAATTTTTTTTCAAAGAAATTCACATTAAACTTTAATTTATGTAAAACCATTTTCAATTTAAAAAAAAGGATTTTTATATTTTTTACTAGCTACCTTCAGCGACCAGCTGGTTTACCTTTTTAAATAAGCAGTATTGTTTTCTTTACATAATAACAAACATAAAAAGTTACATAGTATATATTAATTACCTAGTATTTCATGATTTAAACCTTTAACGCAGAATTTTTATTAAAAATATTAATTTAGGTCAAAGGTTAGGTTTTAATTAATTTAGGTTAGGTTTTCATTAATTTAGGTCAAAATAGGAGAAAAATATTAATTTTAGTATTTAATATTTTATGGTTATGAAATACATCATGAAACACTGGTGTCTTTTTCTGCGTTAAAGGTGAAATTTCTAAACGTAGCTCACTTCCAAGCAATTTTTCTAATTTGCACTTATTATCAGTTATTTAGATCTAAGATAAACAGTTATTCATCTTTGAAATTTCATTAATTCACAAAATCAATTATTGGTAAATTTGTGAATATGGAGAAAAATAAATTTCGAACTACATTTTTTGGATTTTATACTTTAGTACAAATATAAATCAGGTAATCAAAAAAATTTTTTTTAGTATCTATTAGACTTTTTTTATAATTAAAAAATATGAAAATATACTTTTGATTTTAATTAGAATGTCAAAAAAAAATTATATATAAGGTTCCCCGATGTCCCATCTGCGTCAACGGGTTAAATTCGAGCAGGTTAAAAACCAATATGCAAGTATAATTAACGCATATTGCTCTTAACTTTTAATAAAGTTTATGATATTTACGGAAAGTAACTTTTAATAAAGTTTATGATATTTACGGAAAGTAACTTTTAATAAAGTTTATGATATAAACGGAAAATAACTTTTAATAAAGTTTATGATATTAACGGAAAGTAACTTTTAATAAAATTTATGATATTTAGGTACGGAAGCTAACGTAAAAGTGCGAGATCTCCCTATTATTTCTTCAATTTCCGTTAGTCCATGTTAGCCAGCATGCTTATAACTTCTGCACCTAAGCTATAAGTTTAGCGAACTAGAAGTTTCGTCAGCTTATATTTTTTAAATATTATAAAAATGTTATTTTCATGACAGCGCACGTTTTATTTATAACTATAGTTTTCATCACTGAATTTCATATTTTTCACATTGTGCTCGTACCACATAACGCTGGAAAGAGATTATTGTTTACAAACCGCACCTTGAAAATTTACAAACCACCGGAGAAAAAAAACACAATTCAAATCCGTGCTCCCAACGGAGAACAATCTTTAGTTATTAACTAATAGACATCCACAGATAGACGTTCGCTTTTATAGAAGTTACTTAAAATTGAAAAAAAAAAAAAAAAAAAAACGAAATTGCCCTTCTATAATTGCGCAATTCTATAATTGCGCATTTTTGTAAATGCCCCTTTTTCGTCTTATTATAATTTATTCGTTTAAAACAAATAGTGAAATAACGAAACAATTTTTAAAAGATATGTGATAAATATAAATTTAGTTACTAATAACAAAAACATTTGAAATTTTACAATAAATATAAACATAAAAATTAACAATTTTAATCAAATAAAGTAAATGTAGGTTAAAAAAAACAAAGTGACTACTCTAATTTTTGAGCCAAATTAGTAATAAAGAAATTGATATAAGTGTAAATTATACACTTTGTAGTGGAGCTCTGTGACCAATATATACAAACGCTACTGTTTTTTTGTTGAGCTTATTGCGCTAAATATTTATTTTTTGACAAATTTAATGAAATAAAATTACATATTTAAATATTCACAAAATTGTAATGCTATAATTCAATTAAAGTCAAACCTCGTTCATGATGATATGAACGAGATATCTCGTTCTTATTAAATATTCACCGAAAACTAATAACATAATACTATTACGACTTACGGGATTTTTTTTTTTTTTTTTTTTTTTTTGAGCATTAAGGACGATACATTTTGTCTTCTGGGAAAACTTTCTGAGTGATAAAAGCAAGCATATGTATGTCTATCTTCTCTATGGGTATTAAGGTCATTATAGGTATTTTGGAAATTTCCTTTACGCAATAAACACAAGATAGCTAATGTTTTTTTTTAAAATCTCACATGCGTTATAAGTCGTATATTCTGTCTCTTCTAACACCGGAGTCAAGCATCAGCGGCAGCTGTCAGTAAGCGGGTGGGAGACCACTTTGATCAGCCTGAGTAGGGACCAAGGGTGCGCGGTATCAGTCCTCGTTAAACTGCACAACCGTAAAGTGTTCGACTTTGTACGCAGGTCACAGAGCTACCATAGGATTAAAATTGTGATAGCATGTACTGGAATCATTCTTAGATATTTTTCCAAGACCGTCGTCTATAGCCAATACCTCCAAGAAAGGAGAAGGCCTCAGCACGGGCAACCATAAACAAGAAATGTGAACCTTTAGTATTCCTAACGTAATGAGATCTTTCGTATTTTCCTCCACTGCGCAGCTTAGTAGTCCGAACGCAATGGCATTTTCTTATGTTTTCTCCACTGCGCAGTTTATGATCATTACGTCGGACTACTAAATTAATCCATGCTGAGGCCTTCTTTCTTCTTGGAGGTGTTGCTATAGCCCATTGTGCAGCTCTAGTGAAACGTGAATAAACTACCTACCTACCAACTTGTCTGCTATGCGTAAAAGACTAAATAATTGCGCCATTATATCAGATTATATATATATATATATATATATATATATATATATATATATATATATATATATATATATATATATATATATATATATATATATATATATATATATATATATTGAATTTGTAAATAGTGAACAAATAAAATAACAGAAATTATTATCCTTTTAAAAACTTGGCCTAAAATGAAAAAAAAAAAAAAAAAAAACAACAAAAAATATGCAAAATTGCTTGTTGTAAATCTAATTTATTTAGGTGTTTTTAGTTAGGTGTTTAAATAAACGAATGGTGAATGACATTCTCAGGCTGCGAGCTGTTTAGAGATTAAAATGCAGACACACCTTAAGTCTCTGATAATGAAAATTAATGGATGTAAATTGCCGATGGAAGTGAATGATCGAAATAACCTTATTTGTCAGTCAGCTTTTTCGCGAACATGATTTGAAATGTGTGAAGATTGTTCGAAATTCTTTATGGAAGACAAAGATTGATCGGGTTTTTTTAAATTGTTGTTTTAATTTTTATTTGTATGTTGATTATTGAAATTTAGAATACCAGATAAAATGTAAAAGCAGTCCTAAAATTCGATCTCGTCGCTTTTAAAATATACAATGCAAAAAGATTCAGTAAATTGCAGATGAATGGGAACGAATGTAATAACCTTAGTAAGCTTTTTTCGCAAACATGATTTGAAATGTGTGAAGATTGTTAGAAATTCTTTATGGAAGACAAGGATTGATCGGTTTTTTTTTTTTAAATTGTTGTTTTAATTTTCATTTGTATGTAGATTATTGAAATTTAGAATACCAGATAAAATGTAAAAGTAGTCCTAAAATTCGATCTCGTCGCTTTTAAAATATACAATGCAAAAGGATTCAGTAAATTGCCGATAAATGGGAACGAATGTAATAACCTTAGTAAGCTTTTTCCGCGAACATGATTTGAAATGTGTGAAGATTGTTCGAAATTCTTTATGGAAGACAAAGATTGATTGTTTTTTTTTAAATTGTTGTTTTAATTTTTATTTGTATGTTGATTATTGAAATTTAGAATACCAGATAAAATGTAAAAGTAGTCCTAAAATTCGATCTCGTCGCTTTTAAAACATACAATGCAAGAAGATTCAGTAAATTGCCGATAAATGGGAACGAATGTAATAACCTTAGTAAGCTTTTTTCGCGAGCATGATTTGAAATGTGTGAAGATTGTTCGATATTCTTTATGGAAGACAAGGATTGATCGGTTTTTCAAATTGCTATTTTAATTTTTATTTTTATGTTGATTATTGAAATTTAAAATACCAGATATAAAATGTAAAAGTAGTCCTAAAATTCGATCTCGTAGTTTTTAAAATATACAATGCAATAAGATTCAGTAAATAGCCGATAAATGGGAACGAATGTAATATTTGTTAGTAAGCTTTTTCGCGAACATGATTTGATATATGTAAAGATTGTTCGAAATTCTTTATGGAAGACAAGGATTGATCGGTTTTTTAAATTGTTGTTTTAATTTTTATTTGTATGTTGATTATCGAAATTTAGAATACCTGATAAAATATAAAATGCAAAAGTGGGCCTAAAATTCAATCTCGTTGTTCTTAAACTAAACAATGCAATGAGATTTTGTAAATTGCCGATTACAGGGAATAAATGTAATAACCTCATTTGTTATTCAACTTTTCGTAAACATGATTTAAAATGTGTGAAGGTAATTCTTTATAGAAAACAAGGATCAATCAATTTTCTCAAATAGTTTTTATTCCACTTTTGATTTTAATTTTTCTTTTTATGATGATTGTTGAAATTCAGAATAACGAATAAAATATACAAGTAGTCCTAAAATCAGAATTTCGAGTGTTTCGAGGTATTCAAATTCTACAATACACTAAGACTTTTGCCCAAATAGTGATTCTTTTAATTTTCTCAAAAAATTTCATGTTAGTTGAAAATCTTATCGAATGATCGTGTTAACTAAAATTTTAGAAAATTTAAGAAAATCAATATTAGAATATTTGATAGCTGCTTGCAACACAGGTAGCAAAAATTACATAGTGAATCTGCAGCATTATTTTCATCAAATTAACTTTGTCTGCAACCTCGATGCAGTCAACTGAGATTATTATTGTAAAAATTCAGCTTAATCTAACATTGTAACAAAATTTGCGATTATAAAGTCCCAAAAAATTATACGTAAAAAACTTTTTATAGTTTAAATTTAAGTTAAATTTGTAAAATTTTGTTTAAAAATATGGAATAAATCCATATACAATTAATCAAGTAATCAATTTTTTTTAAAGATTATGTTTTTTGCGGTGTTTTCT
Source organism: Parasteatoda lunata (assembly GCA_949128135.1). Classification (NCBI taxonomy): domain Eukaryota; kingdom Metazoa; phylum Arthropoda; class Arachnida; order Araneae; family Theridiidae; genus Parasteatoda; species Parasteatoda lunata. The sequence goes on along the minus strand of OX421978.1, from coordinate 69,380,783 downwards.
TAGTTCAGCTTTTTAGTTTTCATTATAAACAAGTTAAGAGATGTTTAAAAAATAAGTCTCGAGAATTTCCCTCCATTTGTTTGCTTTTTAAATATAAAAAGAAAACTTGTATGAAAAAGAATCTGTAGATGCCGTAATCATCTGTGCTATCGTGCTTGCAACTTATAACGATACATAATCTTTTTATCACAATAATGACTGTATTTTTTTATTTTCTTATTTACAAGCTTTTTCGTTTTTATTTTAAACTGCAAAAGCTGTTTTTATTTTATCTCTGATTTCTAATTTAAAGTTTCATGTTGATTATTCAGAATTCAAAGTGTTCCTTTTTACTTTAAATAGAGAGCTTTTTATACTCACCCTTTTCTCCGATGAGTGTTAAACTTCACTCAGTTTGTTAAGATTTTTTATTAAATTTCGTAAAATTATATTCAAACTAAGGAGCATAAAGAAAAAAAAACATAAAAAGCTTACAGTTAAAATAAAATATTAAGTAAATAACTTTAAAATCACCAGTTAATTTTTCGTAATAGTAGCTTCGAATATCTTTCTGAATAAGAGGCATAGAGACGCCCCTTAAAACGTTTACTTTTCAGTTTATTCAAGTCACGTAAAATTGGTAAACTTTATGAACGCATGATTGACGAATATATTTAAAATACTGGAGGTGGTCTTTTAAAATCTTCAAAAAACACAAAGAGATCATATTATTTCGTATGAGAAGATGTCAACTATTCAAAACTATATGAGAAAATAAGAGAACGTAATAAACACTGATGGTATTGGTGTAATGTTATAACCAAACTAAATAGTGCGTGAAAAATAATAGAATAGTTATAAATAGTAAATAATACAGTAACAATGCATTAGAAAAAGTAAAATAAATAATTGATAATAGGAAATAAACCGAAAAATTTACAAAATAAATATATAAATAGCAAAGGGTTTAGCATTTTTTTTATTTCTACTTACAAAATTTTTAAATTAACAAACATCACTTCAAAAGTTCAATTTTAAAACACCCTAGTCCGTTAAATATATTCAGTTCCTCTCCCTCCCCTTAAATCATACTTCAGATTCATATGAACCAAATGAGAAAAAAATTGTTTTTTTTTTTTCTGCCGGTTTCGAAAGATTAAAAATTATTAAATAGAAAACATATTATTGAAAAAAATAATAAAGAGCACTTAAGATATAATGTATCTAAACTCATCAGCAAAAATAATATTTATTATAAAAATTACTATTCTTTACGAAATAAAATTCTAAATATCATCTTCAAAAAATAAATAATTCTAAATATTTTTTGAGATATCCAGAATACCACATGGAAGCGTTCCGTAATTTTTAAATCCTTCTTTGTCTTCTTTTTCTTTCTGTTTTTCAGAATAAAAAAAATAAATAAATATTTTATTGATAAATATTATTAATTAATAAAAATTAAATTTTGCTTTTCCGAATAAAAAATCTATAAATATTTTATTAATTAGAATTATTAATTAATAAAAATTAAATTTTGCTTTTCCGAATAAAAAATCTATAAATATTTCATTAATTAATATTATTAATTAATAAAAAATTAAAGTTTTTTTTTCCGAATGAAAATTTATTTTGCTCGGTCTTATGTTGAGTCTCTTGTACCCTTTATTTTCTTCCAAATATATATATATATATATATATATATATATATATATATATATGTTGTAGTAATAATAAAAGTAGTTGTAATAATAATAAAAAATAATTTTGATTTTTTTGCCAGCCGGGAGGGCAATTCAAATCACTGAATAAAATTAAAGGAAATTAAAGAACGCTAAAAAATATTTTATATCAAATCACCAGTAATAATCATAACACGGAAATAGTTTATTAGACATGCCAAACACACATTCAAGATGCAACACAAGCGGTGCACCTTAAAACCGAGCATTGAAAAAAGACATCATTTAAAACTAAATGAATTCGACAAGGTGTCTAAGAAGGAAAAATAAAGATGAATTGACCCAGTTCCCATCCATTACGGAAGAAATCAATTTTTAAAAAAAATAATAATACTAAAAAGAAACAAATACATTAACAAAATGCACCAAGGGCATCTATTTGTTACAGAGGTAAAACCTGAAAATGCTTTCAATTGAATCACCCTTGGTGCCCGATAGCTACTTCCCAAGCCCCCGACATCTAGGTCAATACACAGGACAAGCAATAAAGGTTTTAATACAGCAATGCTTTGCTGTGACAGTAATTGGACATGTGACGGTCTTTTTTTATTTTATTTTATTTGTAGAATTCCTATCTTAATGATTTTTCAATGTAAAAGTAATTTGTTTTTGTGTTAGAGAAGGTAGTCGAATGGGTAAAAAATTGATTTCTCGTCAGAGCCGAATTTCTATTTTGTAAAATATTTAATAATATTACCCTTTAATTATTTTTTAATAAAAAAAAGTATAATGTATTTGAAATGCGTGCAAGATAACATATTTATTATTAGGTCAAAATGAGTTCGGTTATAAAAGTGGAAACCTTAATTAAAGTACGATATTTTTTATTTAGAGGTCTTTTGTAAAGATTATAATAAGGTTTTTTTAAAACCCTTGATTTTTGTTTCTCTTTTGTAAAGAATAATGAGGAAAGATCATTATTTTTTGTTTCTCTTTCATGAAGATTATTGAAGATTTAAAGCTCTTGTTTTCCGTTTCTCTTTTGTAAAGATTATTAAAGATTTAAAACTCTTATTTTTTGTCTTTCTTTTTTTTTTAAATTAATAAATATTTACAATCCTTGTTTTTTGTTTCTCTTCAATAAAGATTAATTAGGATTTAAAACGCTTGGCTTTTTTTTTTTTTTTTTTTTGTTTTTTGTTTCCCTTCTGTAAAGATTTAAAACTCTTGTTTTTTTATTATTATTATTTCTCGCTTATAAAGTTCACTAAAGATTTAAAACTCCTTTTTTTTTTTTTTTGTATTTTGCTTTAGATGCCAAAGTAAATATAAAGCCAAAGCATCTTAAGTTTACATGCAGATTAGTGGTAGCATCTCGTTTCAATTTTTACTTTGAGTTATTTTGCTATATTTTAACTATGCTGCAAATTTTATTGCATTTTTAATTATATTGCAGACTTTTTGTTTGATAAGCTACTTATTGCAGCAACAACAAAAATGTTTTTCAAAATGAATTTTGTCGTATCAAATTTTTGAAATTCTGTTTTACGTTCGCATTATAATTAGCAATAGAAATATAGTGTGTATATTTCATAAAGTATATTCTTAAACGGGTTTAAGTATTATTCTTGAAAAATATTTATTCTCAAATGGATTTGTTTTTTTTTTTTTTTTTTTTTTTTTTCCAATTTCCTAACGAGACTGAATTAGGAAAATGACCCATATGCTTGCTTTGTATTGCATATGAAGCACTTTTTTAGGCAAATACACACGAGACAATTGTTCCTAATAATGAGCCAAAGCATCTGCCATTTAATGTTTCCTAGACGCAGAGGGGAAGCCAAATAAAACTTTACTTTTTCCCTCTTTATCACTTCAAGATGAGCTGCATCTCCTACGCACGACAGGGGCAAGAGGAGGGTCAAGGCCCAGTCCTGGATAACACTCCCAATTACCAACAAGCATAGAACTATATCGTTCTAAAGCTGGAGAAAAAGAAGAAAAAAAAATTCTGCAGACCCCCCTCGAACAGCTGTGTAACATCCGTTTGTTGGTGCACCTTCTGTACTCCACCACGCTTTCTTTATGGATTTCCCTTCCTTCAGAAAGGAAAAACATCCCACTTGAGTCTTCACCTGGTGAAGAAAAGAGATGGGGGATGCTCTAGAATAGAACTCCAGGTGGTGGAATAAACTCATATTTTGAAGGGAGTTCTTGAATCGCCCCTTTCCAGACCACTCCTTCTTGGGAGTTCTGAATTGGTAGGTTCACGCTTTTATGGGCATTTCGGATAAAGAAATTGGGCTGAGAGTGTTCTGATTCTCAGGTGATGCGAAAGCAAAATGTGTTTTTAAAGACAAAGTTATAATTTTAGAGGTAGAACCTACATTTTTAAGGATGCCACGAGAGAAGAAATCATAGAAAATTGACCATTTAACCCAGAAAGCACCAAAACCTTGCGTCGGAATTTTCTTCTTATTTTCACTAAAATTTTTGTACTAAAAACCTTTTTCTCAATAAAGCAAAAATACTGCAGTTTCGAACTTTTCATCCTAAATGGATTTTAAATTATTTTTAAAGCTTTTCTTAAAAAGTATTGTCTTGCCACTTAGGTAAAATGGTCACTTAGGTCCATAATGACGTTTTAAATGACGTCACACTAGCGATGGGATCAAATTGCATTATCCATTAAAATTTCATGATAAGGTGGATCTTTGCTGACGATACAAGATGTTGCGAAAAGAAACTTTATAATTACCTAGATTTAAGATTATTTTAACCTTAAGACTAGCTTTATTCAAGGATTGTTTTCACTCTAAGACAACCTCGATTTAAGGTTTTTACATAGAAATTTGTTTTCCTAGGTTTTTGATTAGGGTAATCTGCGTAGAATAAAGCAGGTTGTGACAGATGTTTTAAGATTAGAAGGTTTAGACGTAAACCGCATAAAAACCTTTTTTAGGTTTACATTAAAAGGTTTTTGCAGAGTGAAAATAAACCTTATTTTGCTATCTGGGTCAAATATTACATTTGCAAAATCTTAACTAATTGATAAACAAGAATTAATAAACTAGTAAATAATTAGTAAACAAGTAAGAAGTATAAATATGGTTTTTGTTTTTGATTCTTGAGTTTGTTTCTAAATTAAGAGGAGTCGGTGGAGCATATACCAACCCAGAAAGCATATAACCTTACGGCAACCTTGTGTCGAAATTTTCTTTTTATTGTCACGAAAATGTTTGTAACTAAAAACCTTTTTTCAATAACGCAAAAATATTGCAATTTCAAGCCTTTAATTCTAAAAAAGATTAAAAATTATTTTTTAAAGCTTTTTTAAAAAGTGTTGTCACTTAGATCCATAATGACGTTTAACTGACGTCACACTGGCAATAGGATCAAATTAAGGCTCCTATACTATCAGAGCTGACCTATCAAGCAATATTTGCTCCAAGTTCGCAAGTTTACGTTATGTTAGTTTTGTGCTTATGCTAGCTCTTTGCTCCAAAAATAGATGATAGCATTGTCCTTTAAAATTTCAAGACAAGGTGAATTTTAGCTGAGCATTCACGACTTAGCGAATAGAAACCTTATAATTACCTAGATTAAAGATTATTTTCACCTTGCTTTATTAAAAGATTGTTTCACGCTTGAAAACCCTAAGTCAACCTCGATTTAAGGTTTTTATATAGAAGGTTGTTTTCCTAGTTTTGGATTAGGGTAATGTAGAAAAGAGCCGATTGTCAAAGATCTCGTTTTAAGGTTAGAAGGCTTACACGTAAACCGCATAACAAACCTTTATAGGTTTATATTAAAAGGTTTTTTGAAATAAACCTTATTTTGCTATCTGGGAATAATGCTAAAACTAATCTTTTTCGATGTACCTTTTCTTAGCATCTAAACAAGATATTGCTTCAGTTTTTCATCACAGAATAATTACATATACATGTTTACACTGTAATAACTGTTAATATATATTTTTAGCCCAATTTTTTTTTATAAATTATGAACTGTGAACTTTTTATTTTTTTAAAAGTTTCATCAAAAATATTTCATAACTCAAAAAAGCATTCCGGTTAACGCTGAAACATCGCAGCATACAACTAATATAATCTCAAATATTCCCCAAAGAAATTCAAAGCAATATAAATAGTTATTTAAAAAAGATACATCGAAAAAGATCAGTTTTAGCATTATTGATATATGCCCCCGGCTCCCCTTAAAAAATTTTGCAACCAAGAAATAAATGTAAACACGTTTTGTAAAACAAACTAACAATTTGAAGTTACGAAAGATTTAGAAATCAATACAAAAAGACGATTAAAAAATAAAAAAAATAGAAAATGTAAACCTGAATTGTTATTATTATTTTGCGTTTCGCATGTCACTTTAGACAAAAACCCAGATTTGAAAAAAATAGAGAAAAATAAAGTAGGTATTATTTATACTAAATTTAAAATACTACTAATTCTTAAAAAAACTAACAACATAAAAAAATAAAGAAAAAGCTTTTAGACGACAGGAAATTAGGAAAACACAATTCCCTTATGTATATATATAATGTGTGTTATACTAAAACTAGTCATAAAATTTTAAAACTTGAAATTTGAAAACAAATTTACTAGATACACATTTTGATGCATGAAATGAAACAAAAGCAATTTTTTTTTTTTTTAAAGGTGCATAATAAATAAGAAAAATGTGTTCATATTACTCACTGCAGGTTAACATAGAGCTAAGATTTTAAATCTAGCACAAGATTATCTTCTTTTTTATTATAAAATTAAATTTTTTATTATTTAAATACTTGGCTTCAGCGAATTACTTTTTTAAAGTACAAAATATGATTTAAGTGCAAATTTAATTCTGAAGTTCTAAATCATTAAAGGCTACATATATTCATTCTACAATTTAAAAAATTCAAGATTATTTTTTCGAAATAATTCATTTTCATTATTCATATTGAGAAGTCTCTGCATTAATTTACATAAAAATTAAATTAAAATACGGATTTAAATTCTTGCGAATCTTTCTTTTTCTAATATTTTTTTCCTTTAATTTAAAGATAGTTTTTCGCCTCTTCTAGATATTACATTTTACACTCCTCTTTTTTGGGTACCCTCAGTCTATGGAGTATAAATACTCTAAAATATTACTAGGTCATAGGGTATCTAATCAAAGAAATGCGCCCCGAGCTGTGAATGAGGAAATAAAATCTGTTTTCTATTTGAAGGGAACTCTTAATGTAATATAAGCTCAACAATAAAAGTTTTTTTACTTATTGTAAAAGATACAAAGATTGGAATATTATTAACATGATTTTTCGAAGTTCTGTCTCCAAGGAAACGATGATTTTAAAACATATTTTTCATTTTGCTGTGAAGAATTATTTGGGATCTAGAACGGACGAATAACTTAAATATTTTATCAGTTATTAAAACTTTTTTTAAATATCACCCATTTGGCGACATTTTCCCTCTTAGACGAAAAATCACTGTCTTATTCCTCAGTTTTTACAAATTTTTATGAACCCAGATAATGCAGCATTGTAGTAAGTTTTTAAATATTAAAAATTAGACCGCAAACGCCTTTCATTTTCCCGAAACTGTGGATTTTCTCCGTTTTCACGTTTTGCGCCATTTTTAGAATAAGCATAGATAGCGCTAGCTTTGGTTAGGCTAAAGTTGTTCTAAAAGTCATGAGCAGGGCCTGATTACCGCCTAGGCCCCACAATTTCTGAGGGGCTTTAAAAATTAGTAAAAATTCTAATGAAAGATGGGCTAGCTTTAGGTTGGTTTAAGTACTAAATAAAAAATAAATACAGCTTACAATTAAAAATAATTCAGCTAATTAGTGACTTTGTGCAAAATTCACTGATTTTTAATTGTTTGTGTCACCAAACTATTTTTTATTTTGACATAACATTGTTTTGTTGTTTTATATTTTGCTTTAATTTATACATACGTAAACTTTATCTTAGAAAAATAATCTTCAATTGTCTGCTTTCAAAATTTTCTTAGAATGTGTCTCTTGAATCATGCAGTTCAATAGATTATTTTTTATTGTGCTAAGACTACTCTTCAGTAATTTAATTTCAAAATATTTTATGAAGGGGCCCGGAAAATTTGGTGGGCCTTGGGCCTGAATTTGTCTTGATCGGTCCCTGGTCATGAGTAACCTTTGCAAACCCACACCGATTATGAAAATAGCATATTATTCGCAAAAAAGCATCATTTTATGTGGCAAGGAGGCCTTCGAAAAAAAAACTTAATTACACAAATTCTAAGAAACTATCAATCTTTCAGGTAAGTTCAATTTTTTTTTTATAAAAGATAAAATAATCGATAACTTATTCATGAAATATTACATTACTCTTTCATAAACGTTACTTCTTTTAACAATTAAAATATTGTTCCAAGAAAATGCATTTTCTTAAAAAAAAAAAAAAATCTCACGTGATAATTCATTTTCATCTTTCATTCTAATCATATTCGGTAGAAAATATTTAAAATAATATATAATGAGCGATGAAGATGAATGGTAACGTGATCGCAAAAATTTAAATAAATTTTGATGAACGAGAAAAGGTTTTCTTTTGAAAAGAAAAAAAAAAGAATTATAATGCTTGACTATAATTTTTAAGTAACAAGTAATTAGTTTTTATTTTTATTTTTTGTTTCGGTAGCTGTTAGAACTTTCAAAAATGTTTTCTTTACATGGAATTCTAAGAAAATTAAAAAGATGACAAAGTAATTGCAGCTCTATTTTCTATCTAACAAAGCTGATTAATTGAAGCATTTTACGTAAGTAATTTTACAACAATTAAAAACCTGTTTATTAAAAAAAAAGATTAGACCAGATTAAAAAAAGATTAGAAGGAAATGACCATATTAAAAAAAGATTAGATGCTTCTATATTTAAAATCTCATTATTTTTAAAATATAAAAAAAACGTGAAATTAAATTTAAAAAAAAAAAAAAAACTAGGAAAGGTCGTGAAACTACTTTTATTCTTGATAGTGCAAAAGCTTTTTATGCTTTCCTTAGCACATAACTCTGCATATTATTGCCGAAAACTACATAGAGGGGAGGATGGAAATCTCATGCAGATAGAAGGTAGACATGGTACAACAACAAAATTATGAAGAGATAAAGATCTCGAACTGGTAACCTTTAATAAAGAACACAACATAAACTCCATACCATCATCAATCTTAATGTAGATAATTCCAAGAAACTGAAGAGGAAGGATATTACCTAATTAGAAACTTCATTCACTTCAAAAATATGTAAATAGCAAATAACAGTTGACATGTTTCAAACTCTTCAAATAGGCGCCCATTTTGCATGATTTAAGGAACACTGTAGATATGTCCGTAATCAAATATATGAGAAATCATCAATTGCTGCACATTGTTGGAATCTAGGTCATAAATTCAATTTCAACAATGCTAAAATTATTTCCATCCCAGTCACATCAGCTCGCTTTGATGCCTTGAAATCTTGCTTTATTCATATGAATGATTCCTTATTAACTGTTAACGACATTAGTTCCTCACCACCTCTCCATAGCAACTGGAAATGCATTTTACCCTGATTTTCTCTCGATTACCGTGGCTTTTCTTTTTCTGTTTTTCATCTTCTTTTTTTTTCTCTCTCTCTCTCGGCTATTGTGTTTTTTCTAGTTTTGTTTCTCATCTTTATTTTTTTCATTTTTTGTTGGCAACTTTATGTTTTCTATTTCAAATCACCTTTTTTTATTTTCATTCACATGTGGCAAATCTTGAAAATGGGCGCCTACTTTTGAAGCGCTGAAAACATATCGACTGTTATTTGCAACTTATATATTTTTGAATAGAATAAAATTTTATCAATAATAATAATAAGTTGAATAATCAGGTATTATCAATCTTTCTGCATAATGTCTCCTTTTTTTTCCAACTAACAATCAACTTAAAATGTATACAATGCATAAACTAAGTTCAGTACAGAAAAAAATGTTCAAAAACTCTGCAAAATGGCTACAAAATGTCTGAGAATTCCTTAAAAGCAAAATACCCAAGTAGCACATATATATTCTACAAAGATCGCCAAGCACAACAATCAATTACACCTCGTTACTTTGAAACACACAGAGGGCAAGCTGGAAATTGAATTTAAAAAGACAACTAGGAGAGGTCGTGTTTCAGCAATCACCCATCTCGATGGTGCAAGAGATCTTTAAGACCATCTTTTTTTAACACGCGCCCATGGATGATATTGCCTCAAATTATACCTTGGATAATAAAAACGCTTGGGCAAATACGAGATGAAGCTGATGAAGTAAAAAAAATAAAATATAATAATAAAGATAAGAGAAAATAGGGAGAGAGAAGATCTTGAAACGGTGACCTTTCTTTGGCTGAGAAACGGAGCAGAAGATAAATGGTACAAAATAAGATTTGAGGAGTCCATGTAAAACGCATATCAAGCTTTAAAGTACCTGAAAGACGTATCATATTACTAAGTGCCCAGAGTTGTTTTCTAGGACATATTTCAGATATCAGGACCGCCTACAGAGGGACTGTATCTTCGATTTTTTTTCTTCTTTTTTTTTTATATCTTTAGGTTCAGGAGCTAGTTTTTTTCTTTCTTAACTTGGATACAAAAGTGTATCAATTAAGATTGCGAAATAGACATAATCTGACGATGATTATATGAATGGATGGGCCTGGAGCTATCTTTTCATTAAATGAAACCACCCAGTATTTTGGCTCAAACAAAATGCTTTTTGGATTTTGCCTGATCATACCAGGAACCGGACCGGAATGTTGATGATGATTCTAGTTTTTAGATGTCAAAAAATAATCATGTATAAATGTTTTTTTTTTATTTGATTTCAAATATAAAAAAAATTAATTATAATGTACAGGTACAGCTAAAAATATTTAAGATTATATTGTAGAATTATGATGAGAGGAATAGCTATATCCTTTTTTATCTTTTAGTACCTAATTCTTCATAGACTGTAAAATAGGATTACTTGAAAAGGAAAGCAATTAATTTTTATATTTTTATCCAATTCAAGTAAAGTAAAAAGGCTTCATTCGGAGCCTTTATTTTTGGGACATAGGGAAGCCCTGTCTATCATGATACAATTAATATAAGAAAAATATTTATATTTTACTCTTAAGGCAACTCAGAAAGGCTATTTCAAGGCTAAAGTGTAAAAAAAGAACCAATCGAAGAAAATTCATAGTTTAATCATACACTATCTACCACTTTTTTCTTAAAAATATTTGTTGCTTTTATTTCATTTTATAACCACCGTTGAACAGCAAATTACAACCGAGATCTGTGGTCACGGTGACGTCATGAGGACGGAAATCGTAGCTTCAGCTCTAAGAGCGGAGTGAACTAGCCCTTCTATTCTCTTTAGCCCTGTTGAATGCCATGCTAAATTTACATGGCTTACCCGTCTGGCCAAACGGTAAATAACTACTAACTAAATTTGCAAATATTAAACAGATTTTGCTAGTTTTTTAGGCTTAAATGATATAACAAAAAAAAGTTGTGAATTATATAAGCCTACGAATTATTTAGAAATAGTGGTGGATAAAAATCTACTAAATTGAATTTATTAAACTAAGAATTACAATTTATAAACTAACGCTTGAAAATATTTATTCGCTGTCCGGAGCAAGCTAGCATCTCTGTGTATATAAATAAAACTATTTTTGTGTGTTCTATAATGCATTAATTTCTTAAAACCATTTTAGTAACGATAATACTCGTAATATTTTAAAAAAAAAATTCGAATTATGTGTTTCTATTAATCTTGGCTTCGCCGGTCCATCACCTCCTACATCAAAAAGCCTCCACACGGTCTTTTATAAGTAGTCCGCGCAGACTACTCAAAAAGTGAACCAGTTGTGCGCATGAACCCAAAACCTATTATAAAAGTAATTGTGAGAAATTCATCATATATATTTGAGAATTGAATCTGTAGTGGTTGACAAGTGAATAAGGCAAACCAATAATATTCATAAGTAAAACAAATTTTTAGTCATATATTTGCTACCACTTTCTTATTTTTACTAGATTTTGTATTAAGAGACTCGTTCGGAAAGTGGACATCCTTCACAGTGGTCTGATCGGACTACCTATAAAAAACCGTGTGGAGGCTTTCAGTTATAGGAGGCGTTGGCCGGTCACCGGTGACCCCCGTGGCGATACGACAATCTCAGTGCCGGTCATCGGTAACCCCCATGGTGTTAAACAGCGCCAATTTAAAATACAAAGTTTTATAAATCGCATATAAATTTAAATGTAACAAAAATTTGACTTTAGTTTTTGAAATTCTTCATTAAAAAAAAAAAAATGGAAAACACGAGAAGTTTTTAATTAATTGTAAAACACGATACGATGATACGATTCAGTTTATGAGAGAAGGTACGGACACTGAAAAAACAAAACTACTTTGACACTTTATGAGAAACACTCACGGAGAATAAAGCATGCCTTTTGATTAAAACTGGTTTGAAGAATGCAATAGCAGTTACATGGATGATTGGACTTTCGTTCGGCGATATTTCCCCCCCCCTTTTATTATTATTATTTTTTTTATTATTATTTTTTTTTTTTTTTTTAATATTAATGATGTGCCTTTACAGCGAGAAGTGAGACGAATATGTACACACCTCATCGATCATCCGGGGATGTTCAGTTTCAGTATCAGATATGCATCACTTATGTTCGTATACTTTTCGAATAAATCAAGAGAATAAGAACAAATAAGATAAAAGCTCCAAGTGACATTTAAAAAAAAATATTAAGATTTTTCTTGGTACAAATCATAACGCATTGTGCATACCATTCAACCATTGAGAACTGTGCGAAATAATTTTTTTTTTTTCAATGGTAGTAAACTAAACCAGAAATTTTTGAACTATATTATAACTTTTCAAAACTTTTATCAGAAGTTAGGAAGGTGACCTTTTGGTAAAACTGAGCTTTAAGTATTTGTTTATTAAATTTTATGTTGTGGTTGAATCTTAAATTCTAATTTTTATAACATTGATGCAATACCTTTACTACCCCTAGGAAAAATAATTTTTTACTTTTGAAACTACAGATCCGTACAAAATTTAAGGTTTTTCTCAGGTTCATTTGTGGTTGTTTTAAGGTTGATTTAAAATTGACTTCCAAAATAGCCTTAAAAAATCAACCTTCAAAGGTTTATAACCAAGGTGTATGAGAAATCTTCCTCTTTTTTCTTTTTTTTTTTTAAATAATAGACAAAAAAATTTTGAATTGTAAGGTATACACTTTTTAGTATCATTTTAAAGAATATTATTTTACATGGTAAAATACAAAATTTGGGCAAAATTGGTTGAATAGTTCCTGATAAATCGAATTTTAAAAAACTAACTCATTTGAAATTAAATTTCTCATGAATTATTCAACCCGTTTTGCTCATATTTTGTATTTCGCCATGTAAAATTATGTTCTTTAAATTTATGTAAAAATTTATATACCTTACAATTCAAAAAAAAAATTTCGACCATCATGAAATAAAAAAATATTTATATATTTATTAAAAATTATTTTTTGAATAACATTTTCTTACGATAAACGAATTTTATAATTGTGTGCAATTTTTTTTTTAATTCTCTTGAAAAGTTCTCAAGATATAGCGAAATGCGCAAAAAGTAAAGTAAACATTAAAAAATCCAAACTTTGGAGCGCTCTACCATCACCTCCTACATCAAAAGCCTCCTCACGGTCTGTTATAAGTAGTCCGCGCAGACTGTTTAAAAAGTGAACCAGTTGTGCGCATGAACCCAAAGCCTTTTATAAAAGTAATTAAGAGAAATTTATCATATATATTTGAGAATTGAATCTTTAGTGGTTGACAAGTGAATAAGGCAAACCAATAATATTCATAAATAAAACAAATTTTTAGTCATATATTTGCTACCACTTTCTTATTTTAACTAGATATGGTATTAAATGACTCGTTCGAAAAGTGGATATCCTTCACAGTGGTCTGATCGGACAACCAATAAAAAACCGTGTGGAGGCTTTCATATAGAGGAGGCGTTGGCTCTACTGGCCAAACTTCCCAGATTGCGGCTACCCCTATAGTTTAGGAGCCAGAAATCCGAATACGTCGAAAACAAGCAATTATTCAAAGAAAGTACGTTTTTGTGTCAATTTTGTCGCAACTCAAAATATCATCTGCACTAGTTAATTAGCATAATTGATGCCACCCCCTTGAGCCATTAAGATTGAGTCCTAGAACATGAAAATCCAATTATTAGAGCAAAGGTTATCCAAAATTCTTTTTTTTTTTTTTTTTTTTTTTTTTTTTTTTTTTTTAAGGTGCGAGCACGTGCACTGTACATGTTGTCTTCTTTTTTTTTCACTTTAGGCAAACAAGTATATTTGAGGTGTGAATAATTTCATCCTATTTCAACTAAAAGTATTGTAGAGTTATGTAAGTAAAGGTTGAAAAAGTCGTATTTTTAAAATTCGATTTCTCAGAAATTATTCGACCTTAAATTTCGTATTTTGTTATTTACAATTACATTCCTTAATATGTTGTAAAAATTTGTTCACCTTACAAATCAAAATTGCCGACCGGCCTGTGTAGGGATTAGGGAACTGCCCTTGCATCAGAAAGGTTCTGGGTTCGAATCCCGGGCAAGGCATTGATGTTCTTTCCTTCTCTGTACTATCTGTCCTTACTGTGGAAGCAACGTTGGCCCACCTTATATGGTGCCCCTGAAAGAGTGGCCAACAAATCTACCCTTCAGGTGCCTGTATGACCTAGGTCATTATCCAGGTGGGCATTGAAGAAAAACAAAATTCTACTATTATTAAATAAAATAATAAAAAACGATAAATATTTACTAGAAATTATATTTTGCATGGACATATCCTTGGATAAACGAATTGCATAATTGTGTGAAAAATATTTTCAAGTCCCATGAAAAGTTCCCGGGATATGGTGAAGTATGCAAAAAATAAAATTATCATTATGGTTTCCGCAATCCTGGTCAAACTATTGGGACCATATTTCCCAGATTGCGACAGAATTAATTATCATATTTGAGGTTACCTCTTCTTGAAAGAAATAAGAATGTTTACTCAAGAGAATTGATACTTGTGGGGCTTGGCTTACTTGAAATACAATGGAAAGAACAGTTCATAACGTCAACAAATGCCCCGTTTTAACAACCAATCAAGGTCGAGATTACCACACTACGTCATTTTCAGATATCCCATTATTTTTATAACATTTCTATCATAATTTTTACGTTCTTTACTATTTTGCAGATATTACCATCATATCTTTAAATAAAACTCTTTTATTGCATCAATTCTAACTTAAATGAATAAAATTTAAATGAATTAGTGAATTTTTAAATCTCTAAAGAAGTTATTTATATTTAAATGTGGTTTGATGATTGAAACGAATTCTTTGTAAATAATTTACATATTATGTAATTCCATAGAAAATTTCATTTTATCATTTTCTTACATAGCATCCATATAAAAATTTACTTAAAACATTTCGCACTAGAAAGTTTTTTTCTTCGTTCTGTTACAATGTTATTATATTTTACAATAAACTTAAATAGAAAAATTTAATTTGATCTTTAAGACAAACCCAGAAAGAAACGCGATATACTTTGACTATACAAATAGCAACGATGCTATTATGCTATTAGAAATAAGGTGTTTCAAATGTATTTTTAAGTTTATAGTTTCGTTATTTTCTTATACTCTCAAGGAAAAGGATTTTAATAATCATAATGTTAGCAGAAAAGAATTATTCAACATCATAAATAACAATTTCAAATCCTTGCTAATTCCGTTTACATTTTTTATTAAATTAATTTAAAAATAAATGGATATAGAAAGATGAAATAGACAAGAATTCAGGGTTAAACCAACTGGTTTATTTATTTAATCCATTTATTTGTACATACATTATGCAAGAGTTCTCTGGTAAAAAAATAAAAAATAAAATAAAGATAAAAAAATTTTTAAACAATAAAAACTTACATAACGTGCGTTAAGAGCAAACAGAAAAATTCAAGGAGTAATGAACTGAATTCAAAGCGTTTAAAAATCTAAATAAAATAATATGTAACAAGAGTTTACACTTAATTTAAATAAAACGATCTCGCAAAAAAACTATTAATTATACTTAATTGCCTAAAGATACTTGTAAGTCTGTGAAACTAGTAGCTTCCGTGGTTGAAAAGTTCATCGCCAATATTAACTGACTATAAATCACTAATCAAAAAGAAAAGAAAAAAAAAAGTATAAATTGTTCTCAGGTGTCCTCATAAATTTCGCCAAGCTTTCCTTTCCCTTTGTAAATCGAAAGACATAAATAAGGGATTCCCTCTCTAGAAACATATTTCTTCTCGCCAAAAGAAAACGTTTTTATTTTGAAAATTGAAGAGATTAGGAAAGAATTTCTGTTGATAATAAATTACACCACGTGTGCAAAAATTATCTCCTTTAATCTAGATCAATATTCATCTGACGTAGTCGAGTTATTGGCCAGCAGATAGTATTAAAAAAAAAATCGCTGTTTCATGGGCTAATTTGCTCGGAATGAATGCGAAAGTTTGGTATTTATCTCAAACAGCACCCTACAATATTTTCCATTAATCAACTCAAGGTGAAAGTTAGGTTAATAGAAAGATTCGAATGAACACTGCATAAGAAATCAGAACTAAAAGTTGGAAAATTTTCGAAAAAGTATGGATAAATATTCAGTCCTTGTTAAATTATTTTTTGTGAAATTATTTGTCGTGGAAACATTAGCGTAATTATTCGTTGGTTGTGGGATCATAAATTATTTTTATTGGGTGTTGATTGATGGTTAATATATTAACAAAGACACTGAGTGAGTTATTAATTTTTCAGATAGTTGTTGATAAAGATCTGATGGTTGCAGATTGTAGGTGCCCCATAAATTTCGCTGAGCTTTCCTTTCTCTTTTTAAATAGAAAGACATAGATAAGGAATTCCCTCGCTTAGAAATTTCTTCTCTTCAAATGAAAACGATTTTATTTTGAAAACTGAAGAGATTAGGAAAGAATTTCTGTTGATGATAAATTACACCATGTGTGCAGAAAGTATCACCTTTAATCAAGATCAATATTCATCTGACGTAGTCGAGTTATTGGCGGGCAGATAGTATTTTAAACAAATTGCCGTTTCATGGGCTAATTTGGTAGGGAATAAATGCAAAAGTTAGGTATTTATTTCGAACAGCACTCTACGTTACACCATCATGAAGTTTGTCAAGAAATTGGTGAGCCTTCAATCTGCATTAACTTTCTCGCTGACTACTACCTGTTGCGTTACTTTTTATAAAACATTTATTGAACAATTGTATTATAATACAAAAATAAAATATTATTTATATATTATACTACTATGTTCATTAAAAATAGAATAAGAAACTAAAACCGTTTCGGTGATATTTAGTTTTTGCGGTAACAGTTCCGACGACAAATTTGAATCAAATCATTTGAAGCATTTATAAGACTCAAGTTTACAAGCAAAATGCAATACTACTAGAATGTGTACTGGTTTATTTTTTACCATAACTAATGCAATTTTTTCCTTGCCAAATACAGGCTAAAAAAAAGAAATAGGTTAAGAGATCTATCGATCCATCTTTCACATTAAAGAAAGACTTGAAAAAGAAGTTCCCAAGGTGGAGTTCCGCAATAAGGCCCTCAAATCGCTTCCATTAAGATCGAAAGCAGAAATTAAATGTACAAGCCAACCGTAAATAGATTTCTTTCTTTTCATGGGTATCTCAAACAAAAACTTTTTTTATTCCCTTTCACTGATGGTAAAGGGGCAAAGAATTACCCTCAATCTTTCTGACAGATGGTATATGTATTAAGAACCACAGTGTAAGAAATTGGCGATGCGAAAATCCGGCCAGCGATACATTTCGTGCCTAAAAACATCTTGAAGAGTTTATATCTTTTATTTCGACGCGGATGAGCGTGTAATATTCATCCGTTAGGATGTCCTGTCCACCCCCACACAAAAAAAAAGACACCAAAAACGTTAGTTTGTGCTCACCACGCGAAACTGATGACACCTGTCTTAAAAGCTTTAAACGCATCAGATATTTTAGTTCTCCAGTCTTAATGAATTTGGTATTGTTGTACAGTGTTGAAATGGACAGGAAAATCAGGCTGTTCTTACAAATGAAAAATAATAAACAATGCCAAGTTTTACGATTTTTGCTAGAGACAGTTCAAAGTTGTAATTTATAAGCAGAGTTGAAGCTATAGGTAGTTTTTTTAAATTTTGTCTTGCATTTTTACACTTATAAAGCATAATTTTCAGTATTCTTGTTTTTAATTCTCTATATTAGGG
Source organism: Parasteatoda lunata (assembly GCA_949128135.1). Taxonomy (NCBI): domain Eukaryota; kingdom Metazoa; phylum Arthropoda; class Arachnida; order Araneae; family Theridiidae; genus Parasteatoda; species Parasteatoda lunata. The sequence goes on along the minus strand of OX421978.1, from coordinate 69,362,719 downwards.
TTTTTAAAAGAGTTTTAAATTAAATTTTTCAAACACAACATATTGCACCCCGGCAAAAAAAGTGACACAAGTTTAAAAAAAAAAAAAAAAAAAGAAAGAAACAGCAATTATTTTGAGGTTATGTCAAAAAAAATTATGTATGAAGTGCCCCATTAAACTTAAAAAGTGTCACATCTCTAACTCGCAATTAATCCAGCTGAGGGCAGTTATGTCAGTTTTGTGTCTATTTCAGAATAAGTTTTATAGTATTCTTTATAGTTAATTTTTCTCAAATGCTGACACTGCTCTTGCCGGGGTGCGATATGTTAAAGCATAGAATTGGCTGCGGCTAAAAAATATCGTTCGTGAAAATTGTAAGAGTTGGCAATACTTCTGCATTTGAAATTGTATTTTATCAAATCATATGAATGTTTAATTTATTTTATCACATTTTTTAAACCTGTATTTCATTTTATTAAATTTTTGAACTTTTCTTTATTTTCATCAGATTTTTTGAACTTGTACTTTTAACAAATAAACGTCAAACAATAAAAAATTTTAAACTTTAAACACGTAATTTTGGACAGCAAAAGTTTATTTATGTTTTTTACGATAAAATCTTGAGTATACAAGATGCTGTTTTTAAACTTTACTCGTCTTTTGCCTATTAAAAATTATCACGATTCTTTATTTTAGTTAGATCCTTTCACACGATGTTTTGTCTAGGTGAAATTCTGCCCCATGATATTTTGACTGCATGAGATTTTGTCCAGATGAAATTTCACCCAACGATATATTGTCGATATTTTTTCACTCCTCCTTTTTCTCCAAAAATACGTCTTAAGTATTTCCTCTCAAAAACTGCTTTCACTATCTCACAATATACCCTTTAAGTTATCATTAAAATCAAGTTAATCTATGCAAAGCAATGCATGTATTAAATATAAGAGATTCAAGAATGAAATGAATTCTGCTATTTTACTTTTTAAATGATCAGCCATCGCTTATAACCGCATATGAAATTGGCAAATTTTATATAAACACTAATAATTTTTCTGATAAAACCGTTTCGGAATTTTATTAAAATATTTTGAAAGAAGCAATTGAAGCAATTTTGAAGATGTATTTGTTTATTTATTTATTTTTTTTTTCAAGAAAAAATATTTAGGAAACCCGATGTCCCGTGACAAATAACTGTTTCGATTGGAGTGAAAGTCCAGAAAACCGTAGATTATTATCCGCGTTTAGAAGGTAAAAAAATAAATAAATAAATAAAAAATGGGAGAAAAGAATGCAGAAATGAACATTACAGTCACATATGATATGATATCATAATCTAAAGAAAACAATTTAATCCAAGAATGAAGCGTAAAACTTTCATGCATGGTTTGTATACTAAAATTACTTTCACTACACGGTTTCGTTATCATTGAAAATATCTATAAAAAAACGTGCAATACCGGAATTTACAAATTATTTATGCAAGGATTAATTTATATACATAAACGCAAAGAATAATAATAAAATAATATAAAATCGAAAAACTATTAATGGGAAAAAGTAAAGGTCTTCATCAGGACGCATCCTTTACTATAATTAAAAAGCGATATTTCTAGATAAAGAGTTTATCTTACGATAAGAATTATTCTTTATAATATATATATATATATATATATATATATATATATATATATATATATATATATATATATATAATTTTTAAAAGCAGAAATTACGATGTATTTTTTTAATAAGTGAATGCTTATAACACAGTAACCAGACAAAATATAAAATATATAAAACATCACATAAACTAAATGTTGCGTTATACGAAATATCGAACACATGTGTGTGCAAAAATTTTAGGATCTACTTAATATATCTTGCACAAAATATTGCCCGTAAAAATTATGGAGTATACTATTTGTCGCAGATAAAAATATTATTATTTACCATAATAAAGGACGAAACATTTTATGGTGGGTTTATTTGTGCTATGTGAATTTCTCTTAAGAGCAGATAATACAATTTACTGGATTTTGTTTCCCTTCCTTTTAGAATATAATTCAGAACTAAAAGAAAATATGAAGCATGATACAATAAATCACAATAATATAAATAAAATACTTCAAAAATTGAAAGAATAACAAAGTAGACAGTTTATCATTTAAAATAAATTGCACGTGGAAGTGAAATATTTCAATTTTCTTATTAAAACTTAAACATGGTAATAAAATTTGTTTAAATTAATAAAAAAAATAATAGAATAAAAAAGAAGAATTTATGATGTTTGCTTGAAAATTTAATAAACTGACTGAAGTTTCAAAGAAAATTGCTTCGTTGTCCGAATTTGTCTAAAAATAAAATTTTTCCATTTTCAATTTTTTTTTCCTTCAATGTTTGGCTTATATTAATATTCTTATGTTCTTCAACAAGATAAAATTTAATGAATTTTTTACAATAACGCTGGCAAAAAATTATTACTCCAAAGTTTATAATAGATTCGAAATAAATAACCATTATTATTATTTTAGTCCCATTTTTAAATAAAAATATTATTTGCAATGACTCATTTACCAAAAGTAAATAAATATTCTGAACATTTATGAAAATAATTTACTCTTAATAAGATTTGAAGAGGAATATTTATCACGACGGCTTACGTTTTTTTTTTTTTTTTTTTTTTTTTTTTTTTTTTTTTTTTGTTTATTTATTTATTTTACATTGTGTTATGGCAATAAGATGCGATTTAAAAAAACGTAGTAATAAAGTTTACTTGCCTCTTTGGAAACATATCGAAAAATAATACTACGAAAAGAAAGTTGTTTAAAAATAACCTATATACAAAGCTGCCATTTGGTGCGGTAGTTTAAGTAAATTTCTCTTAGCAGTGGCAAACTCTATGCTTCTATACATAAATTCTTGGTTTTTGATTTTTTGTCCAGAAAAAAAATTTAAAAAAAGGGATTTTTACTATGATATAGCACAATGGGTTCATACGCACTTGGAAAAAGTTAAAAAAATTTAATAATATTATTATAATTCTTTTTATATATTATTATGTTCTTAGTTTTATATATTATTATGTTCGATGGTGGCATATATGGAATACAAATTCGATAGTGGAAGCTAATATTAAGAAATTTTCACCTTCTTTAGAACGAAATTGTTACCAGTTTTCTGTTACGGTCCCGGGTTCTGCACCACGGGTCACCAAAATTTTTAGAAAATTTGATACTTTTTTTGCTTGTTATCATAATTTTACAATTACCAAATATTTTTATAGAATGAAAAGAAACTAGCTAAAAATAAGACAATTACAGTCAAATGAGAAGCGAAAACGTTTCGACGCATTTTTATCATTGTATTATATTTTCAAGTTTGTTACTTATTTCAAATTTTCACATTGTTTTATGTCTTAAAATTGAAGTTTCAGACCTATAATTGCAGTAGTACAATGTTTCCCAAACTTATGACTTTTGTGTACCCTTTCTTAAATTTTCGTAACGCTGTGTACCACTAATTAAAAAATGAATGTATTTTTTACTATAAAAAAATTACACAAAAATTAAAAATCACAACTGGCTGTTGATACCACTAATTTATTAACTGTTACTCTGCAAAAAATAGCCAATAGAAAATTACGTAATCGTAAATTTTCATGTTTCTAGCTTTGTTTTTTAAAAAAAAAAATTTTTAAATTTTCGTTTGTTGCAAGATATTTCGCATAAGAACGTGTACCCCCGCTAAACTATACCCCTGGGGGTACGCGTACCACACTTTGGGAAACACTGCAGTAGTATATTACAGTATAAGTGAAGAAATAGACAGTTTTACTCGTGTACGTGTCGGATTTACGCATTGCTTACTAAATTTCCCACTAAATTTCTGGAAATAATATTGTGTCCCCAAAAAAAAAAGTTTTAGAAACCCTCATCTATAGTGAAGTTATACTTTCAGGTGTTGGCGAAGTAGCTTAAATCCAATTAATATCTGGTGACTTTTATTATTACAGAATTCATACGCACCTGGAAGAAATTTAAAAATGAAAGTAATATGAATTTTTTTTAATATTATTTTGTTTGTAGCTACCAGAATATTTAATTTTTTCTAAGTATATAAATGCTATCCATAGCTAAAGAATTTGAAATTAAAGGGTCGTAATGGCCTCACATTACGGAATTTTAGTACAGAAATTTTCTACTCAGAAATTTTAATTCGAAAGTGAAAGTTAAAATTAAGAAATTTTGTGCTACTAAAAAAAAATTTTTTTTAAATTATACTTCTTTTTTTCCATGTGCGTACCAACCTTGTAGTGCTTTATAACCTGCATCAATCGAAATTGACAGTACCAGAGAATTAACGGAATGTTGCTCCAGTTATTTTCAACAATGCTCTCTTTGTTCAAAAAATTGAGTACTGAAATGATTCTTCGCAGAATTATCAGGAGCTTCGTAGGCGCAGAACTGTCTAGAAAAATCTTCCATGAAAAAATTAAAATTATAATTTTCGTTAAAATTATTACATTTAAGCTTATTTTTTTAAATTAAAATTATAATTTTCGTTAAAATTATTACATTTAAGCTTATTTTTTTATTGTTATTTTTTTAGGGAAAAAAAACAATTAAATCCGAAAACCAAACAATTTTCTATAACTAAACTGTTAATTTATTTATTTTTATTTATTTATCTATTTTTTTTAATTAATTTATTTAATTTTAAAAAAAAATTTGGGTAATGAAAATGTTTCGAAAGAACAAAAATCTTTCGCAGGAAGCAAAACTTTTCATCCAAGATAAATTTTAGCTTGCCCACCATTTAATGACTGATGGCAATTAATTTGACGAGTTCGTCAAGTTATTCAAGCCATGTTTGGAAATTGTACGGAAGACCATATTCTAAGGAAGCTTTGTGTAGAGAAATCATGCAATCAATCGTGCAAGTTCGCTATTAAAGGGTTAAGATGGTTCAAATGCTCAATAAAACCAAGTTTGAAATATTTAAACTGTTATTTTATTATGAATATTTTTGTTCTTTTACGCACAAATAGTGCTTTAAAAAACCATCGATAAACAAATTACTAAAAGAATAATATGAAGAAACTTAAAGATTATTTTAACACCACTTTAAAACAAAAATTAAATTTGTTAACTATAATTTTAATTTAACACCTCATGTCTCTTTTAATGTCGGGGCAAAATCTAAATTAATTGTTGACAGCTGTCGGCAAGATTTTTATAATGTAACGCCTGAATAAAAAACGCTAAGTTAAGAAGTATAATTAGAGATTTCAGCGTTTTTATTTCAGTACTTTTTTTCTTTGCAAAATAGTGATTATAACACTAACTCATTTATAACATATATCTTAACTAAGTAAATCATTTGAATTTACTAAAATATATTTACAACAAAATAGTTTTTATATGCAAATAAAACTCTGACTAAAAAAATTAAAATTAATAACGTAGCACAACTTACATCAAATTGGTTTAAATGTATGAACATTACCGTGCATAAAATAGTTTTCAGATTACTGCAATATAAAAGTTTGGACGTTAATAAATTAACACAATTGAATAACAACTGTTAATTTTCGCTTAAACTCTCGCACCCCATAGGATTTATTTATTTTTAATCTTGCGTAAAGATGCTGCTGTATTTACAAAATCATTTTAAAAAAATTTTCGACTGTATATTACAGTCCTATGTTCACGTAAGCAACTGATAAATATGTTAATTTTTCCAAAAGTAAATGGTTTAAATTTTTGCCAAAAATTACTTGTAAAAAAAAGAAAAGGTTTTACGTTTCTCGACGGTGGAATTGATGCAGAGTAGGATATTATCAAGAATGTGGCTATACTGCGCCAAATGTAAATGAAATTGCGTAAAAGTAAGCTAATCAAACTATGTTCTTAACTAAGTTTGATAGAAAAGAAAGTATCACTTCGGCACTCCAGGGTCGTGGGACTTATGTTTATCTGAACGAACTGCCGAGAAGGTGATGCAAAAGCATCACGTTCTTCTTATTTCCTACTCTCAATGTTCTGAATGAATACCCTTTAATTGAATTTTTTTTTTTTTTGAAACTGCAAACAATTTTTTCTAATGACAGTTAAGGTTATGGAGTAATATTTTATTTATAGAAAAAAAATTTATAAACAAATTTTTACTACCACTACATACAGATAATTTAAATATGTATAGATGAAACGCCAAATAAATTCTTAATTATAATTATAATTTGTGTAGAAGAAATCACTTACCTTCAGCTAATGGTCTACCGCAAGTTGTAACGATGTATTTCTTCAAATGGTATGTCTGTATTTATTGTTCCCCGAATTCAAACAAAAATATATTATCCTTTTCACAGATGCTATGAGAATTAATAAGCACAAAACAAATTTTTTTCTGAAATGCGTCACCAATCCAGATATGTTTATAAATCCAAACAACAAAGTTGAAGTTTTTAAATTATAAGAAAGAAAATTCCGAAAGAAATGTTGCGGAAATATTATCGTTTGAAATGTTAAAATGTTTTTCAATATTTTCACGAAATAAAAACCTCCATTTCTTTTCAAAGCAGTTATTTTATGCCGGTTTAAATGTAATTATCATAAGAGGGTACACGAACGAAAATCGTTTTCTTTTTTTTCTTGTGTATCAATACAAACAGATATATCCATCAGCAAACGATTTTGATAATAACGAAACAAACTTAGTCAGGTGACGCAAACTGTCAGGACGAATCGCCTGCTATTTTAAAAAGAAACACATGTTCTCGTAGAGTTCGCAATTTGAAACACAAAAGACAAAAAGGAATCCAAGGTTATGCTCTTTGCGACCTTTTTCACTGTATGGGCGCAGCAGATATATATATAAAAATAAAATGAAAGAACATTTAGTTAAAATGAAGAGCACTTCTATGCGGGACCACTCCGATCCGATCGCAGCAGTTAAATGCAGCAGCTCAGCATGACACCTTGTACCTGGCACTGAGCTGAGAAGGCATATGCTGAGCCTTCAGTCCGCCACAGGTTTACTACTCAACAAGTTCTTCTGAAGGCGGGGATGGAAATTGAGGGGATAGTCACGTGACTCGGAGTGGGTTTACTCTAATGAGAGAGTGGTACATGCCCGTCAGAAAAAAAGGGGGAGGGGGTCCATTTGTGATTTTATGTGTATATTGTTTGTGTATGTTGCATGACCACAATCTTAATGTAAAAAATAACTTATTTTGACTGATCAGCATAAAAGCTGTCAAAAAACTGACATATTTTACTTCCTTTTTTTTTTTTTTTTCTGATTGTCGATGAAATTGCGTGTAAAAATTAATAGAATAACGAATTTTTCGAGTGATTGCCGTTCCTGCCAATTGTTCTTTGGCTGAAAAAATTGTTCTTTGACTCAATCAAATTTTCACAAATTTGATTTCTCTCTTTAAAAGAACATCTAACTTAGATATAATAAAAATTCATGTGAAGATTTTACGAAATTTAAACCGTTATTTTTATGGAATAAGACTCTTCGTCATTTTTTAAGAACACTCTTTGTTTTTTGATATTTATCCCTTTTTGAGATGTTGCAGTTTGTTTGTTTTTTCTAATTGAGAAAATAGAATTACAATCGTTTCTTTCAGAGATTTTACTTTTTTGAACCGTTGCTGGAATTAAACAATTGTTTCTAAGAAAATTAAGCAAATATTTCTAAGGAATAAAATTATTCGTAATTTTTTAAGAAAACTCTTTGTGTTTTAAGATCTATCCTTGTTTAAAATATTGCTGGTTTTTTTTTTTTTTTTTTTTTTTTTTTTTTTTTTTTTTTTTTTAAACTGAGAAAGTAGAATTACAATCGTTATTTTCAGAGAATATTCTTTTCTGAAAAATTGCTGGTTTGAAATTTTTGAATATTGTTGATTGCTTATTGATCGAGAAATGCAACTTTTTTTACGAATCACTCGAATTACACAAAATTTTATTTAAAGTAAATATGCATCAGGAAACTGTACGAATAATTTTTACACTTAATAAATAAATTTCGACGACTTGAACTATAACATATGATAATAAAAAGTAAATGTAATTTATCAGTTAAAATAATTCATTTGATTATAAATAGCAATCCATTTCATTAGTTCCAATAGTTTATTTGAAAATAAATAGTCGATCTATCTCGTTCGTTCCAGTATTTCATTTCATAATGAGTAAATCCAGTTTATTATTTCCAATGGATCATTTGATAATAAATAGACAATCCAGTTCATTAGTTCCTAGAGTTTATTGGAAAAAAAATAGTTAATCCAGCTCGTTAGTTCCAATAGTTCATTTCATAATGAGTAAATCCAGTTCATTATTTCCAATAGATCATTTGATAATAAATAGACAATCCAGTTCATTAGTTCCTAGAGTTTATTGGAAAAAAATAGTTAATCCAGCTCGTTAGTTCCAGTAGTTCATTTCATAATGAGTAAATCCAGTTCATTATTTCCAATAGATCATTTGATAATAAATAAACAATCCAGTTCATTAGTTCCTAGAGTTTATTGGAAAAAAATAGTTAATCCAGCTTGTTAGTTCCAGTAGTTCATTTTATAATTAGTAAATTCAGTTCATTAGTTCTAACAGTTCATTTGATAATAAATAGTCAATCAAAGTTAATTAGTTCCAATAGTTTATTTGATAATAATTAGTAAATCCAGTTCATTAGTCCCAATAGTTTGATAGTAAGTAGTCAATCCAGTTCATTAGTTTCAATAGTTTGATAATAAATAGTCAAGCAAGTTCATTAGTTTCAATAATTCATTTGATGACTAGTCAATCCAGTTCATTAGTTCCAATAATTCATTTGATAATAAATAGTCAATCCAGAGGCACGTAGAATCCCCCGAGCAAACATCTCGATTGGTACCACAGGTAAATACGAATATTTTAATGTAATATATCTGGACAGCACAGTAAAACATCAATCTTCTAGAACCCCAAAAGTTGCCCTGATGAAATTACAAGAACCTATTTATGAAATAGAAGACGGGTGCAGAAATTGGAAAATAGCGGTCAATGCCGAAAAATCTGAGATCTTAACCATACAAAAAAAAAAAAAAAAAAAAAAGAATCAAAATACTTCCTCAATGCAAACCAAAGCTTTTCGATATCCAAATTCCAATAGTAAACAAAACAAAGTACCTCGGACTTACCATAAACAGCAAACTCACCTGGAGCGACCATATAAAAAATACAATAGACAAAGCCAATGCAGCAATAAATGCAATTCAACCTCTCCTCTACAACCAGAATGTTTCACTTAAAAGTAAAAAACTGCTATATACTTCTGAAGCAAGCGAAGATAGCTCCTTTTTAATACTAATATTTTATTGAACATATTTACAATATATACAAGTTGGGTTGAATTACAAGAAACATCATCACAGCAGGTGATGGGAGAGATAATGGGCTGGCTGCCATATGCGTGCTGGTATTTATACAATTCTAAGAATATGATGACGTCAGAACTCTTAATTCAGTTCACTTCCAAAATAAGTAAAAACACAATTGATTAAAGACAAACAGATAACAAAAATGAAATACACTTGATTTTACGATGAGCGGCGAACCCATCACCACACAGTATCCCCCCAGTGACAAAGTCACGATACCAATAATGATTGTTTAAAAACAATCATAAAATACAAAGTAGTAAATTGAACTATATGTCTTAATTGGGAAAAAATTTCTAACTTAGAAATTGGAATACAATTAATAGATACAAAATATTTAGATGCTTTTATATTACATACTCTTTAACTAAATATTTTGGGAAATGCACACGGCGACCAGATTTTGTAACAATTGGTTTTTCTTCCTTTTTTGGAGATAATTGCTTTTCGACCATTGGAATTGTATTTGTTTTTAATTTCTCAGAAATTTGAAAAGCTGGTTTTATTCTATCTATGGAGACAGTTATTTTCTTACCATGAAAATCAATAACAAAGGTTTTATCAGAACGTTCAATTACCTGGTGTGGTCCGGTGTATGCAGGTGATAGTGGAGGACGAATTTTATCTACTCTTAAAAATATATGAGAACAAGATTTTAAATTAGGATTAATATAGAACTTATTTTTACTGTGTGCTGATGCTGCTACAGGACTTAATTTTCTCATTGAGGCCATTAAATTTGTGACATAATTTTCTGTTACCGGTGGAGATAAAGAATTTGAGTTTAAAAGATCCGAAGGTAGACGTAAGGAAGTACCATAAACAAGTTGTGCACAAGTTGCATTAATATCAGATTTTAAAGCTGTGCGAATACCTAATAAAACAATTGGTAAAATTTCAGTCCATTTATTATTTTCCTGTGCTATTATAGAACTTTTAAGTTGTCTGTGAAAGCGTTCTATCATTCCATTACTTTGCGCGTGATATGAAGTAGAATGGATGTGGTTACTGCCTAAGATATTAGTGAGATTTCGAAAAAGAGTTGATTCAAAATTTCGGCCTTGATCGGTAGTTATAGTAACGGGAGTGCCAAATCTAGAGATCCAACCATGAATAAGTGCTTTTGCGGTGGTCTCGGCAGTCATATCCGTAGTAGGGATAACTTCTGGCCATCTCGTGAATCTATCTATTATTGTAAGGCAGTATTGCTTGCCTTCAGAAATAGGAAGTGGGCCAATAAAATCCAGATGGATATGGGAAAATCTTGCGTCGGGTTGAGCAAATGTGCTGAAAGGAGCTTTAGTGTGTTGGAAAACTTTAGCTCGCTGACATTTCTCACAAGAACGAACTTTATTTTTGATATCCACTTTCATGTTGGGCCACACAAATCGTTTAGATATTAAATTTGTAGTTGAATATATTCCAGGATGAGAAAAATAATGTAAATTATCAAAAATAATTTGCCTATATGATTTTGGAATAAAAGGTCTAGGGTACTTAGTTGAAAAATCACATATTAAATTAACATCTTCCAAAGAAAAGTAATGTTTTTCTAATTTTAAAGATGAATTATTGGAATTTAATATTTCTTTCAATTCAGAATCTTCATTTTGTTCCTGTTCTAGTTTTTTAAAGTCTATTAATGGAGGTTTTGAAATTGCATTTATTTCTATTCGCGATAGAGTATCAGCAATTGAATTAGATTTTCCTTTTACGTGTTTAATATCTGTTGAAAATTGCGAAATATAATCAAGGTATCTGAATTGGCGCGGGGAACATTTCTCAGGTTTTTGTTTAAACGCATAAATTAGAGGTTTTTGGTCAGTAAAAATAGTAAAACTTCTACCTTCTAGCATGTGACGAAATTTTTTTATTGACGCGTATATTGCCAATAATTCGCGATCGTATGTTGACCAATTTTGCTGACTTTTATTTAATTTTGTTGAGAAAAATGCAATTGGTTCCCACCCATTATTATGATATTGCATTAAAGAACTGCCGATTGCAAAATCTGACGCGTCAGTCCACAGACTTAAATTAGCACCAGGTTTAGGATATTTTAAAAGAGTTGCATCGGCTATTGCTAGTTTTGCATCAGAAAAAGATTTGTTTGAAGTATCGGTCCAAATTAACGGTAAATCAGATTTTTTTGATGATTTGTTACATTTCTTAATATTTCGTTGTCCTTCTAAAAACTTGGTTAAAGGTGATAAAATATGAGCTGCATTAGGAATAAAACGTCTATAAAAATTAAATAATCCTAGAAATCTACGTAATTGAGTAATCGTATTTGGTTTTGGAAAATTTAGAATTGCATTAACGCGATCAGTTAAAGGTTCAATACCTTTTTCGGAAATTTTGAAACCTAAAAATTGTAAACTATTCTGTCCAAATAAGCATCTAGAGGGATTTATTGTTAAACCATAATACTGCAGTCTATCAAAAAGTGATTTTAAATATGTCATATGCTCTTCGGGAGATTCGGAAGCTATTAAAATATCATCTAGAAAAGCGTAAACGCCTTCTAAGCCTCTAGTTACTTCGTCAATAAAGCGTTGGAAAGTACTGGCTGCATTGCAAAGACCGAATTGCATACGAGTACTTTCAAACAACCCGAAAGGAGTTATTATTGCAGTTTTATGTACATCTTCATTGGCTATAGGTATTTGATGAAAAGCTCGAATTAAATCAATGTGAGAAAATATTTTAGTTCCATGTAATTCACTAGTAAAATCCATAATATTAGGAATTGGATATTTATCTTTAACAGTTTGAGCGTTTAAAGCTCGATAATCACCTACTGGACGCCAGTCCAAACTATTTTTCTTGGGAACTAAATGTAAAGGTGATGAAAAATTACTTTTGGATGGGCGCATGTGGCCTAAATCTAACATATGTTGAAATTCCATTTTTGCTATTTTTAACCTATCGGGCGCTAGACGCCGAGGTTTAGCAAAAACTGGTGAACCAAAAGTTTCTATATGATGTACAACATTATGCTTAATAATTTGGTCTGAGCAAATAGGTTTCGTTATTTCAGGATATTCATTTAACAATTTTTCATAATTATTTTCACCAAGAACAGTTTTAATTGAAATAATGTCAGCAGTTTTAAAAATACAATGAGAATTTAAATTAGTATTAATATCATTTAGACAACGTTTTCTAATATTAGGTTTTAGATTAAAATAGTATAAAAAATCTGCACCTATAATATGATTAGTTATATCACAAATATAAAATGGAAAATTAAACTTTCGTCTAAGACCGAAGTCTAAAGTTAATAATTTCTTACCGTATACTTTTATAATGGTATTGTTCGCAGCTTTAAAGGTCTGTATCGGAGAAAGAGTTTTTTCTTCTTTATTTGCTGGAATGATTGAGCAGTCACTTCCGGTATCCACTAGAAATTGTTTGTTAGATTGTCTATCTCTAATAAAAAGGCGACAATTTGTTGGAGGCAAGATGTTAGTCGCACTCACTCTTGCCTTTCTTGGTTTTTCTGGTAGATGCAGGGTTTGACACACTTTCTAGCTTCCGATTTGAATTTTCGATGATAGAAACACATTTTGGAGTTTCGATGCGGAGATGAGAATTGGCTTTGGTGATTACGAAATTGTGCATAGTTCCGGTTGCGAGACCTACTGCGTGTCCGCAATGCTGCTACTTCTTTTCGTAGTGCTTTAACTTCTTCTAAAAGCTCAAAGGTGCATTGTTGATTTGAAGAAACTTCGCTAACTTCACTTGAAGTTGACACTTCCATTACTTTATCTGCAATTTCAGCAGCTCTTGTTGCATTCAGCGAAGGAATTGCGGCCAATATTGACTGAACATGCTGCGGCAGCTGATTTAGAAATAATTCCAAAAGTAGGGAATCTGAGATTTCGTGAGATTCAGCTCTTCTCTGCATAGTGCGCAAGAGTTCGCTAGGCTTTCGATCTCCTAGTTGCTCTCCGGAGAGTAAACGTCGAATTTCCTGGGACTTTGTTTCTCCGCAGCGTGTAATAATTTCTTCTTTCAGCTTTTTGAAAGGATCGTCTGCGTCAGGAGTTATAATGACGTCCCTTACAACTGCGGCTACTTCGGGAGGAAGATGGGCGAGGCAGTAGTTAAACTTTGTTTTGCTCTCTGTAATCGGCTTCGGTGTCGCAAGCTGGAAAGTTGCTTCGACCATATGGAACCACAGGTGTGGATCGGAGATATTGAAGATAGGAATTTTTACTGCAGACGATTCCGCCATAGTTGCAGTTTCCTATTAATCCATGACTAATACAAGAAGCAAAAACAGGAAAGATGAAAACTAAAAGTTGCTTGTATCGTCAGACGTCCGGGTCACCATTGAAGCAAGCGAAGATAGCTCCTTTTTAATACTAATATTTTATTGAACATATTTACAATATATACAAGTTGGGTTGAATTACAAGAAACATCATCACAGCAGGTGATGGGAGAGATAATGGGCTGGCTGCCATATGCGTGCTGGTATTTATACAATTCTAAGAATATGATGACGTCAGAACTCTTAATTCAGTTCACTTCCAAAATAAGTAAAAACACAATTGATTAAAGACAAACAGATAACAAAAATGAAATACACTTGATTTTACGATGAGCGGCGAACCCATCACCACACTTCCATGATCCGACCCATTCTAACAAATGCTTCTCCTGCTTGGGCCACAATTCCATACCATCTTATGAAGAAACTGAACCAATGCGAAAATAAAATTCCGTAAAATCACCTATGCAGATGGTTCATTAGAAACTCAAACATCCACAAAGACCTTAAAAACCCGACTCTCTCTCAGCATATTTACAAACTTAATGCAGACTTTTACGACAAAGCAATCAACTGCAATACAACTAACTTCAACGAAATATTTAAATTTGAAAACTTTAAAAAAGACAAAAACCTTAGACCTATAGCTGCACACTTCACCTCTGACGCCTCATACCAAAACTACCAACACAAATAAAAATCTCCAACTCTTACATCAATAGTTCGTAGCAATAGTTCAAAACATCAATAGATTACAACCTCAACAGCCTTAACTACAATACCAGCCTTGAAATCCGAACCTGATACCTCATGTTGACAATAAATTCACAGCCATCTTTACTACAGCAAGTTGCTTAGATTTAGTTTCACTTTTATTTTCAGTCAAACAAGCAAAGTGCTTGCTCTACAATATCAGTCACCCCAGAGATTCTGTATACAAACTGTTTATATATTTATTTAATTTTTCTGTAATTTCATGATGAATGGGATATGGGTCTTCTGCGTGGTCCAGGTGCCCAGCTTTTGTTAAATAAAGTAAAAAGTAAGTAAAACATCAATCAAAATTAAAGACCATATCCCGCTTAAGCCTGGTATTAACCGAATAAATTTAATTATTAACTTCATTAAAAAATTAAATTTCCAATTAAAAACAAGGCTAACAATTCTGTAACATATATAATTATTTTGTGTAGATTGGATGTCACATTTGACTAGATGTTGGGACCATAGCTCCTTTCTCTGTACGTCACTGTGTTTCCTCTAAGTTAATCTACATAGTTCGTTCGTTCGTTGTAGTTGAACTGGGGGTCTGAGGCCTTACGGCCCTTTTCCCATTCATCCTGAAATTAAACTAAGAAACATCCTGGATTAGACTAAGACATCCTGAAATTAGACTAAATTAGACTAAGGTGATTTTACGACCCTCCCTTAAACAAGGTTTATTTGCGCAGGCTTTCATTAACACTTTATTAACCCTTTCGAAGGCCGTGAGAAGTATACGTCCCACCACTTTTTTACCACCTTTAATTTAGGTTTCCATTTGTTAATAACTTTAACTTTCTTGAAGTGCGTTTGAATAAAATTGGTAACCATTTGTTAGTTTAAAAACACGTATAAAAGTTATAAATTGCATAATTATTTTTGAAGTTTGTAGCATTTATAAAATTTATTTTATAAATAAAGAAAAATAAAAGTTAATAAGTACTATATGGTTGTGTTGAATATATTTACCACCAAAAAAATTGCCTTTTTATAAACTAAATGGGTTTTTTTTCTTTCTTATGTCAATTACTATTCTTAAAAAAATTTTAATTCAAAAAATACTTTCATTTACCTTTACTAGAAATAAATGGCCCCTGAAAGGGTTAAAACTGAAGGTTGATGTGGTCATTAAGTTTTCTACAGAAACAAAATGTTTCATTTGAAAACCTGGACAAAGCCAGAATGAAAAAAGGGCAAATACGAGGTTTACATTAAAAGCTAAAAAAATTAGACTTTTTATAAAAAATTTTGCACGCCTTTATTCAATATATTTAAAGGAACAAGTTTAGCATACTAATATTTCTACTAAGTTTAAAAAAGGGTTAATTTGTCTACTTTTTTATGCCAACCAAATGAAAATTAAAATACAACGTTTGCCATAAACTTGTCTGCTATCTGGGATGGATGTTACTAATTTTGAAAACCGAAAACCGACGAAAGGTCCAGCACCATATTCAACATAGCTTTTATAGAATATATCAAAACTTCTATCAGTAGTCCCAATTTAATGCCGTCCCGCAGTGGACTGATCGTTAAGACACGGTTCCCAGCAGATCACCGAAATCAAGCATCACTGGCTGTGGTCAGTGTGCGGGTGGGTGACCACTTGGATCAGTCTGCGTAGGGATCGAGGGTGTGCGGTATTGGTCCTCGTTAAACTGTTCTACCGTAAAGTGCTCGACTTCGCGTGCAGGTCGTTGGGCTACCGAAGCAGGGGTGCCATCCCCTCTGCAGATGATTAAAATTGTGATGGCATGTCTTCGGATCATCCTCAGGGATGTTTCCCAGACCGTCGCCAATAGCCCATTGTGCAGCTCTAGTGCGACGTAAATTAACTACATCTACATCCAATTTAATGCCATTCAATAAATAATCTGAAAAAAAAACATTATGTTTTATAAAAATCTATATTGAAGTTAAAAACTTGTGTAAGATCATAATATTATTATTTTGAAGTGAAACTTCGTATGCGACTTGCAACAAGGTTGCGTTAAACGTTTAACGCTACATTTTTATTGGCCGGGAAATCACGTGGTACGATCCAGTTTTCCCTCATTCATTTCCATAATGTTTGGTTCTCACTAGCATAAAAGTATTGTTTTTCTATAAATATTTTTGCATCCCTAATTTAATGTTATTTTCCTGTACCGCTATTATTACGCTTTTAATTCAAGAGTTTAAAACTAAGATAATTGTTTTATTATTTTTTTTTTATTATTATTATTGTAAGGTAATTCTGCGCTACATTTTAAAATAAAGTTATGTAGATAGGTGGTTGTAAGCAATGTTAATAAAGTTTGTCTTGAAGAAACAATATGATTTCACTAAAAATCAATTTCTTCCACTTCCTATTTTCATTTCCACATTACGAAGTATATTATTATTATTGTAATGTAATTCTGCGCTACACTTTAAAGTTGTAGATAGGTGGTTGTAAGCAATGTTAATAAAGTTTGTCTTAAAGAAACAATATGATTTCACTAAAAATCGATTTTTACCCCTTCCTATTTTTATTTCCACATTACGAAGTTTCACTTCTTCCGCGCGGAGGGACTCCACGCACTATTTTTTTTTTTTTTTTTTTTTTTTTTTTGCCACCTCCGGATTTTATATGAAAGGAACACAAATTTTCGCCTAAGAATCTCGCCATTCTGCAACAAAAAAATTCAATCCTTTGAAGAATTACAGTAGTCCAAAGGACACGGAGTTCCAATCAATTTGGTAAAATTGTATACATTTAAATAAATTTGAGACTTCATTATGCGTCAGAGTATGCAAATTAAGCCATTTATTATTAAAATTTGGAGCTTCCAACTTCGTTTGAAATGACAATTATATTTAAATGCCATAAATAATTGTGTTCTCCGAAGTTTCTCAACTAAACCTATTATTTAGTAACTTCATTTGTGTCAGCAAAACACTAGTTAAAGTATCAATTACTGCTTGATACCTTGCAATCTTCTTATCAAACTGATGACAAGTAAAAAGGAAACATTGCGTAACAATTTTTAAAATTAAAACAGTTTTTTTTTAAATCCCGTCACTGTAAATTACAGTAAAATATTAACTGGGTGTGGTTTTTTTATGCCTAGTTTAAGCCTCTTATTTCGAAGACCAAGTGCCAGGTTTAATTAATTTAAGTCTGCATGTCTCGCCGCAATTTCATTGTTGATACTTTAAGTTAAGGTATCGTTTACAGAAGCAAAATTTCGAAACTTCCCGGTTTGCTCCAGGTTTACCTCTTTTCTCTAATTTTTATATTTTAAAATACGAATAAAGGTGAATCAGAATTTACAACGAACCGTTTCCTCGCGGTATAGCATTCTCTTTATGATTCGAAGGCCCTAGCTTTAAATATGCTAATTACTTAGTGCAGATGATATTTTAAATTACAAAAAGTTTTTTTTTTTCCTTCCAAATATTTGGGGTCGTCGCAATCTGAAAATATGTGCATAATAGTTTATCTCTTAATGCCAATTTCACTTTTTGTAGTATTTTGCTGTATCTTGAAAACTTTTTTTAAGTCATTCAATTATAAAAATCATTTTAACGAATTGAATTTTAAAAATCAATTCATCCAAAGACAATAATACCATAATTAAAATTATCATTAATTAGTAATTTAACTTGCTCGTAAAGTAATAAAATTTTTAGCTATATAATGTGTTAAATAGTTGAGAATAAGAAATACGTGGGGGCAGAGTTATCGACCATGCCAACCGTCATCTATCAAAGGTACCGCCGTGATAATTTTGAGTTAGCATGTTTTATATACCAGTGAATTGATGTTTAATTTTCGTAGTGGTAGTTACGCCACAAAATGTATGCCAATTTAAATGTTTTGTATTGATTAAATACTATCAAAAAATCAAATCCAAAATTTCCTTTTCAAAAATTATTTAAATTAAGTGTAGTCAGATCTGTGCAAAATTTCAACAAAAAAAAAAATAAATAAATAAATATTTAACAAATAAATAAATAAGTAAAAAAATAAAAAATACAGCCGAATATGGAGATTTGAAAATAAAAATATAAAGTTTAATGGTGAAAAAGTAAATACCGGGAGAAAACAGAATTTATGAACTTATTTGTGAGTTGGCGACTAAAATATTTCATAGTTAACAGCCAAGGATTTTGAAATTACCATAAAATATTTGGAATTTTGTAAAGCATTTTACTATCTTTGGCTGCATTCCTCTGTTAAGGGTTGATAAATTTATTACATCTAGTGTTCTTCTTCAACTTATCTTAAAATTAGCATAATTTCCGAAGAAAATTCTAGTCAGATGACATAATTTTTTTTTATATTTATGATATTGTCTGAAAAACAAAAGTTTGATTACTTAAATTTCAGTATTTTAGCTTTTTTTTCTTCTTTAGTTTGCTTATTATTTTATCTGTGTGAATAGTTTTTTTTTAAAAAAAGATAATACGATATCACAGATTCACAAAATTTGAAAGAATTGCTCTTTTCTGTTAAAAATTTTTAATGCAGGGTAGCCACTTTCGAGAAAAATTCAAACTTTATAGAAAAAATCAAGGAAAAAAAGGCCGGGATGGCCTGGTTGGTAGGTCGTTGGGCCCATGTCCAAGGGATCATGAGTTCGATCCCCACCGTCCGAAGACTCCCCTTGTAGTAAATGGTGACTGGTGCACGTTAAATCTGTTGGGGGTAACAAACTCCTCCACGTTCCCATAACAAATTATGCCTCTGGGGATACTGAATTGCAGATTGATCGTTCTCTGGCTCAGATTGATATTAAGATCTGTGGGTTAAGAATGGGTCCACCCTATAAACTGGCTGTGACGAATGTGTGGCTGATGTCGTATTCTTAGCCGTAGATGGCACCCCTCGAAGACAAGAAACGCCCCCTCTACCTTAAATTCGTTTGGATTCAGCAAGCAGGCTTAGCCGTGATGAGGCAGGGGAAAAAGCGTTCGCCTTCCTATGAGGTGAACCGGGGTTCGATCCCGGCGATGGCTGGTCGATGCGAATTCCGCATCCGGCTTGCACCGGCCACAGTGCTGACTTGAAATATCCTTAGTGGCAGACGAATCATGGGTTAGAGTCTCCTTGCCGCCAGGCTATCCGTGGTCTTCCCCTCCATGTAATGCGGGTTAGTTTCATCAAAAAGTCCTCCAAGAAGGCAAGTTTCTCCCTATACTTGACCCAGGAGTTTCCTTGTCTTCTAGATTGCGTTCAAAATTACAAAGATACGGAGTTGAACATTAGTAGTCGTAAACCCAAAAATTCGGTCGGCTGTTCAATGGCGGTTATAAAATAAAGAAGTATTAGAAACATCACGTGTTTGGAGACCTATTAAAATTCCATCCAAATTTCTCGATTCGTTCGAATGAGGTTCTCACTGGAAGGGGAGTAATGAAGCGAAGTGACGTCAAAGACATATTCTGCATAAATTGTTATGAACTCTTAAGTTTGTTTTTACGTCAACTTTAATCCTTACATTTTAGAATTGCATTTTAATATTGTTCTTTTATCTTATATTTGCGTATTTGCATCTTAAATATTTAATGCCGCATTTAAACTAAACGAGTTTTGTATAAATTGTAAATAAATGTAAATAGTATTTATTTAATGTGTTTATTCTTTAAACCATTCATTTCGCTTCAGTATCAGACAACTTTAAAAGTATAAATTTGGTGACGTAGACCACGCTTGCTACCACGTAATGTTGTTCATTAAATTTTTCTTACATAGTGTCGTTAGTATCTCCCTGAATATTGTTTCATTCAGTCGTATTCAGCTTATTTATTATCTGACTCCATTTAATTTCTATACTTTACAAGATTACAATAATTCTAGTAGAAAATAACTTGACACGATGCATTAACTTTCACCATTTTCATTTAATCCACATTCGAACACAAACATCGTTGCCATTTTCTCTTTTAACAAATACAATAATTACAACTTAAAGAACATATAAGATAACTCTGTGACGTCAGACATATATTTACAAAAAATATCACTCTATTTTCCACACATAGGGACAATTAACTAATTAAATATTGAAATATGTGAGGTAAACTATTTTTTTGATCAAATAGAGTTATAAGCTTGCAATTATCGCTGATGTCATCTTTAAAATATGTCAAAAGTTGAGTCACCTATAGTTGAATTTAAAACAATGGCTAAAGGTTAACCACTCAGAAATTCCATTTCGTTTTTAGCTCATCCCGCTCGAATGGTTCGTAGTAGAATGCTTTAAAGTCGACAGTTCTAGTGCTTCGACAGTTACTTACTTAGTCATGCTTCAAACTATCCGTATACTAAATTCCATCGCTTCCGGTTTGATGGTTTAGAAGTCTATAAAGGACACACACCCACACATAGACATACATTCATTTTTAGAATAAATAGATTTTATTTATTTGTTACGTTTATGGAGAGAGCGAAAATTTGGAGATGCATGTAATAACATTTTTCAGCCTAAAAAACTAACAAAAATCAGTTAAATATATTTCAGAGATATCATTAAAGTCACGATCTATAAATGTTTTTTTTCAGACATTCATTAACATAAAACTATTATACTTGAAATTAACTAGAAAGCAAAAAAGAATAAAAACAAAACAACCACAAAATGATTAAAAAAAAAAAACCTACATCCATTCTTCAACAACTATTCGTAGTATGTTTATACTTAACCATATAATTTAAAACTAAGAAATTATTACTATTTAGTTTTCAAAAAATTCTTTTGAAGAAAAAAAAAAGAGATATCAAAAACACAAACACGAAAAAAAAGAACCTTTTCACAAGCGTTAAAAAAAATTTTTTTTTTGTCATCGATAAACAATTTTTTAGAAAAGAAAAATAACAATCAAATCTCACTAACAAATAATTCCTTACATACATTCAAATAATTTATATCCGTAACTACGGTTAATTTATGGCTCAACGGCTTCATAATAAATAGGTGTTCTTTTATTAGTATGATAATTCATGGTAAAATGAGCAATTTTAGAGTCCTTGGAATTATTTGAAACCATTTTAAACAAACAAGCCGTTCAGATCCGCTTATTACAAAGCCAATTTCAAACCTTCAAAGTGCAAAGGTCAATTCATATGGAAATTCAATTAAGACTCAATTTGCATATACTTTAAATTTCTACACGTATGCTTTCTAAATATGTTTTCATCTAGCAATAAAATAGGATGTAAACAATAATTAATCTTTTGCCTCGAATTCTACCTAAACTAATTATTACTTAACTTCATCAAAAACAAGGATGAGACTACAACTATTTGAAGCAGTTGTGAAGTTTTTTTTATTTTTTTATTTATTTTTTTTATTTATTTATTATTATTTTTTTTGTAGTAATGTACTAAAGCAGAATTTTTTTTAAATAAACATATTTTTTTAAAAAAAATATTGTAACTTCAGCATTTGTATATGTTTAAATTAGTTATATTTAATGGCGGGGGTAATTCTTTTAATTCTAATTTAAAAGAATATTAATACGTAACTCTATATACCATTAGCAGGGCTGGCACGGAAGATTAGAAATGTAAGTAGCTGTAAAACCTCAAATCCTTTTTATTTATTTAATCTATTTAATCGTAACTACCACTATGACTTACACTACAAATTATTTATATTTAAAAAGAAAAAAAATTTGCTAATCTAAATATCTTTATAAAAATTTTTGCTTGTTATTACTGATCGATCTCTCTTTTCCTCGTTGAGAAAACTGATCAGCTTAGGTAAGATAGCTACATCGCTTTTAAGTTCTAATAAAAGTCTTTAAAAAATTTTTATCTGCTTAAAAAAATAATTCTGCTTATAGCTCACTGTCACTTGAAAAACTATTTTACTGAAACCTCAAATATTGGAAAATTTGTGAAGAGAAGGGTCAGCTTTACGAACAGTAATATCGTTAACTGCATTAGCCTTAATCCGAATTGCTTGATATGGGAGCTCCCTGGTTGAATTGATCTCGCTGATAGGCCAAACGCTCTGTAGCGTGCAGGTAGCGGGTTAAATGGTTGAATCCGCTGTAACACTAGACGTATCGTTTTGATGATCTTCTCTAGTTTCTGCTATCTGTTCTTCACTCTGATAATGTCTTCTTATGAGCCACCCTTGTAATGATCCACAAGCTTGCAAATATGGGAGCGTAACGATAAAGAAAAATAGCTTAACATTGCAGCATATGATATAAACCACTCTCTAAATTTTAATTTTTATATATTAGGGTAAACCAACCAGTGAAGGAACACTACCCAGTGAAGGAACATTTCATATATATTGATTAAAAATAAGAATTTGAAAGTTTTTCTTTAGATTGATTGGTAACAATAGCTTAGTGCCAAACAATAGGAAGTCATCTAGCAATGTTTTGGATTACCTGGTCAAATAGACTTCTCTGGAAAAATTTTTAAATTTGTTATTATCTCTGTAACATCTTGTTTCTTTGAAAAATTATAAGGTGAGTGTTTGTATTTATATGTTTATAGTGGAATTAATTGCATGTAATAGTTTTATTTTTCTCACTGTGATAAAGAGAATTCAAAATATAGTTATTGAAGTTACGTTTTTTTTTTTTTTTTTTAAGCATCATAGCATAATAAAGTATTGAGATAAGGGGTGTTTATTCACTGGATCACCAAACGATGAATAACCAGTGAAGGAACAAGTGTTCCTTTACTGGTTTTTTTTCTAAGTTAATGAAAATAAAAGATAAACTTTTCCTTTTTTGTACCTTTAGTGATGCTCCGCTTCAAAAGTATGTTAAAAATACGAAAAACAACTTCTAAATAGTGAGGGAACAGGCATGTTCCTTTACTGGGCATAGATTTCCCAGTGAATGAACAGTATGTGTTAATATGTTGACACTTTAATTTTCAATTCACGATTACAAAAAAAAAAAGTTAACATTTTCCAAGTATTTATATGTTATAATTTCAAGAATAGGCTTGTTTTTAAATATGTGTAAGGCTTATTAATTCATAAAGAGCATTAAAAAATAACCAAAATTCAGTGTTTCTTTACTGGGTGTTTATTCACTGGTAAGAGCTGTTCCTTCACTTGGTCTTCTTACTACTTGTTATTTGAACCTCCAAAACTTTAAAACAATATTATGTAAGTTCTCTACAATTTTTTTACATAATTTGCAATTAGTAACAAATATGTTGACACTGTCATTTAACTAAAGTTACGAATTTTGAAATTAATATGATTTTTTAAAAGGCAAGAGAAGCTTAAGTATTCCTTCATTGGTTAGTTTACCCTATAATATTTAGTAAATGATTTAATTTGTAAAGTTTATTTTTCTGTTTTTTTTTGGGGGGGGGCGGGGGGGAAGGAGCACAAAAGGTGATAAACTCTGAGTTATATGAGAAAATAACGCATCGTCCTCAAACGCGACTAACTTCAAATTTTATTAATTTATAACAATCAAATATTCGAAAGGAAAATTTAATTAGATAATAGTCTACTGAACATACTACCTTCATTCCAAATTTGTTTCACGAATAAAGAATGTCTATAGATCGATAATCAACAATTTCGTAGCTTGACGCAATGTTAATTTACAATTAATGGTAACGGATTCTCAAGAGCTGTTTCAATTTTGAGCATGTCACTAAACTCAATAATGAGTGCACTCGTGCAATCGTTATTGAGTTACTATATTGAGCGACTATATTTATTTCGGAGCTATTTTAGCAGATTTTTGCTCAATTTGAGAAGAAGGAAAAATTTTTTCTTTTTACAGTGAACAAAGCGGTAAGGAATAGAAGTGACATTTTACACTGTCAAAAAGGTTAATAACATTCAGGTTAATATTCAGGTGATTTAGGTTCCATTAATATAGGTATTCAGAGCCGTGATGGCTCAGGGGATCGAGAGTTCGCCTTACAATGACGTGAACCGGTTTCGAATCCCAGCGATGGCTGGTCGATACGAATTACATCCGACCTGAACCGACAACAGTGCTGATGTGAAATATCCCCAGTAGTAGACGAATCATGGGTTAATGTCCCCTTGCCGTGAGGCTAACCGGGAAGGCTTTCGTGGTTTTCCTCTCTATGAAACGCAAATGCAGGATAGTGTCATTAAAAAAAGTCCTCCGCGAAGGCAAAATTTCCCAAGAGTCTCCTTGCCTTCTGGATTGGGTTCATAAATACAAGGCTACGGAGTTGAACAGAGTTTAGTAGTCGTAAACCCAAAACAGGGTCGACTGTTCAACGACGGTTATAAAATAAAATATAGGTATTCAGTTAGTGAAGATTTCAAGTAATATCATGATATTCAAAATGGTCAATCATAATATTGTTTCGGGTAATTCATAATATTTACAACAGAAACGACACTACACAAGAAATACACACGAGAATAACGATGGCCAATAAGTGTTTTTATGGTCTAAGAAAATATCTTAAGTCAAGCCTAATAAAAAGAAAAACAAAAGTGCTACTCTATAAATGTCTCATACGACCAGTGCTTACATACGCATGTGAGACCTGGACAATGACCCGTGGAGATGAAAATATAATAGCTAGATTTGAGAGAAAAATACTGCGAAGCATTTTTGGTGGAATAAATAAAAACGGTAAATGGTTTAGAAGATCAAACACGGAACTTTACAAAGCATATAGAGAGCCTGATGTCATTAAATTTATCAAAATTCAAAGGATTAAATGGACAGGCCACATAGTAAGAATGGAGGATAGCAGGACAACTAAAAAAGTTTTCAGTGCCAGGCCAACAGGTACAAGAAGAAGAGGACGGCCAAACCTAAGATTTTTAGACTGCCTTGAAAAGAACCTACAAATTTTAAAGATAAGAAACTGGAGAACCTTGGCTAAGGGAAGAATGTCTTGGCATAGGCTTGTTGAGAAGGCCAAGGCCCATCCTGCCAATGAGAAGAAGAATTCATAATATTTATGATATAAGGAATTTAATGCTTTAAAAAAACCTTAATCGGAAGACTTAATATCAGGTGCAGAACCGTGAATTTTATAAAAATCATGGTTCAATTTTTTAAAATTCAAAATTGAACCTGCTTGAAATTTTATAGGTTTCGATTTCACTTTAATTTTTAGAACAAGTTTCGGCAACTAGATATATATTTTTTAATTTATAAAAAACAGTTTGATGGTAAGAATTAAAAATCCATTTTCCCCCTCAATCTTTCTCTATTTAAATTCAAATTATACTCAGTTATTGACACCCTCAGTGCAATGGGACTAGTAACCTTCAAGTAGCTGCATTCGTTCTATTAACCGTTGAATCTCAAGTTCTCCGGTTCAATAATATAGATATCCATTAATTGGCAGGTGAAATTTAACTGTTAGGCTTAATAGTCAACACAAGAAAATATAGAATTTGATTAAGTCCAAATAATGTTTAATGCTTTTTATAGAAATTATTGTTTTCAAAATTTTATGTCTTCGCTACAATAGCCTAAAATTGGTAAAAGTGACATCACTTTCTTAGAATAAGGTCATGATTTAGACGATCTGCCATCGGCGCCCATAGGGGAGGGCCGAAGGGGCCCGGGCCCCACCCTAGAAAATATATGCGTAATGAAACATATGCGTATTTGATTAATCATGTATAATTAAATGTGAAATTAATTTAAATTAATTAGTTATTCAGCTAATTAAGTCAAAAATATTTAAATAGATAAAATTTCCTTTCATTAATTTTTTAATTCATTAAGCTATTTGTTGTTTTCTTTCATAAGCCCCCCCCCCCCTCCTTTCTAAATTCAAACATATGGGCGCCCCTGACGGTCTCAATGAACAGTTTAAGCTGAAGAGACCTCAAATCTTGAGAACAATACCCGAATTTCCTAGTTTGTCCTCAAAAACATTCAAACTCTTTGAGAACAGAAAATTTTGTGGATTTTAACATAAGTCCTCAAATAAGCTCAAATTTCTCTGAAAAAAGATAATCTTTTTTTTTTGTTTGAAATTTTTAAAAAAAATAAGAAATGTGTATGGTTTATTAAATAAGGTAGTTTTTTCTTTCTTAAAGTAAAAACGAAAAGCAAAGGAAACGCCATGCTAAGACAAACAAAAGAAAACGCCATACTCGTCTTAAAATAATTTGAGCAAAAAATAAATGGTCCTTCACCTGATATTAGTTATCAATTTTTAAAAAAAATTTCAATTGCACTGATAAATTAATATTTTCCATGTATAAATCTGGTCACCTTAATGTAGACTTATAAATATTAAATATTTTAAAACTCGATTCATATCATTTAACTACTTTGCAGACTCAAAACGTCTAATATCTTTTACGCATCATCAGTGTACGTAAAACTCCAATAGTTTTCTTTGAAATATTGCCACAGAAGGCGACTGGCATACTTTACGTATAGCACTTTAAGGGATGTGGAATTGGAATATAAGATTCCTCGTGATTGGAGACTGCAAGATTTCTTTCAATTCCCAGTTTTTCCAAAGGCTCTTTAGTGTTGAATTAAGGCTTTAAGTTTGCCTTCAGGTGATTCTGACTTCAATATTCCATTTGCAATAGCTCCACTCGGAAACGCGGAGCTCATCCTGAAGAACTTGCAAAAATGTTCTAACCTGCAATTGCAGGAAAGCTGTGGAATGCCTTTACGCTAAGCACATTTAAGGGTGAAGTGGCCTTCAACAACAGGGTTGAAAGTCCGTATATATCGAGCGATGGAAAAGAGTAAAAACTGGTGACAAATAAATTTCATTATAAGCTTCTTTTCGTGAATAATAAAATATCCATCACTACCAAATTTTTTAACGGATTCAATTTATATATTTAATTGTACGATAATAGTACGAATAAGTAGCTGCGCACTTCACCTCTGACGCCTCATACCAAAACTACCAACATAAATAAAAATCTCCAACTCTTATATGAATAGTTCGTAGCAATAGTTCAAAACATCAATAGATTACAACCTCAACAGCCTCAACTACAATACCAGCCTTGAAATGCGAACCTGATACCTCATGTTGGCAAAAAATTCACAGCCATCTTTACTACAGCAAGTTACTTAGATTTAGTTTCACTTTTATTTTCAGTTAAACAAGCAAGGTGCTTGCTCTACAATATCAGTCACCCCAGAGACTTTGTATACAAACTGTTTATATGACTATTTAATTTTCTGTAATTTCATGATGAATAGGATATGGGTCTTCTGCGCGGCCCAGGTGCCCAGCTTTTGTTAAATAAAGTAAAGTAAGTACGAATAATAGTACGAATTGTTTATTGTTACGAATAGATTAATACCTCCCGAAAATTATCGATTATTAAAGTAGTTCTACTACCGGTGTTTTCTCTTTTCCGTCTCGGTTTCAGGGGTGGTCAGCACACTTAACACATCAAAGAGGTTATTTACGAGTTCTCTGCATGTGGTCGTTGCCAAAGCCTTGGCATCTCAAACATTTCTCTCTTTAATAATCGCTCAAAGCGAACTTTATGAACTTTGAAATGTGAGATCGGGAAAATTTCTGAGTGAGCGGCAATATCTGTGCTTAAAACCAGGAACAGAGAGAGGATTTTAATAGCTTTGCTCACTCACTTCCTGAAATGTACAAATTTCAAAGCTTCTATATAAATCATAGCAAGATGTTCAAAAATGTTATCAGTTTCTGTATCTGAAGGAATGCCTCTTAGACGAACTTTTTTTGCATTTTACTTCGGGTATTAGTAGTTTCATGCCTTTCATTGTTTTCATCTAAAGATGTCTCCTCAGAATCGGAATTTCCATGACCCTTAAGATGGCCTTTCTCTACTGACTGTTGTCCCGCAGTGGACTGATCGTTAAGACACGGTTCCCAGCAGATCACCGAAGTCAAGCATCACTGGCTGCGGTCAGTGTGCGGGTAGGGGACCACTTGGATTAGTCTGCGTAGGGACCGAGGGTGTGAGGTATTGGTCCTCGTTAAACTGTTTCACCGTAACGTTGACTTCGCGTGCAGGATGTACCGCAGCGGGGTTGCCAACCCCTCTGCATAGGATCAAAATTGTGACGACATGTCTTCAGATCATCCTGAGGGATGTTTCCCAGACCATCGCCAACAGACCATTGTGCAGCTTTAGTGCGACGTAAATGAACAGCAACTACAACAACTCTACTAACTGTTCTGTGGTCTGAACGATTTCAGGAGTAGTTTCTATAGATACGAAGGCTATTTCTTTAATTTTTTTTTTCTTGCATTTCTTCAATCGGGATTCGATTAATGCTGGACTCTGATTGCATGATATTAGTGTCTCTTCCATTTCTGAGGATGTTGTTGGCTTTACTGAATCGGGTTTAGTAGAAATATCAGTTACTGATTTAATTGAAACTAAGTCGGATTCTGGAAAATTGAGAAGCTGCTCACATTGCTGTCAATGAAGAACAGGAGCTTTTCTCTATCCAGATCATGATGTTCATTACGTCGTTTCAAAACATTCGAAGTGTAAGCTTTGACAAAAACGTTGATCTGTTTCTGTCCTTATTCTCAGGTGAATCTATTCTGGTAGTAATGTGGAACTCTGTAAATAGGGATAGCTGCCATCTTTCATACTATGCCACCGTTTCCGTCTTTTCTAAACATTTGCAGTGTTTATTTTGGCAAAGGTGTTGATATGTTCCTATCCGCATTCCTTGACAAATCTATACCGGTTGTAATGGAATACATTGTAGATATAGAAGGAGAGCGTCTTTAGTAACTTCGTAGAATTTTGTTGTTGTTGTTGCTGTTGACTTATTCCTCTTGGTCAGCCGCAGGCTAGACCAGTCAATGCGCTCGAAAGTCTTCAGGAAATCAAAAACAAGCAAGGGGCCAGAGTAAAGGTCTTTCTTCTCCAGGCCAAGACAAACATTCGTAGAATGTTCTGCCAAGGACATATTCATACGGCAAGAAGGGAAAAAATGCCTTTCCTTTCTGTGATCCTTGCTGATATGACATCGTGTCTTGACAAAACTTAAATCACAAAAGAAAATGCAAAAAGAAAAGGCGTTTTGTGACTTTGATATACTATTTAATTCTACCAATTTCATCGACGTAGTCCTATAATAGTGACGTAAATATCCGAAGGAAATTTGAATTAAAAAAAATATATAAATGGATAAGATTGCTAAAATATAAACTTTTAAAAGAAATGTATTTATTTCAAGTCGAAGCCCATTTGCAAACATTGAAAATGTTACAAATACAAAACACTTTCACATAAACATTTGAGAAAGAAGATAAACAAATAATTGACATCTCTCATAAAAACATTTAAATACATTATACTGAAAAGCAACAGTAGTGAAAGTTCAAAATTCTAAAAAGGGAAAATAAGAAGAAAAGGAGGAACAGTTTCCTGAAATTATAGGTCTCGTGTAAAAATAAACATCATTTCATGGAAGGATTTCACGAATTTTATTACTGTTAAGAAATTGCCGATAATTATATGTTTAGAATTGGATGAAATTGTTTTTTTATAGATAGTTATATATTTTAAGTGTTCGTTATGATATGATATATTTACGAATATACGAAAAATATTGGGTTTATTTAAAGAAAACTACCTTTAAAAAATAAATAATTTTAACTCAATCGAAATTGGAATAAATATTTTTGGAAAATTTGTGGACTTTGCTCATGAAGGATATAATCTTCAAGGAAAGATTTAAGTTTTACATGCTTATAGTGCGAATAATTTGTTCTAATTTCTTTTTAAGATAAATTATGCTGAGTGTACTAATTATTGCATTTTAATCGAGCAGTTCTATAAAAATTTAAAAGTAAGTAGACAATTTAAATTTGAAATCTAAACTCTTAATGTTATTTTGAGTTCACAAAAAATTTAATTCTTAAATTTTACTTTTTTTAAAAGAACACCTAGCGCAATTTCGGAACTATTGGGCAGCAATAATCAGAGCAACTCTCTCTAATTCTATCTGTTTTAACCACTCAGATATTTGATCATTTACTTTTTGTTTTTCATAAAGGGATAAACGTCTAGCCCTTTGACTTACCGGGATGTCATCTTTTAAAATAATTTTCATTGTCAACTTAGTATCATTAATTTTGTTTGGTTTGTAATTATTAATCAACGCTGATAATTCATTTCTAATACAAGAGTCATTATTACGTGATAAATCGAGTTCATCAATACTGTACACTTTGTTAATATTAAATAAAAAGCATTCACAAGAAGAGTCATTAATATTGAAACCACAACACTCACAGAAATCTTCACTCTCAGAGATTCCGATTTGGATATTTACATTCGCAGAAAGTTGACATAGTTTTATTAATTGCTCATAAATCGTGGGTGTAATAATACAGTCAGATGTTAATCAATTTGAAGCCACAACGTTAACCTTCTATCCTGGCGTAATGGGATTTATGGACATTTCAACTTCTAAGAGTCTGGCTTCTTGTTTATCACCAAAACAAGATACAAGGATTATTTTAGATTGAGGCAGATCGCTTATTTTTATTTTATTTGAATTAATCACGGACAATTCAGCACCTGAATCAATTATTGTAATTCGCTTGGATTTTAAATTAATCTACTGCTCCTACACGAGAGTAAAATTGCAGTCTATTTAGCTCCACAAATTCGGTCCGTATGCCCTTCACGGGATTTCAAAAGTTCAAAAATTATAACTTGGTTTTTTTTTAACATCACGGACACGAGTCCCTATTATCTGTAGTGATTTGTGGAGTAAGGTAGGAAAAAAGACAATAATTTATTTAAGAATTAAACTTAACAAATTTAAAATAATTATAACAGCAATAATGTATATTGATAGTGGAGAGCTGCCCACGCCCACACACAGCGTAGCAGGACAAAGACTGACTGCTATAATTAGATTGTTCTAAGGGAAAGAATAAGTTAACTTTATATTCGGGACTTCTCCCGTTCAGACACTCTGGTTTCATAATTTCCGGGACTTTTCCCTTATGGACAGTCTGGCACCTTTCAACATGGAAGTAGATGGTTTCAAGGATGACGGATGATGGTGAATTAAAACTACTATACATATATATATATATATATATATATATATATATATATATATATATATATATATATATATATATAAACGCAAAAAGAGAAAAACGAAGAAAATCAATAAGTTTATAATATTAGGAAGCACTCTTTTTTCGGATATAATCGTGTGAGTTGATGAAAAGATTATCTTTTTTCATTATTCTGTAATTTTTCCATGTTTTCTATACATTTTGAAACCAAGACATTCCCCATCTGTCAGCAATAGGGACGTATATTTCTTCTGCTAGAGGATGAGTGAGGGATGTTTTAATAACAGTTTTAACCAATGTAAAATCTCTTTTTTAATGGAGACATTTTATAGAATGTCTCTGTTTCAATATTTCCTTTGGACAAAAAAAAAATATCTATTTATCTATTGTAAATTAATTTACTTAAATATTGAGAGAAATTTTTTTTAATCTCAAATGCTCTTATTCCTTTATTTATAAGAGAGTTTATATTTTAAGAGAGCTAAAGCCCCCTCCCCCGTTTCGCGGTCTCTGCAGATCTGAGGCTTAAAAGAGCCAAACAAAAAAAAATCTGAACTATCATTCAGTGATTACCATTGCACAAGTTAAATTTCTTTGGACCATAAAAAATATTAAAAGAATGATTACACTCAATTTTAGTTTGGCTAGAGTCAGTAATTTTTTTAAAACCTGAATCCAAAACTTGATGTTTAATGTTATTATAAGATACTGTTAACAAATCTTCAATTTAAGAATAAACGCAGAAGTGTATTTATAAAGGTTAAAAAACTGTTTAAGAAAACAATATTGAATGCGAATTTACTTATTGAATAGACCATTGACCTGTAACTCAAAACAGAGACAACTATTAGACTAAACAGCTTAAAACAATTTTTACAAAAATTAACTTTAGAATCTTTAAAAAGTGGCCATTAATGACTGTTTTTAAGTTGAAACTGATATGATTTTAAGCTAAGTAGAAGACCGGATAAGTGTTTATATCAAAATTATGGCAAAATAAGTGTTTATGGCAAAATAAGCTTTTTGATTATTTTGTCATCTCTAAAGAAAAGATCATTTTTTTTTAAAATTGTCATTTTTCAAGAATTATTCGATCGATTTTCATCAAAATTTTAAAATTAAAAATTACGTACATTCAATTGGCGTAAAATTTACCTATCACTTCAAAAATAAGCAAATTTCGGAGAAAGAAAAAAAATAATTAATAATGCATGATAATAATTAGTAATATAATTAATTAATAATGCATGATATATATTTAATTATATAGTAATTAATAATAAGTAATTTTGCTTAATTATATAAATAGTAAGTAATTATGAAAAGTATTTTTTATATGCAATCATTTTTTTATAAATAACTTATACAATTGCAAGAAAAATTTTTTTTAATTAGTTTTGGAGAAAAAATAAAAATATAGTGAAACAGATGAATTATGGTTAAATACGTAAAAAGTGAAAATAACATTTAGGGGCTACAAAACTCAACTGTTTTCCTACTTAATCTACTGAAACTATTTTTTCCAGATTGCATTGTTGCCACGATCGACTAAAAATGCATAAAGTGTTGATTAATAAAGAGCAAAACTTTATTAATAGATGTTAAAAGAGAAATTTTTTTTTAATTCACGAATGTGCTAAGTTAAAACAGTATGAAATATCTGTGCTGCGGCCTTTTTTCCATTTATCTTTAACTTGATATTCGTGCAGGAGGTGGAATGCAAATGAAGTTAAGGAGTATTCATGTGATACATGAATGTGCTAAGTCTTTTTTTTTTTCTTTATTTAAATCAAACTGGGTGCCTGGGCCGTGCAGCGGCCCCTAACCCACACATCATGAAATAATTTACATTGTCTGAAAACATTTTATATTATGCAACATTGTGGTGGCAAGGTTAAAAAGACAGGAAATAAGAAAATATAAAAAGAACAGAAATTACAGGCATTGTTTGTAGATTACATATTTGTCAGTTCTATTGGAATATGTTATTTAATAATTTTTACAGTAGGTTTCCAGATTTTAATAATAATGGATTTTTTTTAAAGTTCTGTTAAGTGTTCAGAGTTTGTGTTTTAGATTTTTATTTTCAGCTGCTCAGATTAGACTGCAAGATGACACATGAGATTGATGTAGCTCCGGATGCATTGGTGATGATTTTTGATGATTTTTACTGCGATCGATGATGCTGTGCCCTATGCTGTTTCTAAAGATTTGACGATATGCTGAAAGGATGGATGATTCAGATAATATTTAGGAAAAGTGATATCAGTTGGGGTCGAACCTGGGATCTTTGTGGTTGTACGCGGGTGCTTTATCCATTCGGCTATGACTGTCGATGATGATGAAATGAGTCATCAGATGTATAGAAGGCTGCAATAGGTCGGAGATGGCAATCTTTTTTATAGTTTTCATAGGATAGGATCTGGTTGAAGTTGGCTGTTTGGCATTTTTCGGCTTTTTTGTAGAAATCTGCATTTAATTTGTTGATATATACGGAGAGGAGAGGAATTTTGAGGTCTTGATGAATATTTTTATTTCTAATGAACCAACAGGCGCGGGTGATTTTTCTGAGTATTTTGTTTTGGCATTGATTTAGTTTTTCATTAGATGTGCCGGTATTGTTGCCCATCCCTAAGAACAGAGCTGAAAGTCCGTGTATATCAAGACGGAAAAGAATAAAAAACTGGTCACATTTCATCTTTAGTTTCTCTTCGGGAATAATAAAATATTTTTACCAATTAACCAATACCTACCAATTTCTTTTAACGGACTAATAAACTATCGGGAACTATACGGAAAATAAACTACCAATTCTTTTTTAACGGATACAATTGATATTTTGAATTGCTTCTTCTCCAAGAAATAACTGATAGCAGTGAATAATTTATTGTGAAGAATAGATTTGTTTCTCCTGAAAATTATCTATCATTGAAATAGTTCTACTACTAGTGTGAAATAGTTCTACTACTAGACCACTGTGAAGGATATCCACTTTCCGAACGAGTCACTTAATACAAAATCTAGTTAAAATAAGAAAGTGGTAGCAAATATATGACTAAAAATTTGATTTATGTATGAATATTATCGGTTTGCCTTATTCACTTGTCAACCACTACAGATTCAATTCTCAAATATATATGATGAATTTCTCTCAATTGCTTTTATAAAAGGTTTTGGGTTCATGCGCACAACTAGTTCACTTTTTAAATAGTCTGCGTGGACTACTTATAAAAGACCGTTTGGAGGCTTTTTGATGTAGGAAGTGATGACACACACACACACATTTTGAGAGTGAAGAATTCAAATCCATCGGCAAGAACAGTTGTTTTACAGAGAAAGTTCATTTTTGTGTCTGATTTCGTAGCTTACAATATCATCTAAACAAATTAATGTGCATATTTAAGGTTAAAGCTTTTAAAACAATTAAGATTGAATCTTAGTACGTGTAAGTACGATCATTAGATCAAAAGTTATTGAAGGTATTCACTTTTTATTTTGCGCATTGTACACGGGTTACTTTTACCGATATTGTTTACGCTTATTATTTTTCTATCTTATGATTATTGTTTTATCTCTCACGTCTTATGACCAGTTGTTGAATAAGGTTGGTTAAACGCAAAGAGATGGCAAAGCAGTTAAAAAAGAAAAGAATAAATCCATGAAGATGAGAACAGAATATCCCCGGGCACTTTTCTACCAGAAATCTAATGATTGCCTTTGAGGTTTTTTTATCGCCATTTTTTTTTCTTCTTTTCATTATTATCTATATATACAACCTTGACCGTGAAAAGTAGTTTGTCATGGTTGTTGGACGCTGGATGGCCTATTGCGTCATTTGTAGGTACTTTTTTATTTCTTGGTTTTGCCTTTTTCATTAAATTAAGATTCGCAAAAATGGTATGAAAATATTTCTCTTTTCGGTTGGCAACCTCATCATTTCAGGCGATTGTTTTGGTAGGCTGTTGTTTAGAATACAAATGTAGAAATGGTAATCATTTGAAATATTTAAAATGAAAACAGAAGAATTGTTTATGCTTCGTTGAGTTAAATCAGAGATAAATAAAACATAAAATCGAACATATTCCCTGTTTATGTTAAGTAGTAAATGATATGGCTTGTCGACGAATCGAAAAAACAGACTTCAAAAAAAAAAATTATTTTTCCTCGATACGCAGTGCATTAATGTAATAGATTGAAAAGTACCATTAAAATCTAAATATATTCTAATGAGTTGGATTATCAAGATTTTTTTATTTGTTCTATACGGTGAAAAGAACTGCAATTTGATAAAATTTTCTGTCGACTAAAAAGTACAGTATGCGAAAAAAAAAATTCATATATGATAAGACTTTTCTTCTTTTAACTTATGGAAGATGACTTGACCGGCAGCAATAAGGATGTGGTGGTATACTAATACATATATATATACAGTACCGCTAAAAAGTATCAGTACACCTAGAAACTTATAAAAAAATGGC
Organism: Parasteatoda lunata; assembly: GCA_949128135.1. Classification (NCBI taxonomy): domain Eukaryota; kingdom Metazoa; phylum Arthropoda; class Arachnida; order Araneae; family Theridiidae; genus Parasteatoda; species Parasteatoda lunata. The sequence goes on along the minus strand of OX421978.1, from coordinate 69,326,801 downwards.
AAAATTCAAAGTGTCATAACTTATTTAAAAATGATCAAAAATGCTTCTGCTTTAGCTCATTTTGAAGCTTAAAATCTCTACTTTTATGTACTCTAATTGTTTTTAATTAATATATTTTGCAACTATGTACAATTACACTCTAAACAATCATAGAAAATTGTATTAAATTTTTGTGAAGTTTGACGCGATGTACGGGCATATGATATTGTTAATTTTTATTATACCATTGAAAAATTTGGACTTTTAGCTTACATTTAAAAAAAAAATTCCAAAAAAACATGTTTTTTGACGAAGTCAAATAAAAAACAAAGGTTTTTTTTCAGAATTTAATGATTTTTCAGCAATTATAATGAATTCCGCACAGGAACTATTTAGGTTCGTAATCCTACCTTCGGTCTTCGATCCAATCCTCGATCCTTCTACCTCGGATTTTCATGCTATCTCAGCTGTCGCAACCAACAGCCTCTACAATAACAATTTTAACTTTTTTTTTTTGGAAAATATAATAATGAAACAAGAATCAACGTTTTCAATTTAATATTTTGGAATTTATTTTTTCGTATTTTTCTCAGAAAAATTTTTAAAACAAAACTGTAATTATGATAAAAATTCTCTTGTTTTAAAACTTTAAACAGTATTTTTCGAGCAATAAATGAGTTGACATTGAATATACAACTGTCTAATTACAATGGCTCCAGGAGGAAAAGAAATATCGTATCGAAAACGATCTGCTATTATAAGTCTAAGAAACGCAGGACATTCATTACGAGAAATATGTCGTTTAGAAAATGTTAGTTTATATGGTGTGCAATATACTCTTCAAAGGTACAAAAAATCAGAAGAAATGAACAACATTTTGCGATCTGGTAGACCTCCAGTGACAACGAAACAAGAAGATAAATTTATGCGTGTTACTAGTAAACGGAACCGATTTAAAACAGCACCAGATATTAGACGGGAATTGAACGCAACAAGAGATTCAGAAGTATCGGTTGCAACACTAAAACGACGTCTAAATGATGCTAATTTGATAGGACGTATAGCTGCAAAAAAACCTCTTTTAAGGCCGATCAATCGAAAGAAAAGATTTGCTTGGGCAAGAAAACATCAAAAATGGACTCCCTCTCAATGGAAAAAAGTCTTGTTTACCGACGAGTCGAAATTCGAGCTCTTTGGATCAAAACGAAGATTTTACGTTCGACGTTTGCCTGGTGAACGAATGCTTGAACAGTGTATTCAGCCGACTGTCAAACATGGTGGTGGATCTGTCATGGTATGGGGATGTTTTGGAGGCAGTTCTGTGGGAGATATTGTAAGAATTGAAGGGATATTAAACAAAGAAAGATATCACAGCATCCTTCAACATCATGCTATTCCATCAGGCATTCGAATTTGTGGAAAAATTTTTTTGTTACAGCAAGACAATGATCCAAAACACACATCGAAACTGTGCAAAACTTATTTGGAAAAAAAAAACAAAAAGATAATGTGCTTCAGAATATGGTGTGGCCCCCACAAAGCCCAGACTGTAATCCTATTGAACTACTGTGGGATCAATTGGATCGCCAAATTCAAGACGTGCGATTAACCAGCATAAATCATATGTGGAAAGTCCTTCAAGAGCAGTGGCGAAAAATAGACAAGATAACATTGAAAAAGCTGATTGATCGGATGCCTCGAGTGTGTGCTGCAGTTATAAAAGCGCGGGGAGGATATTTTGAAGAAAGCAAAATATGATGTAAAATATTTTTTCATTATTACATTTTTGTTTTCAAATTTTTTCTGAGAAAAATACGAAAAAATAAATTTCAAAATATTAAATTGTAAACGGTGATTCTTATTTCATTATTATATTTTTTAAAAAAAATAGTTTAAATTGTTATGATAAATTATGAAATAATATTATCGAGAAATATTAAATTTTAATTTATTTTAATTAAAAAATTTTCATATCATATTATAATTACACTAAAATTCATTATAATTGCTGAAAAATCATTAAATTCTGAAAAAAAAACCTTTTTTTTTTATTTGACAATAACTTCGTCAAAAAACATGTTTTTTTGGAAAAATTTTTTTTAAAAGAAAGCTAAAAGTCCAAATTTTTCAATGGTATAATAAAAATTAACAATATCTAACCCCTTTGTGCCCGTACATCGCGTCAAACTTCACAAGAAATTAATACAATTTTCTATGATTGTTTAGAGTGTAATTGTACATAGTTACAAAATATAGTAATTAAAAACAATTAGAGTACATAAAAGTAGAGATTTTAAGCTTCAAAATGAGTTAAAGCAGAAGCATTTTTGATCATTTTAAAAGAAGTTATGACACTTTGAATTTTGCAATTTTTTTATAAGTTTCTAGGTGTACTGATACTTTTGAGCGGTACTATATATATATATATATATATATATATATATATATATATATATATATATATATATATATATATATATATATATATATATATATATATATTATATATATATATATATATATATATATATATATATATATATAATAACAGTGCTTAAATAATGCAGTCGTAGCCATGATACACTCCAAAACAATCTTTATTAATGGTAGTAGGCTGGTATCGATAACACTTCACATCCACACTCCGCAAGGGAGGGGATGGACAAGACTTTGGACAATTCCGGAACAATTTATCAGGATCAGAACATCATGGAAAAAGCCATGCGAAAAGCATTGCTCTCGCTTTTATACTAACACAGATTTGAGTAAACAGGCACAGTCGTTGGCATTCTTGTATCCTTACGCATTAAGGAAAATCATTTCATGCTTCCTTATATGGAAGTAAAAGGGGGAGAGATTCTATAAATAACTCAATCGTATGTTTATCAGCCTTGAATTCCCAAAATAGAATCTCTCTACGCTTATTCTTTAACAAAGACATTTTATTAAAACGAAAGAGATTTAATTCTTTTATTAATACAAAAGTATTATACTTTTTGTATTACATCCCCCCCAAAAAAGATTTTTGGCAAGCCAAAAAGAAATCATAATAAAATTTAGAATTCTCTGAACTTTTAAAATTTATGTTGGTACGACTGTTCCTTTTCACTACTACAAATAACATTTTTTCAATTATCTGTAAAAAAAAAAAACAACTATATACAATGATAACAATAAAAACATGATAATACACTTTATCTGTTTAGGCAACTAAACAGAACGAAAAATGAAACATATTTTTATAACTAATCTACTAAATATTTCAAAAATTTTTCACACAAAAATATACATAATTTTTATGGAAACGAACTGGACAACAAGTGTCTTTAATCAGAATTTAAGATTCTGTATGGTTAAAGGGGTTATTTACTTTATGAAAATTTGTATTCCCCGTTAAAATGGAGGAAAACAGAATTTCATGAAGCACATTGATATTGAGAGATCCAGACGGGTCAATCCAAAAATATTTTATAATACTTTTCTCAACTTGTTGAGAAAAAAAAAGTTCAACTTTCATCGCCCTCACATCCAATTGATGTTGAGGTAAATCTCCACACGCGATTCGGATCTCCCAAAAAAATATAGGGTGTACTTCTTCCATTGAAGAAAGTAACATATTTTGTTTTGTTTTGTACACTATTCATGATTTAATTTCAACATTTGTGGGTTGTTATATTTCCTAAGCTTTGCTACATGAACTATTTCAAAATTTTGTTTACTTAAACTTTTCTTTTTATTTCCTATTTTTTCGTCGATGTTAACCTGATAATGTATGCACCCATTACCTAGTTCTATCTTCGAATCATTTGAAATGTTTGGCCTTTCTTTCTTTTTCCTGTACTTTTTGTTATTAACTTCTTGGTCATTCTTTCTTTTTCCTATTTTTCTTATTTTTGTTACCCCTCACATTATTATTATTTTTTTTTTTCAAAATGTTTACTTTTACTGAAACATCTTAAACTTCCATTTTTTCAAAATGTTTACTTTTGTTGAAACATCTTAAACTTTCATTTTTTTTCACAATTTTTGACCTTAACATTATGAGAATTCTGTTGTCTAATGTGCAAGGATAAGTTGTCATTGTTAGATTTAGCAGAGATGATCAGTCTCTTACCAACTTGAGTAACAACTGGCCCGACACAATTAATAAACAAACAAAAATCTTTGCAAGTTTGCAACCCTACTAAAGCATACATTAACTCAGTATCAAGTATAAAAAACTTAGCTGAGTTAACAAATTCGCCTATCGTAATAAGGGGAAACTCACACAATTTGTTAAGTGTGAAATGTCCTTTTGTTTGGGTAACATTTAATTTTTCACATTTTAATAGGAATATTTTGTTTTGACCAAGTCCGAAAAAGAAAAAGCCTTACAAATTTCTTTTAGTTTTGTTTTTGTTTGAAAATCTGAAAAATGTTGAATTTTGTTTGCCGTCACAAATTTAATTGACGTTTGAAACACATTTATTTCCCTCAAAAACATTTTAAATGCATAAAAATACACTATTATATAATAATTCAAAAAAAGCAATCTAAACACAAGAAATGCAATCTAACTATTCATAATATAACATACTCAGTTATTCATACTTTATAAAGAAAAAGCAATATAAAAACAAGAAATGCACTTTAACTCTTAATAAAATTCTATTGATTAAATTTCATAATAAAAAGTTAAGAGCACTTTCATATCCAATATCAATACTATATTTAATCATTAGAATGAGAGAGAAAAATAAGAGGATAAAAAAAATATATGTATCTGAATGAAATCCTTTCCATTTGCTACACTTTTCCTTGACCTTCATGATTGTGAAGAGAAGAAATAAACAAATTTTTCATTGCACTTCATGCATAAATCATGATTAAGATTCACGCACATTCACTTTTGTTTTCACATGAATCTTCGGGATTTTACACGCGTGCACTTATCACTGGTGTTCACAGCAGCTTTTTAATGAAAGGAACTTTTAATAAAGAAGCAAAAAGCTTCTCTCTAAATTTAATATAAATCGCGCATATTCACTTTTGTTTTCACAATTTGAGCACTACGGAATTGTAGGGTCATCTCGATCAACACTATGGGTTTCAGAGAGGCATGTGACGAGCTCGAGCCAACGTCAGCATTCTCACAGCGATGAGGTGTAGTTAAAGATGGAGTGGTAAAACAGACCTTCCTTCATTCGTTTTTCACCGAGGACTAGGCACTTCTTTCTTTCGTCCTTCGTCCCCCGGGATGAGGTTTTATCAACGTTGCAGTCAGCCGGAAAATAGATAACAATGGTTTCCTTAGCAAGTAACATCCTGGCGTCTTATAATATAAGGGCTTAAATAATGCAGTCGTAGCCATGATACACTCCAAAACAATCTTTATTAATGGTAGTAGGCTGGTATCGATAACACTTCACATCCACACTCCGCAAGGGAGGGGATGGACAAGACTTTGGACAATTCCGGAACAATTTATCAGGATCAGAACATCATGGAAAAAGCCATGCGAAAAGCATTGCTCTCGCTTTTATACTAACACAGATTTGAGTAAACAGGCACAGTCGTTGGCATTCTTGTATCCTTACGCATTAAGGAAAATCATTTCATGCTTCCTTATATGGAAGTAAAAGGGGGAGAGATTCTATAAATAACTCAATCGTATGTTTATCAGCCTTGAATTCCCAAAATAGAATCTCTCTACGCTTATTCTTTAACAAAGACATTTTATTAAAACGAAAGAGATTTAATTCTTTTATTAATACAAAAGTATTATACTTTTTGTATTACATATATATATATATATATATATATATATATATATATATATATATATATATATATATATATATATATATATATATATATATATATATAAAAATTTTTGATTTTATCTTAGAAATGAAATAGAGAAGAAGACGAAATTCTAGATGATCCATGACAATTTAATAAAAAATTATAGAATTAGAAGATAATATTTATATAAACTTCGTTTGATTACTATTTTAAGTGCAAATTTCTCACTCCTAAAATCCACTAATGTTGCATACAGAAAATGTAAAAAAGCGGCGGAGACGATAGAATAAAATCGGACGGGGGAAAATAGGAAAAATATTGAATTCAAAAGACCATATCATGCGTAAGAATTTTTAAAAAAAAAAAATAGAAAAGTAAGAAATAATAATATATTTTCATAAATTTGTATTCGCCACAAAGCTAAATATTTTTTAATAAATATATCGAATCGCGAAATCCATTGATTTGTGTTTTTAATTTTAAAGTGAAAACTGAAGAGAACAAATTTACATCTTTTAACTCGTTGAATGCCACGCTAAATTTACATGGCTTGCTCGTCTGGCCACACGGTAAATAACTACAAACTAAATTTGCAAATATAGACAGATTTTTTTAGTTTATAGAAGTTTTTGCATGACATATTTTTGGTTGGTTGGTTGGTAGGGGATCTCTGCTTCACGCTTTTATCCCCTCTGCTGAAGAATGGAGTTTTAGCTGAGTTGTATTGTTGCTGGTGATGATGATGACGATGAGAAGTGAGAGTGAACGCACATATTTTCTTCTTTCTTTTTTCTTTATAAAAAGTTGGGCACCTGGGCCGCGCAGCGGCCCCTATCCCATACATCTAGAAATTTACATAAGTTTAAAGTGATAACATTTTGAATTTAGCAGTCGATGTGGTAGCTAATAAAAAATTACAAGCACTTTGCTTGGGTAAATAAACATTTGAATATCGAAACTAAATTTACACATATAAATATAAACATAATTTGAAATATATATACATAGGTTGACATAGATAAATATAGTAGGTATAACATTTGAATATCGAATCTAAATTGTCACATATTTACATATATAAATATAAACATAATTTGAAATATATATACATAGGTTGACATAAATAAATATAATAAATATAACATTTGAATATCGAATCTAAATTGACATCTGTTGACATATATAAATATAAACATAATTTGTAATATATATACATAGGTTGACATAAATAAGAATTAACAGAAATTGATGCATAATAAATTTCTACATTTAACTAGCATATGTTTAATTAGGATATATATTAAAAGTCTAGAATTTAGAGTTCAATGTTGAAATGAAAAGTCCGGAATTGAGAAATAAAATGTCACTGAACTAGAGCGCACATATTTTATAAAAGTGGTTAATTGTATATGCCTACGAATTGTTTAAAAATAGTGGTGGGTAAAAATCTACTAAATTGAATTTATTAAACCAAGAGTCACAATAATTAAGCAAATTTTGAACACATTTTCTGCAATTCCATAAAAGAGTGTTAATTTTATAGTTCTATTTATAGTTTTAATTTTATATGTTATACGCTGTCAGCCAGCTGTTTTTCGCGGCCTATGTGAAAAGGTCAGTGTCAGAAAGCGGTGGCAGACGCAGCCTAAATGTAATTTCAGTGTCAGCCACCGGTGGTTGACACAGCCTAAATGTAATTTCAGTGTCAGCCACCGGTGGTTGACGCGGCCTAAATGTAATTTCAGTGTCAGCCACCGGTGGTTGACGCGGCCTAAATGTAATTTCAGTGTCGGTCACCGGTGGTTGACGCGGCCTAAATGGAAAGTCCAGTGACAGCCACCGATGGCTGACGCGGTGCTCAACGTGTTAATAATGATATTAACAGCACTTTTTAAGTTTTTAAAGGCTTCTTAAACCCAATAAGTATTTCGTTTTTAGGAAGATTTCGAAAACGGGTGGACAAACATAATTATTTTATTTATGTAGAGGAAAATTTAGAGTCCTAAGTTATTTACTTTTTAGAAGCGCCGCTTAGATAAATGTTTAATGAGTACTTCCAACTACTGCTTTCCCCCTATTTCCAGAAAGTCTGAAAACGATTCTGGGATCTAACTATTACCAAACCAGAGTCGAAGTCCAGCAAGTTTTTTTTTTTTTTTTAAACTTAGATACACGCAAACTGTCCTTAACTCCATGTCCCAAATAAAAGCATAGTGGGTGTATTTCTGAAATACCGGATAGTGGTTTTACCGTCGGTACTGAAAACGCCACTTTCAACGTGAAGTTTAATGTGTATAATTTTAAACTAATTGCGAAGCTCGAGTATTAGTTATATAGGTGCCAATCTAGATTCCAAATTTACTTATTTTTTAATGACATTGCAGAAAGAGAATATTTTAATAGTTCCTCAAAATGTTTTCCTGATATTTTCGGAAGCTCTGAAAATGGTTCTAGGAACAAACTTCTAACAAATAGAAGTCGACTCAGATACATGCCAATTGTCCTCAACTCCGACTCCTCATCCCAAATAATAACATCTACCAAAACACACACCAGAAACCACAAGTCAAAATGCTTGATGACTTCATTCTGCACTCACGCATAAAATAACAAGTTCGTGGGTAACCATTTCGTTCTTTTCGCGCTTGAGAACTTCTTCTGTTTTCTCTTCCCAAAATGCTTTTAGTCTTCTAGCGCAAAAAAAAAAATAAAACATTCAATGCAAAATCCATTACAAATCAGAAGCCATCATTATGGTAAAAACTAATAAATAAAAAAAAAATAAATATGCTTCCCTTTCCTCCACTCTCCTCGGATGCTGCTGGTGTATTCTGATTCGAAATTCTGTGGAACAAATGCAGGTGTTTCTTCTGACCATCATTTCTAGGGCCTTGGCGTAATGATCGTTTGTCCTTGATCACGGTCGTTGAGCTAAAGCTAGAAATTACACATATAAAGTCGCTCATTTCGTAAATTATCTGGAGATAAATCAATTTTTTGCATTTAATTTATTATCTTTGCACTTAATTTCTTCAAGGAATGAAATGGATGCTCAATGCCCAATATGGAATCGAATATTAAAATACTGATACAAACACAAATATCGTACTAAATCGTTCAAACATCGTATCACCACGTAACACCACAAAATACACACACATATCCAATATCGTACCTTGGCCGGAAATGCCAATATATATATATATATCTTGGCATTTCCGGTAAAATTAAATTCCTAGTGCACTTCAGCATCCAAATAGAGTCTCGGTGCTGCCATCTAGTGTGGCAGAAACAAGACGTCAAAATTAACATGGCAACGGTATCTCACCCATTGTGGTGGTCCTGAAAGAGTGGACACAACTTCTGGAGAACGCACTAGGTCTGCTCATCCGGAAGACTGATTGTGCAGCTCATAGGAAATAAAATATATATATAGACCCGGTCAATATTAATTATAACCAATAAATTTTGGTCAATGTGATTAAACCGGTTTTTGGGACATGGGTGTACCTCTTTGTATATGTGTTACGGTTAAAATGATAAATCCGGGTATTATTAATAATAACCGGTCAAAATTAATAATAACCGCTTCTGTTAGTCAAAGTGATAAATTAAAAGGGGAGGTTTCCGTATCTGTGGTAGAATAATCGCCAAGTCTTGACTACTTCCACAAGCAGCAGTTCATGAGAAACTTACAAAAAAAAAATATTTAAAAAAGAACATCATCGAAAGGGACCAACGTGAAGGGTGTTACTCGTTGCCCTCCCCCTAGGCAAATATTAAATTGTTTTATTTTTTAATTTTTCCAGTTTAAAATGAATATGGAGCCTTGGCGATTGTAGTTGGCGTGGCAGATTACGATACGGAAATATCTCTAATAAAAACGTGAAAGAATGGCATTGATCAAACTTTATTGGTTATTATTAATGATAACCGGTTAATGTGATGATGAATTCGCTTAAACTATTCACTTTAAACGGCTTATTGGTTATTATCAATATAACCGATATAGCATATAATAACATTGACCGTAACATATATAATATACAGGCGTGCATCAAATATTGTACTAAATCACTCAAATATTGTATCAGGGAACTAAAGCCCAAAATTACATATAACACACGTTGCCTAATTTGTAAATTATACTTTGTTTCTACTGCAGGAGATTTTTGAACGATCTTAAATATTTTTCTTTCACTGTTTTCAAGTCTGCAAATGGTTTCTCTCTACCAAATGACGCCTTTAAATGACCTTTTTGGCCATTTTGTAAATTGTAAGTAGTTAAATATTTTTTTCTTATTCAATTCTTATTCGAAAGCGAAATAGATGCTGCGATGAATAATATGGAACATATCAAAATACTACTGATATTCATATAAATATTCAATAACGTGTTAATTCGTATTGTTGATCTAAAGCAAGGTTTCCAACTTACATGAGTCCGGGGGCCACTATTAAAAACACAAAACAAATGGCGGGCCGCAACTTTATCAAAATTTTTTGTAGGACTCTTTTATGTTTGAAGGAACATTAAATATTACTGTCAGATTTTTACCAAGTTGTACAAAACAAAAGTATTGAGCTACAAATTAAAATAAGAAGTAGATTTTTAAAATATTTAATTGTTATTAATAATATTTTTTTTAAATATTAAACAAATAATTAAAATTCGGGCTACAATAACTTTAATGCGCACCTCTGTATTAAATAATTAATGCGCAACAGATATCTAATTGTTAAGATATAAAACTTTAAAAAGGTTGGTATTAAAACTTACATAGTAGCACACAAAATGTTCAATGAGAAAATTGAGGTTTGTCTGCTGCAACCACCAGATATTTACATTTAAAATTTACAAATGTGTGTGTTTGTAAATATTTTCGTCCAAAATGAAAGGTTTCAAAAAGCTAAATCGGAGAATTTCTTCAAGAAAATTTCTGATACGCACATGCTAAATTATATTCACAAAATGAAATAAAAAAGAGCAAAATTATTTTTGTATTACATGATTATTTTTGTATTTGAATAAATATCTTCTTGGATGCAAAACCAAAGAAATAAATTTTTTTGCACCATTGGTATGTTAAATTTCACAGAAAAGAAGAAATTAGGTTTTTATTAACGAGAAAAGTATTTTAAACACATATAGATTTTTATACGAAAATTGTCCACAAAAAAAAAAAAAAAAAAAAGACAACTAATATATTTTAGTTCGTGGGTCGCCAGTTGGAAACTCCTGAACTAAAGCCACAAATTACTCATAAATCGCCTATTTTGAAACTTGTCAATAGAAAAATCAATTTTTTAGAAGTTAATTTCTTAGCCAGAAATAAAGATAATTTTTTTCTCTCTAAAAGTTTGTCTATTTTAATCAAATACAAGACATACGATACAGAGTGATAATCCTTTTTTCGCAAAAGCATTTTTTCAGAGTGAATAGAAAAGTATTTTGATCTTTTAGACTGAAAACTTGTTTCAAAGAACCGTAGAGAATAGGCTGCATTATATCAGGGCTAAAGAGAATAGAAGGGCTGGTTCACTCCTTTGAAGAAACTCTCGCCGCGCCAATCCTCCGATTTTCTCTAGCGACGTCACTTAGGCGCAAAACTTGCACTTTTACTTCAAGAACAGAGCGTTCGGCCTTACTAGCTCTAACTAATATTGGAGCATTTCTTTTTGTGACATATTCTAAGACATTTGTTATTTTCTATTATGACTTTCCTCAGTTTTTGAAGGGAATTTACAAAAATTTAAAACTATTAACAGGGGTCTGTTTAGAAGAAATTTGGGTCCGTTAACGGTCACAAAATATCTTTTCATAAAAACGGGCCCTTCAAAAAATATATTTTAACTTGAAAACGAAACCGCCGCGTTACTTCAGAAAGAAAGGCAGGTGAAAAAAATTTTAAAAAAACGGATGAAGTCAAAGAAAACTAAAAGTAAAAAGTATAAATAAAATATATTGTATAGTTGAAATTCTCCTAATTTCATAACATATTTTTTAATGCAGTTATTCTAAATATTTATGATTTTTTTAAAAATTATATTCTCTTAAATTTAAATATCTATAAATTATATAATCTTAAATTTAAATATCTATAAGCAATTGTAAAATTTCTAATGTCATTATGAACCTAAATTATTATTTTGCTTCAGTAATTAGCGTTTAAGGTTGATGTTTCCTAATGGTTAAGTACGAACAAATTGCTATTAACGGCATATTTTAAAATCAGGGATTCTAAATTTAACTCAACTTATTGCTATAAAAGAATAAGTAGATAAAAAAAGGGTCGATATATGCTTTCATTTTTCTTAATAATAAAAGTTAAAACTGAACTTTTTAAAATAAAGTATTTATAGTGTCATTTTCGCCAACTAGTAAAATATTTTTATAAGTTTAAAATGGTATTTTTTTAATATAATGGCCAATAATTTTTTTTTGAACTATGTTTATGAACGGAAATAATGTGTTAATTACGCAAAGTTTGAAAGCTAATAACCAGAAAAAGTCTAACTTATTTTTACAAAGAGAAAGATGCAAAGTTATCATAATATCTTTGCTTGTGATCTCCAAGATCTGTGGACCCAGTGACGTCATGTGGAGGGAAATCGTAGCTTCAGCTCTAAGAGCGGAGTGAACTAGCCCTTCTATTCTCTTTAGCCCTGGCATTATATACCCCACGGATGAGGAGAGCGAACTACTACGCTTTTTGCAAAATATTGTATTGAGTGTTACACATTTAAAAACAAAGGCTTACAGAACTTTAAGTCATTTAGCTGATATTATAATCTTTTGAATCATTTACATATAGTTGTGAAGAAAATAACTTTAAATCAAATTTACAAAAGGACGAATGGCATTAAAACATAATCCTCGCTACCACTAAATGAAATGTTCCAAAAAGCGTAGACAGTTGTCATTCCTGATTGATAACCTTGTTTGCTTGAGGTTAACATTACAACAAAAATCACTTATCCAAAAATTTAAGTACTTTTAAAACAAAACTCTTACTAGTTTCTTTTCATATTAATGTATCAACTCAAATGCAAATGCTGTCCAAGGCAGCCATCACCTCCTACATCAAAAAGCCTCCACACGGTCTTTTATAAGTAGTCCGCGCAGACTATTTAAAAAGTGAAATAGTTGTGCGCATGAACCCAAAACCTTTTATAAGAGCAATTGAGAGAAATTCATCATATATATTTAAGAATTTAATCTGTAGTGGTTGACAAGTGAAGAAGGCAAACCGATAATATTCATAAATAAAACAAATTTGCTACCACTTTCTTATTTTAATTAAATTTTGTATTAAATGACTCGTTCGGAAAGTGGATATTCTTCACAGTGTTCTGATCAGACTACCTATAAAAAACCGTGTGGAGGCAGCTGGGCTAATAAGAAACTGCTAAACGACGAGTTCGCGTTTACAAATATAGAGATACAGCCACAAGGCGACGAGTCCGCTCACGATTTTTTTCCCTATTCCATTGATTGACTTTTTGAAACTGCCATACAATCAGAAGTATACTGATAAATGCAACAGAATCAATGTGGAGTAGCATGGAGGCGAAAAACAATCTGTGAATACAAGTTCTTACAGGCGAATCGGTTGGATGGTGGATGCCGCTAGTAAATTATTAATGTGTTATAAACAGGCCACTGTGGATCAGGGGACAGAGCGCTCGCCTGCTAATAAGATGACCCAAGTTTGAAAAACAGTGGTGGCTGGTTAATACGAATTCCGTTCCAAGTTCACACAGTTCTGACGTAAAATATCCTCAGTGGTAGACGGATCACAGGTTAGAATAATCTTGCTGTCGGTCTAACCTTGAGAGGTTTGCGTGGTTTCAATCTCCGTGTAACGCAAATGCGAGTTAGTTCCGTCAAAAAGTCCACCACGTAACCTAGCTTGTTCCAATGCTTGATCCAAGAATTCCCTTATCTTTTGGGTTGGATTCAAAATTACTAGGCTACAGAGTTGAAAATTGATATTCGTAAACTCAGAATTGAGTCGGCTGTTCAACGCATGTTAAAAAATATGTTCTTAGTTGATCCGAGTGTTTGAAAACAAACACTAAGCCATTTTTTGTAGTGATATTCTAAATTTTACCCCCCCCTGCTTTCCTACCCACATATTTAATTAATAATCATTGTTTTTGCCCCTTCTCTTTTACTCTGTTTACAACTCATTGCAAAGAATTTACCAGACAATGAATTTTCAAAGTGATTTTTTTAAAAGCATGGTGTAACGATTATCTTGAAAAATGATACATCCGAAACGTTGTATAAAAAGTGCGGGCAGAAACCATTTAACAAATGTTAATAACAATAAAAGAAAACGTGCACGACCGTTTATAAGTCCCATCATTCATAAACATAATAAGACTGCATTTAATAATCCATAATCGCCAAACACAATCTGGAAGTTTTTTTTTTTTCTTCTGAGAATGATTTGAAAATGGATGGATTCGAATTTTTTGGTCACACCCTGTCCGGGGCTGTACTACGATCATTAATTTCTCAAATTTGAATCAATAAGTTCGATGCAAAGATTTCGAAGAATAAAAAGTGCTAAGATGGGATCCCCTTTCAATCCTTAATTGTGAATGCTTCATATTCATAGAGGTAGTTAGGTATTATTAGGCTCCAATTACATTTCCTTTGCCGGGGTTAATTGCAAAATGATGCAAAACAGTGACCAGGTTGCTTCCTGCGATGACCTTCGGAATGCACCAGAAACGCGGACATCTGTATGCATTTGGAATAGCCGAGAAAAACAGAAGTCTGATCGAAATAATCTTGATTGTTCGGGATGCAAAAGCAGCTGAGGAATTTTTGCCTCCGCGTTTTTTTGGTTTTTGCAAGAATAATGCTTTGATTGTCTTTGTTTAATTTCAATTCTTTAACCATATTGAACTCTGCTCGAGAAAGTTCTGTATTTATTTTAAAGATATGTTTATTTCTAAAACGTTTTATTTAAAGAAAAATATGATTAATAATTGGTTATTATGCAATAAAAAAATATGTTTAGGATAATGTAGAATGTTTTGTAAAATAATTTTTTTTCTCTGTGTTCTTTCTTTTGTAAGAATAATATGATATTTCAGTTGCTTTCTTTTACTTTGTGTCCTGTAATGCTTTTGAACTTAACTCAAAGAATTTTTTTTAATTTGGAAAATTTGTATATATGACTGTAATGTTTTTTTAACAAAAATATTTTTGATTTTGTATGTAATTAGTTATTACGAAAAAAATAGTTTTCTTGAAATAATACAGATTGATTGGGAGGCAAGTAGCCGTGAAATGTTTGCTTCCGCGTTTCTGTTTTGCAAGAACAATGCAATATTTTAATTATCTTTGTTTAATTTTAGTCTTTCAACAATGATGATTTTAGCTCCAAGTATAAAAGTTTGTTTTTATTTGTAAGGTTTGTTTCTTTCTGAAACGCGTAGTTTTTTAAAAAAAAAGATGATTATTATACATAATTAGTTATTACGAAAAAAAATCAAAAGACTGTTCGAAATAATCTAGATAATTTGGGAGATAAAAAAATTTCCTCCATGTTTTTCCGTTTTACAAATATAATGTAATATTTTAATTGTATTTTAATAATGAATTTAACTCTAAGTATAGAACTTTGTTTTAATTTTTAAGATATGTTTGTTCCTAGTTCAGTTTTAAATACGATTATTGTATACAATTATTATGAAAAAAAGGGAAGCCAGCTCATTCTTTTTATGCAAATGATCTTAGCTCAAAGAAATTTGTTTTAATTTGAAAAATTTTTATTTATGAATGTAATGTTTTTTTTTTAATATATGATTTTGTATATAATTAGTTATTACGAAAAAAAAAGGTCTTCTTGAAATAATCTAGATTGATTGGGAGGCTAGTAGTCGAGAAATTTTTGCTTCCGCGTTTCTGTTTTGCAAGAACAATGCAATATTTTAATTATCTTTGTTTAATTTTAGTCTTTCAACAATGATGATTTTAGCTCCAAGTATAAAAGTTTGTTTTTATTTGTAAGGTTTGTTTCTTTCTGAAACGCGTAGTTTTTTAAAAAAAAGATGATTATTATACATAATTAGTTATTACGAAAAAAAATCAAAAGACTGTTCGAAATAATCTAGATAATTTGGGAGATAAAAAAATTTCCTCCATGTTTTTCCGTTTTACAAATATAATGTAGTATTTTAATTGTATTTTAATAATGAATTTAACTCTAAGTATAGAACTTTGTTTTAATTTTTAAGATATGTTTGTTCCTAGTTCAGTTTTAAATACGATTATTGTATACAATTATTATGAAAAAAAGGGAAGCCAGCTCATTCTTTTTATGCAAATGATCTTAGCTCAAAGAAATTTGTTTTAATTTGGAAAATTTTTATATATGAATGTAATGTTTTTTTTTTAAATATATGATTTTGTATATAATTAGTTATTACGAAAAAAAAAGGTCTTCTTGAAATAATCTAGATTGATTGGGAGGCTAGTAGTCGAGAAATTTTTGCTTCCACGTTTCTATTTTGCAAGAACAATGCAATATTTTAATTATCTTTGTTTAATTTTAGTCTTTCAACAATGATGATTTTAGCTCCAAGTATAAAAGTTTGTTTTTATTTGTAAGGTTTGTTTCTTTCTGAAACGCGTAGTTTTTTAAAAAAAAGATGATTATTATACATAATTAGTTATTACGAAAAAAAATCAAAAGACTGTTCGAAATAATCTAGATAATTTGGGAGATAAAAAAATTTCCTCCATGTTTTTCCGTTTTACAAATATAATGTAGTATTTTAATTGTATTTTAATAATGAATTTAACTCTAAGTATAGAACTTTGTTTTAATTTTTAAGATATGTTTGTTCCTAGTTC
This sequence comes from Parasteatoda lunata, assembly GCA_949128135.1. Taxonomy (NCBI): domain Eukaryota; kingdom Metazoa; phylum Arthropoda; class Arachnida; order Araneae; family Theridiidae; genus Parasteatoda; species Parasteatoda lunata. The sequence continues at coordinate 69,310,162 of OX421978.1, read as the reverse complement.
AGTTTTAAATACGATTATTGTATACAATTATTATGAAAAAAAGGGAAGCCAGCTCATTCTTTTTATGCAAATGATCTTAGCTCAAAGAAATTTGTTTTAATTTGGAAAATTTTTATATATGAATGTAATGTTTTTTTTTTAAATATATGATTTTGTATATAATTAGTTATTACGAAAAAAAAAGGTCTTCTTGAAATAATCTAGATTGATTGGGAGGCTAGTAGTCGAGAAATTTTTGCTTCCACGTTTCTATTTTGCAAGAACAATGCAATATTTTAATTATCTTTGTTTAACTTGAGTCTTTCAACAATGATGATTTTAGCTCCAAGTTTAGAAGTTTGCTTTTATTTATAAGGTTTGTTTTTATCTAATAGCGTAGTTTTAAAAAATGTGATAATTATACATAATTAGTTATTATGAAAAAAAATCATAAGACTTTTCGAAACAATCTAGATATTTTGGGAGATTAGTAGCCGTGAAATTTTTTCCCTCCGTGTTTTCTGTTTTGCTAGTATGATGTAATACTTTAATTGTCTTTGTATAATTTTAGTATTTTAGCAATAATGATTTTAGCTCCAAGTTTAGAAGTTTGTTTTTATTTTTAAAGTTTGTTTGTTTCTAAAACGGCTAGTTTAAAAAAAAAGATAATTATACATAATTAGTTATTATGAAAAAAATCATAAGTCTGTTCAAAACAATCTTGATATTTTGGGAGATAAGTATCCGAGAAATTTTTTCCTCCATGTTTTGGGTTTCGCAAGTATAATGTAATACTTTAAATGTCTTTGTTTGATTTTAGTCTTTTAACAATAATGATTTTAGCTCCAAGTTTAGAAGTTTGCTTTTATTTTTAAGGTATGTTTGCTTCTAAAATGTTTAATTTGAAAAAAAAAAATATTGTTTATAATTATTATAAAAAAAAGGGAAGTCATCTCAGTCTTTAAATGCAAATGAACTTAGCTCACAGAAATTTGTTTTCATCCGCAAATTTTGTCGATTTCTAAAAAGCTTAATTAAAACAAATATGATTATTATATGTTAGTTATTATGAAAAAAAAAATAATCATAAGTCTGTTTGAAACATTCTAGATATTTAGGAAGATTGGTAGCCGAGACATTTTTTCGTTCATTTTCTCTGTTTTGCAAGTATAATGTATTACTTAAATTATCTTTGTTTGATTTTAGTCTTTTAAAAATAATGAATTTAGCTCCAAGTATTGAAGCTAAATTCAATTAGTAATAGCAAGTAGCCAGAGGATTTTTGCCTGTTTTCTACTTACAAGAGTATTGCAATAATTTAATTCTCTTCGCTTGATTTTAGTTCTTTAGCAATAATTAACTTAGCTTCAAGTTTAGATGTAAGTTTTATTTAGTATGTAAATTTTATTTTTGTTTCTAAAACTTTTAATATAAAAAATATGATCATTGATTATAATTTGTTATGATTGAGAAACAAAGCAGAAGACTGATCGTAATAATCTAGATAATAGGTTCTCAACCTTTTTGGATTACATCCGGCTCTGAAAGTCAAAAACGTTTAAATGCCTCTTAGAAAAAAAAATATTGTTGAGTGCTTTGAAAAATTATTTAGAGCATTAACAGTAGCATCACTATGTATATATTATCGTTAAAGCTCTAAAGATGTTAGCATGAAAATTACCTAGCTAAGCTGCAAATTAACTAGGGTAATTTGTTAAACTGGGGAATCAAGAGCGTTAAAGCTCTAAAGATGTTGGCATGAAAATTACCTAGCTAATCTGCAAATTAACTAGGGTAATCTGTTAAACTGGGGAATCAAGAGCATTAAAGCTCTAAAGATGTTAGTATGAAAATTACCTAGCTAATCTGCAAATTAACTAGGGTAATCAGTTAAACTGGGGAATAAAGAGCATTAAAGCTCTAAAGATGTTAGTATGAAAATTACCTAGCTAATCTGCAAATTAACTAGGGTAATCTGTTAAACTGGGGAATGAAGAGCGTTAAAGCTCTAAAGATGTTAAATTAAAAGTAATTAAAGAAATGAAGAGTTTTGTTTGAATGTTTATGAATTACCTTATTGAATCTGCACTTTAACAAAATAATCTGTGAAATAATTTATTTCGATATTACTAGTATATTAATTATATTAACATATATATTCTCACCACTTACTTCTTCAGTTTCTGTTTTATACTCTTATGCATATGAAACATAAATTATATGTATCTTATTAATATTATATTGCAAACAAATATTATGTCATTCGGAAGCCGTGATACAATTTAAAATATTCTAAGGGTGCCAGAACTTGTAAAAATTTCGAAATCTAAAAAAGTTGAAGAGTACCTAAGTTAACAGTTTTGAATAAATATTACGATTCTACACAGACTACTAGCATATTATTAACCAATGAGCTTCATTTCATCTGATGGACAACCTTAGAATACCTCCACCTCAACACCTAAAAACGTTTGGGAGCACCTTATATAACAGTTATGAATAATTTTACGATTCCCAACAGATTACTAGCATATTATTAACTAATAGGCTTTGTTTCATCTGATGAAAAACCTTTGAATACCACCACCTCAACATCTAAAATAGTTCGGGAGCACCTTTTCTAACAGTTATGAATAACTATTATGATTTCTCAACAGAATACCAGCGTATTATTTACTAAAAAGAATATGTTTCATCTGATGGACAACCTTAGAATACCTCCACCTCAACACCTAAAAAAGTTTGGGAGCACCTTATATAACAGTTATGAATAATTTTACGATTCCCAACAGATTACTAGCATATTATTAACTAATAAGCTTTGTTTCATCTGATGAAAAACCTTTGAATACCACCACCTCAACATCTAAAATAGTTCGGGAGCACCTAGTCTAACAGTTATGAATAAATATTATGATTTCTCAACAGAATACTAGCGTATTATTTACTAAAAAGAATATGTGTCATCTGATGGACAACCTTAGAATACCTCCACCTCAACACCTAAAAAAGTTTGGGAGCACCTTATATAACAGTTATGAATAATTTTACGATTCTCAACAAAATACTAACATATTATTAACAAATAAGCTTTGTTTCATCTGATGAAAAACCTTTGAATACCAACACCTCAACATCTAAAATAGTTCGGGAGCACCTAGTCTAACAGTTATGAATAAATATTATGATTTCTCAACAAAATACCAGCGTATTATTTACTAAAAAGAATATGTTTCATCTGATGGACAACCTTAGAATATTTCCACCTCAACACCTAAAAAAGTTTGGGAGCACCTTATATAACAGTTATGAATAATTTTACGATTGCCAACAGATTACTAGCATATTATTAACTAATAAGCTTTGTTTCATCTGATGAAAAACCTTTGAATACCACCACCTCAACATCTAAAATAGTTCGGGAGCACCTAGTCTAACAGTTATGAATAAATATTATGATTTCTCAACAGAATACCAGCGTATTATTTACTAAAAAGAATATGTTTCATCTGATGGACAACCTTAGAATACCTCCACCTCAACACCTAAAAAAGTTTGGGAGCACCTTATGTAACAGTTATAAATAATTTTACGATTCCCAACAGATTACTAGCATATTATTAACTAATAAGCTTTGTTTCATCTGATGAAAAACCTTTGAATACCACCACCTCAACATCTAAAATAGTTCGGGAGCACCTAGTCTAACAGTTATGAATAAATATTATGATTTCTCAACAGAATACCAGCGTATTATTTACTAAAAAGAATATGTGTCATCTGATGGACAACCTTAGAATACCTCCACCTCAACACCTAAAAAAGTTTGGGAGCACCTTATATAACAGTTATAAATAATTTTACGATTCCCAACAGATTACTAGCATATTATTAACTAATAAGCTTTGTTTCATCTGATGAAAAACCTTTGAATACCACCACCTCAACATCTAAAATAGTTCGGGAGCACCTAGTCTAACAGTTATGAATAACTATTATGATTTCTCAACAGAATACCAGCGTATTATTTACTAAAAAAGAATATGTTTCATCTGATGGACAACCTCAGAATGTTTCCACCTCAACACTAAAAGAAGTTTGGGAGCGCCAAGTCTAACAGTTATGAATAAGTATTACGATTTCACCAGACTACTCGTCTATTATTCGCTAATAAGTTTTGTCTCATCTGATGAACAACCATAGAATACCTCCACCCCAGCACCTAAAAAAGCTTGGGAGCACCTAGTCTAACAGTTATGAATGAATAAGTATTACGATTTCTCACCAGAATACTCGTATATTATTCGCTAATAATCTTTTTTTCCATGTGATGAACAACCTTAGAATACCTCCACCTCAATATCTAAAAAAGTTTGAGAGCATCCAGTTATGAATAATATTACGATTTCTCACCAGAATACTAGTATATTATTCGCTAATAAGATTTGCTTCATCTGATGAACAACCATAGAATACCTCCACCTCAATATCTAAAAAAAGTTTGGGAGCACCTAGTTATGAATAAATATTACGATTTATCAACAGAATAATAGCATATTATTCACTAAAAAGCTTATGTTTCCTCTGATGAACAACCTTAGAATACGTCCACCTCAACAACTAAAAAAGTTTAATAGCACCTAGTGTAACAGTTATGAATAAATATTACGATTTTTCAACAGAATAACATATTATTTGCTTAAAAGCTTATGTTTCATCTGTTCACCTTATTCCAACTAAGTATCCCAACTGTTTCATCAAACTGTACGATTGCTAGGGGCTATTATATCAGCCAAGTTACATTGTGTTCAAGCTGCAAATGTTCATGTAAGCTTTCTTAATTCTTACATCGTTTTAAACAATATAGGGAATTTCACAATTAAAAGATTGATTATTTCTGAAATCCATCGCCGGTTTAGAGTAATTAATAAAATTGTTATCGATTTTTTTTATCGCCATAGAATTTTAATTCACTGTCAAAGAATGAAAAATTGTTTTTAAAGGAATGGATGCAATGTTTGTTGTTATATATTATTTTGAAATAAGGGAGATAATTAAAGAGGGGAGTGACGAAACAAATGAATGTAACTAAGCACATTATTATTTATTTTAAAAAAAATGCTTCTTTTAATCTTCTTATGTAGCGTCCTAAAGCCGAATTATAAATACAAGATAGAAAAAAAAAGGAAAATAAATAAATAAAATTACACCAAATTATTTTTATATAAAAAACGCTGGGAATATATGTACGGCGTAAATGATTAATGATTGTGATTTAACGCAATCAATATTTAGGAACTTAATCTTTGTTGGTCGCAGCAGTCTTTAGTTTTATCTAGGGGCTGCCGAAATTTTTTGGGCGAGTGCTAAATATCATAAAAAGGAAAACGCTATGTGTTTCATTGCCACATTTTCTTAAAAAATTTAAACAGTTAAAAAAATTCTTTTTTTGTAAGCGAACAAGGATATTTTTATGCAAGAAGTGAATTTTTTCAATGTAAATCTGATAACTGTAATTCCAAAACAAGTAATATAAAAAAAATATATATATTTAGGTCAATTCCTACTAAGGTTGATGTTAAGTTTAAGGTTAATGTGTAAGGTTAACAAAGAAAATTTTTATTTTAGTTACTTTTTAATTATTAATTAACCTTTTTTTCTCCCATATAAAACTAAAATTTATTAATTAAATTTAATTAATGAATTAATATTTGAAAAAAACTGTAGTAACATCAAGTGTCATCCTCTGCAAGTTTAAAAAAATGTATTTGAACTTGAATGGGTTAATAAAAAGTATTTTATTAACGATTGAAAATTTGAACAAGATATATAAATATATATGTATAGGCAGAGTGTGAAAGAAAAGCGTTGTATCAGACGTATAATCGAAAGTATAAATTTGGTGACGTGGCCACACGTGCTACCACGTATTGTTCTATATTGCATTTATTTGACGCTGCAAATATAAAATAATCAAATATTTAACTGTGCGCAATAGACTATTTTTTGTTGTTCAAATAGTTAGAAATTAAAACAGATGTTATTCTTAAAATATGTGAAAAACTGTATCGCTTATCGTAAAATTTAAAACAATGACTAACGCTTAACCAATCAGAAAATTCCATTTCGTTTTATGCTCATTCCTATTTAATTAATGAATTAATACTTGAAAAAACTGTATTAACATCAAGTGTCGTCCACTGCTTGTATTTGAACTTGAGTGGATGAAAAAAAAGTATCTTATTAACGAATGAAAATTTGAGCAAGATATAGGGAGAGTGTGAACTAATAATAGGAATTAAATAATGTTATAAGTAAAACAAAAATACCAAGTTAGGATTTATTGTTAATAAGCATTTCTGTTGATTAATTTTAGTAAATAATTTACGACGAGACTGCTGACACCATGTTTAAATGTAAAAAGAAAAAATAACAAAATGTCTGTAAAATGTCCGTACTTGTAAGCGAAGATGCAAAATATTTACAATAAAAATAGGCAATAAGATCTAAGTTTGCTAATATCATGTTGTGATCTTTCAAGATTGAACTGATATTTAAAACAAGAAAATACCTTCTAAACCTCACTTTTTCATTAATCTTACAACCAGCGTTCAAAAGCCCACTCAATTCTGAGTTTATAATTATCAATGTTCAACTCCGTAGCCTAACAATTTTGGTCCCAATCCAGAAGACAAGGGAACTTTTGGATTAAATAGTGGGAGAAATTTGCCTTCCAGGAGGACTTTTCGATGAAACTAACCAGCATTTGCGTTACATGAAGAGGCAAACCTCACATGGTTAGCCAGATGGCAAGGGGATTCTAATCCACGATCCGTCAACCACTATGGATTCCTTACGTCAACATTGTGGTCAAGAGCAGAGTTCGTATCAACTGGCCACCGCTATAATTCGAACTTGGGTCAGCTCATTGGGAGACGAATGCTCTATACCCTGAGCCGCCGGAGCTCCCTAAACTTCGTTAACAGCAAACTACGTTCCACCTTCTAATTTGTTTTAAGTATCTTTTAGCTTGCCCACATCAAAAATCTAAACCTATACCCAGGGCTGTGAACTGCGAAGCTTTTTGCCAAACATTTTATAGAGTGGTAGAAAATTAAAAAACAAAGCCTTCTAAACTTTAAGAAATTTCGACAACATTTTAAAAGCCTCCCTACGACAAGGAATTTAAAAGTGTGGGCGTAATTATCCCTACTATACAAGTTTTACTATTTAATTCACTACCGATTTAATAAATCTTTTTTGGAAACCGGAACAGTAGGCATCCCTGGTATAGAAATCTAATGTATGCTACAAGAATGTTATCAAAATTGAAGAGGTGGCGAAATTAGGAAACAATAGGTTCAATAGCTTGCTACCGCTTGAATTTTTCGGTGCACCTTTTACAGCCCTGTAATAATAAAATATTTATACTGTCATTTTTCTTTTTTTAGAAAATAAAAAGGGACCGTACATTTAAAAGTACTCTGAAGTTTGTAAAGTCTTGATTACGCAATACAACTTTGCTGACTTAATACACTAACAGGCCTACCAACTACTACGCTTTTTGCAAAATATTTTGCATAGTTGTAGACATTTAATTGCCTAAACTTCATCTCATCTCATATGTGGTGGTTATCTTAGCATCAGCCGGGCTCTAACTAATTCCCCTGAGTGGGAATAAATAATAAATAGCCGAAGCGCAACTGAAAGGTGAAAGTTGGAGTTCAGTAACATTTACTGAGAGAAAATTAAAGTGAAATAGAGAGATTAAACAAACAAAATTAAGAGAGAGAAGAGGTTTTTGTGGCATACTGCCTCGCCTCCCCTGGAGGTATTACCCCCGAGCTTCTCAGGTGCACAGTAGCCACATAGCCTCGGAAAAATACATAAAAAATGCGCAAAATATATACAAGTATTTACAACTATTTACAAAATTTACGGGACAAAACTCCATCGGATAGGTAAAAGGCGGTTTCCGGGCTATATTTTATGTTGTCTTTGATAAGCTCAAAATCAAAGTTTTTAAAGTAGTTGCACGTATGACAAGTGAGTGCATCTCTGAAGAAACTTGCACATAGTTCAGCTATGTGTTCGTCTATTTTGTTGATTTTTAAATCTCTTCTTAGATCTTTGATTCTCATGGATGTGGGGGCTCCCGTGATGTATCTGAGAAATTCATTTTGAGTTCTCTCCAGTTTCTTCTTTTGAGTGGCAGTGGTTGTGCTCCATGCAGGGGCTGCGTAGCTGATGATCGGTCGAATGCATTGGAGGTATAGGGTTCGTTTTGTTTTGAGTGCAAGTTTTGAGTTATAGCTTAATATTGGTTTCAGAGCTCTATAGGCCCCTTGCGCTTTGCTAAGAATATTATCAATATGGGAATTCCTGTTTAAAGTACTAGTAAGAGAATTGCCTAAACCAGAGATGCAAACTTGCTCCGGACAGCAAATATATATTTTAAAGTGGTAGAGTTTATCAATTGTGATTCTTGGTTTAATAAATTCAATTTAGTAGATTTTTATCCACCACTATTTCTAAACAATTCGTAGGCTTATATAAATCACCACTTAATGATACTTATGTCATGCTATACCTTTTAAAAAACAAGCAAAAATAGTCAATTATTTGCAAAATTTACTTTGTAGTGCTGGATGCTGGATATGTAGGGTACCTCGCCACCAACCGATTTATCTTATACTGGTTTGTTCTCTACTCAAAAGTTATGAAGGAACAAGCTTATACTGGTAACTTTGTAGTTATTTCCGAACTATTTACATATCAATTTTTAAATCATGTATATGTAATGGCGTGGAAAATAAGTTTAAATGAATAAAATATATATATATTAAAGCATGAACTTACTACTACAAGCCCTGCACTAGATAGGAAAGCTTTTCCCAGTGATAGCAGAATTTGCGTTTTAATCTCTGATTCTTAACACTAGGTTTACCTGGCGCATCATTTTGACACATTTCGAATTTTATTAGGAAAATTACAAAACCGGTTTGCATTTTTATTTTATCTCTTATAATAACTTTAATCCATTGATCGAGGTAAATATATATTGAAGTCTATTTTCTTCAAAAGCGTTGAAATTCTCTTTGTGGTATACATATCTCTACGGATATGTGTCAATTTGACGCGATCGTAATTTAGACAAAATTTTGAGTAAACATGCAAACCTCATATCAATAATAAATAGGAATGTACCGACAATACTTCGATCCGATATCGTTATCTAAAATAAAATAATCGATAAACAACTATTGCCGATAAGCAATAATAGAAAGAACAAAAGCAGAGTCCAATTGATGTCAGAGTGTCAGATTTCGAAGGTTTCATTTGCTTAGTTCGAATATTGAAAAATAAAATACTAGAATATTTCATAAATATATATTTCATACTTTCATTTTTTATAGCATATAATTGCATTGATTTTTAAGTGCAGATTTGTCAACTGCTCCGCACACGCCAAAATAATTATTTTTAAAAAAAAACGGTAAATAACTACAAAGTAAATATTGCAAAAATCAAATGCTGAATAATATAAGCCTACGAATTATTTAGAAACAGTGGTGGATAAAAATCTACTAAATTGAATTTATTACAGCAAGAATCACAATTGATAAACTACCACTTTAAAATATATATTTTCTATCGGGAGCAAGTTGGCATCGCTGTAAGTGCTGTTATACGTATTCGTTCATGCGTCAAATTGACGCGTGTTCGTAGAGATAGGCATATGAGAAACGTCCGTAAACCTATCGTTAATGCTTCTTCATCATCAACTCAACCTCTCCAAAACTGATTCTCGGAAAACTGTAAATTTCGCATCGAATTATGTTTAAATCTCTCTCCCAAACCGGATAAAAGCGAATAGCACAGATCCTCTTCATCATCCCCAACTCAACGCAACTCAGAAGCATTGAGAAGAGTTAAAATATTTTTTTTCCCTATTTAATTGTTTATGGGTGATTCTTTTTAAACATGACAATTCGAACCAAAACATTTCTTCAAATTTAAAGTCTTCAAAATAATCTAAATATTTTTTTGTATACTTCTTCAGTTGCACTTATTAATATCTTACAGACAGCAGTGTAATTTATTGACATTTGATCGAGAAAAAAAAATAAAATAGAAATTCACCAAATCTTAAATGCCAGGAAAATGACATATTAGCTTAGAAGTTTAAAAAACAGTCATTTGAAGTTAATAGTAAGTAACTCAACTTAAGCCTTTATATTAGATGGACTATAAATTGCTTAAATTCATTCTTTTTATCCACTGTAGAGATAATTTAAAAAAAATTGTTTGCTGATATGTAGAGATTAAAATTGTGTATAATAATCAATCATTAAATAAATAAATAACTTTGATTACATCCAATGCTCTTCATAATCATACATAAACTTGGTATTAGGTTACCATTTCTTTCCCTCCTTACAGTATTAGCAGTCAAAAAAACTTTCTGGTAACACTTCAATGACCTGGCATTCATAAGCCAGGATAATGACAAATTCGCCATTTTATAGCATATAACTTTACTTTAATTTAATATTTTGGCCTAAGACTTGCTTTGCTTTATTTAAAAGAACTGGGCACCTGGGCCGCGCAGCGGCCCCTATCCCATACATCATGAAATAAACATTGGGTTAAAAAACATTTTGAAATTTTGCAACAATGTGGTGGCAAAAACAGAAAAAAACAAAAATAAAATTTATAAATTTACAGTTGATGATTTGGAGTTTGCAGATTGAGTGTTTACATATTTGAAGATTCTATTGTGGTGTTTTGTAATGCAGTATAATTTTTATTGGATTTATTAAAGATTTATTAGAGTTCTATTTGAAAGTTCTGGTTTTATTTAGATGTTGCTACTGTCGGTTTTCAGGATTCTGTGAACTAGGTGGAGGAAGTTGATGAGGGATCTGGATACAGGATGAAGAATAATCTGGATGAGGAAGTTGATGAGGAATCAAGTTGATGGATTGAAGGCTTTGTTGTAATGCTGGATGAAACAGACGATGCAGGTTGATTTTCAGATGATTCAGGAGATTTATTGAAAAAGTGATGCCGGCTGGGATCGAACCTGAGATCAGTGTGGTGGTAGGCGGATACTCTACCGATGAGGCTGTGATGGTATATTTTTATTTTTGTTGGTAATGATGAAAGGAGGCATCTGATGTATAAAAGGCTGCTATTGGTCTGAGGTGAGAATCTTTTTTGTAGTTTTCGAAGGAGAAGATCTGGTTGAAATTTGCTGCTGTGCATTCTTCGGCTTTTTTGTAAAAATCTGCGTTTAGTTTGTTGATATATTCAGAGAGAGGAGGGATTTTGAGGTCTTGGTGGATGTTTTTATTTCGGATGAACCAGCGGGCACGGGTGATTTTTCTGAGGAGTTTATTCTGGGTTTGATTAAGTTTTTTCATTAAGTGATCTGGAATTGTTGCCCAGGCAGGGGATGCATAGGTGAGGATGGGTCGGATCATGCTTGTATAAAGTAGTTTTCTGAGATTTAATGAGACGTTGGAATTTTGAATAAGTGGTTGTATGGAATATGCTGCTGCCATTGCTTTGTCGGTGATTTGTTTAACATGATCTGTCCAGGAGAGTTTGCTGTTGATGATTAAACCGAGATATTTTGCTTTCTTGACTATTGGAATGGGGGTATCAAAGAGTTTGGGTATGTAATTTTGCTGGATTTTGATTCTTCTTTTTTGGATTATGAGGAGTTGTGATTTTTCTGCGTTTACTGTGATTTTCCATTGGTTGCACCAGTTTTCGACTTCTATTAGTTGATCCTGTAGTTTAAGTAAAGCTTGATTTGGGTTTCTTGATTTAATTATTATTCCTGTGTCGTCTGCATAATATGCTGTGATACTATTGTAGTCTGCTTTGTTTATGGGGAAGTCGTGTGTATATAGAATGTAGAGTATCGGACCCAGTATGCTGCCCTGAGGGACTCCAGCTGTGATTTTTCTTTGTGTTGATTTTTGATTTTGTAGGTTGACTTGAAAGGTTCTATTGGTTAAGTAGCAGGATAGTAATTTAATGATGCCGGGAGGAAAGTTTAATTGGATGAGTTTGTAGATTGTTCCGGTATGCCATACTTTGTCAAAAGCTTTTGAGATGTCTATCATGAGGAAAACTATTGCTTCTTTGTTAATGAGTGCTCTGCCAGTGTAGTCAATTATTCTAAGTAGCTGTTTTGTTGTGTCGAGTTTTTCGCGGAATCCGTATTGTTCGTCTGGTAATATTGTTAAAAGAGGTTTCATTCTGTTGTATATTATTTTTTCGTAGATTTTTCCGATGATGTTCAGTAGGCTTATTGGTCGATAGTTCTCAGGGCAGCTTGGGTTTTTGTTTGCTTTGAGAATGAGTATTACTGATGCGTTTTTCCAGATGCTAGGGAAGTAGTTTAGGACAAGGCAGCTGTTGATGATGTGAGTGATTTTATTAATATAGTTGGGGGGGAGTAGCTTCATCATTATATTTCTGATGCCATCCTCTCCAGGTGCTTTTTTATTTTTTAGTTTTCGGATTATATTGGTGATTTCATAGTTTTCAGCTGGTTGGATGGTTTCGTTAGTTGGATGGTCTTCATAAAATTTATTATCTGCTTCCACTATTGTGTTGTGGTGGTTTATGTCAGAGTTTGAGTTTGGAGAGAACTGGCTTTGTAGTGAGTCGGCGAAGATTTCTGCTTTTTCTTTGATATCGTAGATGAGACTTGTTGGCCCTTTGATGGGCCTATTGATTTGTGGTTTAGTTTTGAGAGTTTTAGCTATTTTCCATATTGAGTTGTCTGTTGTGCATAGTGAGGCTAGTTTATTTTTCCATAGTTGATTTTTATGAGTTTTGCAAAGCTTTTTAATCTGTTTGTTCAGTTTTTTCATTTCTTGTAGATTTTCAGGGTCTGCTGTTCTTTGGTATTGTTTCCTGAGTTGATTTCTTTTTCTGATGATGATTTTGATTTCTGACGGAAGTTTATAATGGTGAGCTATTTTGGTGGTTTCTATAGTTGCTGTTTCGTACGCTGCTAAGATTTCTTGTTGAAGTTGATGTATATAGTTTTCAATTGCAGTCTCATCTAATAGGTCTGGTGGATTATTATTGTTTGCTTTGAGGATATTTTGATATTGTGTCCAGTTTGTTTTTTGTTTTGGTTTTTCAAAATGTTGAGTGGGTAGGCCGACTAGAAATTGGACAGGCAAGTGATCAGAGGATAGCTGGTTATGGGTGTATGCTACTATTGGAACTTGAATATTGGATATGGCAAAGTCAAGAATATCACTGTTGTTGCTGGAGTTTGAAATATATGTTGGGGTGGTTGGAGCGATGACTGTTAGGTTATTTTTTAAAACATGATTTCTTAGATGGATTCCGTTATAATTGGTTTTGTTACATCCCCAGATTGAGTGTTTACTATTGAAATCTCCAGCTACTATTGTTGGTCTGTTTGGTGGAAAAAGTTGTTGGATATCTTGATCTGTAAGCTTATTTCGAGGTGGATTGTAAATGCCTGTTATTTTGATGTCTTGGTTGTGGTGATTTAGAAGTATTGAAATCTGTTCATATCCTTTGTCACTTGTTTGGTTATATGTTGTTGTTGTGAGACTATTTTTTGCTAGTATTGCTACTCCTCCCCCTCGGTAGTTTCGGTCGCATCTGTATGTTTGGTAGTTGGCTATTGTGAAGCTGAAAGTTGGATTTAGATGGGTTTCTGTGATTATTATTATGTCCGGATTATATTCAAGGATAAAGTTTTTAAATTCATGTTGTTTTTCTAATATTCCATTGGCATTCCAGTTTATCATGTTGAGTATTAATTTATTTTTGACTTTAGTATTCATCCTGTTCTTGATCTTGGTCTTGGTATACTATGCTCTGTACTTTTTTGAATATATTTAATCCCTGGTCTTCTTTTAAAAATCTGACTATGGTTCTTAATTCTTCTAATATTGATTTTGCTTCTTTTATTTCTGCTGTGTTTATTGCTTGGTTGTTAGATTTCAACTTATCTGCATATGAACTGAATTTGACATTGGACGGAGAGAACATGGGTTGATTTTCATTTATTCGGGTTGATTGGTTGATGGGATGTTTGGTGCATTGCTTAAAATTGGCCGGATGAGGTCCTTTACAGTTTGCGCAGGTGGCTGGGGTGTCTCTTGTCTTTTGGCATAGGTAAGTTAGATGTTCTTTTCCGCATTTTAGGCATTTGGGTGTGTGTCTGCATGAGGCTTGTACATGATTAAACTGTTGGCATCTATGGCATTGTGTGTAGTTCCTCCGTCCTCTGTAGCTTGTTACTGTTACAACTAAGTCCATAAATCTTGTCATGTGAAATATTGCTTTATTTTGTTCGTTTTTATCCAGGGTTATGATGTGAAGTGGCAGGTTGATTGGTCCGTCTTCTGTGTATTTTTTCATTTGCTTGACTTCTTTAGCATAGTATCCGTAGTCTCCCAGGTTTAATTTTACTTGTTCAGATGTTATTTCTACTGGAACGCCTTTGATAACTATTTTCAGTGGTTTTTCAGTATTTAGTTGAAATGTATGATATTTTACTTGCATCTGGTCGAGTAGGTCTATTGCTTTACGCCTGTTGTCTGCTTCAAAAAAGTGTAGTTTTAGTGACTCGCCTGTGTATTTACCTTCAAATCCCGTTATTTTTTCTTTTTGAAAGGTTTCTTTTAGTTGCATCCAGGTTATGTTTGTATCTTTTATGATTATTGGAGGTATTCCCGCTCTTCTGCGCTTTTGATAAACAAATTCGCTTCCATCTTCCATTTCTTCTCCGTCTGTAACATCATTTTGGCCTAAGACGCATGGATGAAAGCCCTTATATAGCAAGACGGAAAAGAGAAAAAACTGGTACATACAACTGCATTTCTTTCGAAAAAAATAAAATATCTGTAACTACCAAGATTTATTTTATGATACTATCATATATATATAAAACTGCTTATTTTCCAAGATAAAGTAGAAATTAGTGAATAGTCTTAAAAACAAATAAGTTAACTCTTCTCAAAAACCAGTTATAACTGAAAAGGTTTTACTACCAGCCTTTCCTTATTTCCGTCTCGCTTTCACCCCTGCTAAGACGCTTATATTCTGCAGAAAACAACAGGATTTCTTAAAATAACTCAGATAAATCTATGTAGTTTATGTTATTAATGATTTCAAGAAGCCAGGAAAATAACACAAAAACCTACTCATCCTTAAAAAAATTTTGAAATAGATTTTGAACCAGAAAATTGGTTCTTTATTCATGCAACAAGACATGTTCATATAGTCGGGTACCTAATCAATCTATTAACATAAGATATTGATTGCTGGCTCTATCTATTTTGGTTATAAACCACTAAATAAAAGTAGCCAGGAAAATGACAGATTTTCTTGGGACAAACAAATTAATGACAAAAAAAATTTTTTTAAACGAAGTTTTTGTAAATAATACCCCCTTCGTTATTCTAGAAATACTTACACCGGTTGAGATAAAAAATAGTTATTACTAGAAACATTGTTTGGGATATGCCAGAAACATGAAATTTTGAAGTTCAATTAAATTTTTTAACGATACAAAACAGTCAATAATAGTGCAAAGTCATTTTAAAATGCTAACAGTAATGCTATTTATTAATTTTTTTAAAAAAAAGTTCCTTTAGTATTATAGTATTAGATCTTTGAGCAAGGGACAGTGAATTTTCATATTTCATGAGAATCACCCTTATATGTATGTAATACAATTTATAAAATGTTTAACAAAAATTGAAACATATATTGTCCCTGCAAAATGGAATTCGTTAGGCCTCTTCTTAATATGAGTCTAAATATGAGTCTAAACATATAAACATAGATGTGGACAAACTTATTTCAAATCAGAGAGAGAGAGACTTTTTTTATAAACATTTCGACTAAAATTGATTTTTCTATTCTCATTTCAATGCCTTTCAATTTTCATATCAATACCAAAAGAAGCAAAAGTTGTTAGTTTTAAAAATGTGTGCGTATATATTTTTTCTGATATTTATTTAAAAGGATTTTTTTTTTCGTGACTAATGAATTATTCAAAAGTAATAAGCACTTAATCATCATTGATTAGCGTGTTAATTACTAATTCAATTAGAAATATAAAAACTTTTATTATTTTTACTATCATTTTAAATATTAAAGTAATTTTTTGACATGGCTATTTCTTTTAACGTCAAAATGGAAATATCAGTTTGCATCAAACGAACTACCTAAGTTATTATTTTAACGCATAATAATTATTCACTTTTTTTACAGTGGCCTTTTACAGCGCATCAAATGTTCTGAAAGGGCATTAATATGTAAATTCTTACACTTATTTACGAAAAATTCCAGAATTTAAGAATGGGGGAGTACGCCTGTGACATCTTTAGATTTCCTCCAATTTACTAATAGAGTGAATATTTTTAAAAAGAGAAAATAATATTACTACATTTTGTTTAGCGATAAAAATCTTTAAAAAAATCTATAAAGTTATGTCCTTGAAAAACACAAATGATTACATAAACTGCTTAAGCGATGTTGTCAGCAATAAGTTTTAGAACTCACCATAAATCATTTTAATGGCTCTTCATATTGGAGTGCCATCATAATGATTTATTGTTTCCGAATGATTTATAATGTCCATGATGCTCCACCGTATTGTTGTCAGCGTAATTGCTCTAATCATGGTAATGGTTTTGAAAGACTGTTGCCACTAGACTGACATTAAACAGAAGTTTCTTAGTTTTAACTTTAACACTTTTGGAAACGCGAAACAAAAGTATCGTTCGGTTGTTGTCACGTTATCTTAATTGCAAACGAAATTCCATTTTAATGAATTGAGAAAATGGCGGTAATTATGATGACAGTAATAATACGGAGAAAAAAAACTGAATAAAAGAGATATTCTCTTTTCTATATTCTGTTTTGGCAACATTCTCTCTATTGTTTGTTATCTCTGAAATAAAATAATTATTTTCTATTTTGGTATTTCATTAGCTATTCCAATTATTTTTTAAATGCTCTGTCTAAATATTTTTCTTTTCATTTTCCGTCGAGGAATGCTTTAGAATTAATTTTCAGGATTTACTTTTATTTCTGAATTTTGTAATACTAGTTTTCTTTTACGTTTTTCTTTTTCTCGTTTTCATTTCTGTCAAATGCGCGTTTTACAAAAATGATATACTGTGTATGTAATATATATGGGTAGTGCTTTCAATATAAATGTAAACAATAACAATCTCGAGCTCAATACCTGCTGTAGTTCCGGTTAGAAAGTTTGCAACTGCTTACTACAACTTATTCTGCGAGACGATATTTTCAAACGGATAATTTTGCTTTCAATAAAAAAAGTAAATTAGATAATTTCTGAGCTCAAATCTGCTTTTTTTCGTAACATATTAATGTTATTAAGTAATTCTGGTGAGTTTGAAGTGAAAATTTGTTTTAATTATTTATAGATATATTGTTAAAAAAGAGGACATGATTGCTATATTTTGAATAACTCGTTTTTTTGGCAGTCCTGATTTGGCCTCTTTCTATTTGTTTATTACTGTTTGTTCCTGTTGCAATCTGTGCACCATCTTACGTTAGTGTTAGCACCTTCAGCACTGTAAACACAAGTAATAAGTAATCAAATACCACGTTTGAAAAAATCTCAAAACACAATGATCACGTTGTGAGCCAAATGGCTTTAAAATACAACGGAAATAGTAACCCGGAAGTATAGGCGGTATGGAGCTTGCAGCGTTCCCTAGTGTCGAAAACACCATCCATGTAACTAATTCAGTGCGGAATCTTCGGACTCGCATAGCCCTAAAAAAGTGGAGGAGGGTAAACCCTTCTTCTGTACCCGACAAACCTGGACGTGATGCAATTGCTTCCCATGATTGTCTCTCTGCTCATCTGCATCGTATGGGCCTTTTTGTCACGCCTTTTTGCCCACTTAGTGATACTGGAAAAGGGCAGAAACCACTTGCTCTGATGTGGGGGCTCTGAGTGAACATTGATTGATTATTTTTTGATGGAATTGTCTCTGGGTAAACGAATTTTAACGAACTGAGTGATTATTTTTTGCATGGAATTGTCTTTGGATAAACGAATTTTATAATTGTCTGCAAAAAATTTTCAATTCGCTTAAAAAGTTCTCGAGATATGGCGAAATACGCAAAAAGTAAAATTAACATTAAGGGATCAGAACTTCGGATCGCTCTCCTGACCAAACTATAGAGACCATATTTCCCAGATTGCGGCTACCCCTATATTTTGGGGGGTCAAAAAACCGAAAAAAAATATGTTTATTCACGGAAAGTACGTTTTTGGGTGTGATTTCATAACTTAAAATATCATCTGCTTGCATTCATTAGCATATTTGGGGTCAGCCCATTGGAACCATTAAGATTGAGTCCTAGAACCTGATGATCTGACCATAGATCAAAAGTAATTCTCGGTGGTCCTTTTTATGGCGCACTGTACATTTATTACCCCTAAAAATTGGCCAGCAGAAATTTGGAATATCTCAAAACAATAAAGAGAAAGTAGAATTTTGCGAATTTCTTATTTAGTTTAAAGTATGAATTGTACCCCAAACTATGCTTGTTAAAATAAGCCTACATACACATTTTCAAATTTACGATCCTAAACTACTTCTAGAATAACGTATCTTTTCAATTTTATATCAGCGCAATATCTCTAAATGATATACAGAGGTACAGACTCCCAAGTCAAAGTTCTTGATGGTCCCGTCAAAACATTTTGATGGTTTATGTTGGTCTCAGTGCGATTCATGATAGTCCAACATCATTTGATGGTCAACATCATCTAACATTTTTCATTACGCGTTCAAGTTCTTTGACATGCCAACAAACTTCCATCCTTTCATGTTGGAAAATGCTACCTTAATACTATGACGGTTTTTTGATTCTCATGAACTAACAGTCCATGATGATTAGTGATGGTTCCAATTGAGCATGTCCATGATAGTTTACTGGAAAATTCTTGTTGGTTCTTAGGAATACACCATCAAAACAATGTGTTTTTCTCATGTTTTGGGCCATCATAAGTCAGTCTGAATTCCTACATTGGAATGATGGTTGTTCGTGATCGTTCCAAAACTCGATTTTTAAGAAACTATGATGGAAATTTCTGATGGTTCAACATGAATAAACCTTCAAAACATGTTGATATTCTTATTTTGGACCATCATAAATCAGTCCGAATGCCTACATTGCGTTGATGGTTACTTATGTTGGTTACCTTTAAAAAATATAATGATTCATGATGGAATTATTGATGGTTACCATCAAGATTATGTTGATCCATCAACGGAAAACCATTTTGACTTGGGCTACTATGGATTCTCCGTAAGATTTTTATATTAAAAGTGGGGATACAATTTATAAAGTAATTTTTAAAGGAGGGTTTTGATCATCACTACACATAAATAAATAAATCAAAGTTTTTCAAACAACAGTATGTTTAAGCCCTGGCAATTTAATGAAATTATTTTTAACTACAATTGTATTTTAATTATCTCTTCACTACTACTACTTGTAATATTCATGTTTGGAACTAAAAAAGTTGGTTGGTCTGTAAATAAATGGTTACCTAAGTGTTTGTTTGAGCTCTTCTTCTGTTGTAGTGAGCAACGCCCTCTAGTTTAAAAGAAATTGTAAAATGTAGTAGTTGTAGTTTGTCCTTCGAAGCATTCGAACCTCTCGTGTGTTCAATGTTTCAATTTGGAATTGTAATTGTTTCGTAATAATAAAATTGTTATTTGTTATAAAAACCAGCGACCTAGTTAATGGATAGTACATTTTGGCCCTTGAGCCGAAGGAATTCGTTATTTCGTTCGTTGCATCAGCAAAACAATAGTTTAAAATGGCCACACTAGTAGCGTTAAATCGAAAAAGAGGTTCGCTTAAAGCGCAACTGACTCGCCTAGAAACTGCTATAACTGATGATACAGTTGTTTGGACTAAAATAAAATTAGAAACTAAGTTAAAAGCCCTTGAAAAGATATCCAGCACTATAGAAGAACTTAGATCGGATTATTACACTTCTGTACCGGAAGACGAGGATATGATGGAAATTGAAAATTCGTTAATAGAAATGGATACTCGCATCGAAGAGCTAGAGGTAAGCTTTAATCAATTATTAATTGATGATGCTAAAAATGCTAGTAATTCATGAGAAAACGCAAGTAATTCATCAGAAAACAAAACTAATGTTTGTAAAATTAAGTTACCTGAAATTCCACTTCCACTATTTAATGGTAAATATGAGGAATGGAATATGTTTAAGGTAGAATTTGATAACATTGTAACAAATAATAAAGAATTGTCTGATGTACAAAAATTGCATTATCTTCATGCCGCGTTAAGAAATGAAGCTAAGTTGTTAGAAACACCAGAAGATACCTTTGAATCGTTGTTTAAAGCATTAGAAAATAGATTTGAAAATAAAAGAATTATGGTAAACATTCACCTTAAATCTATTTTAGAATTCGAAAAAATAATTCGCGAATCATCTATAGATCTCAGACGTTTAATCGATGTCATAAATAAAAACATTAGAGCTTTAAAAAATTTAGGACTAGAAAGAAATGATTTATCGGATATTATGTTAATAACAATAATATTAGACAAACTTGATAGAGAATCGAGAAAGCAGTTTGAACTTTCTATAAATACGGCTGAAATTCCAAGTTTCGATAATTTAATGGCATTTCTTGAAAAAAGAAGCCAGACATTAGAAAGTATACATAAAAATGTGTTCTATAAATCAAAACAGCAAAGCGAAGCAAAACCAAAATCATTTCTCCTTAATTCGAATAATAATAATGATAAAAAGTGCGTTGCTTGTAATTTGCCGCACCCACTTTTTAAATGTACCAAATTTATTGATATGAATTTTAGTGAAAGATTTTCTGTTGTTAAACGTAATAGACTATGTTTAAGGTGTTTTTCTGGTAAACATTTTACATCAAATTGTAAGTCGCAATATGTTTGTAATACATGCAAATCGAAATCGCATCATAGCTTGCTTCATCGAGGGGAATTATTTACTCCAATTAATAATGAATTATCGGCGCCTCTTCCCACGCGCTTGGATGAAAAATCGCAAACTGAAACTGTTGAGGGGGGAAGAGGGGAGACCTCTCTTCATATATCTAAACCTCTTTCGAATTGCTTTATGACCTCTAATAAATCTGTGGTTTTGGCTACTGCTATGATTAAAATAAAAGCAAGAAATGGTGAATTAATTGAAGGACGGGCATTACTCGATAGTTGTAGTCAAATTAATGCTGTATCTAATAAATTTTCAAAACAGCTGGCTTTAAAGAAAATAAAAGTATCTGCTCCTATTTCCGGACTTAATGGAATCACTACTACTCTGGAATATAAAATTAGGTCAACAATTACAAATAAGGAAAGGGATTTTATTAGGGAACTTGACTTTTTTATTGTTCCAAAAATAACGGAAATAACTCCAGCTATGCCAATTTGCATCGAGGAAGCTGATTTACCTAAAAATATTTCTTTAGCTGACACTAACTTTAATGTCCCAGGGGAAATTGACTTGTTATTAGGAGCTGAATGTTTCTTTGATTTATTAAAGGAAAACAAAATTCGTAGCGCTTCGCATAATTTACTATTCCAGGAAACGCAGTTTGGTTACGTGGCTAGTGGTGTTGTTAACTCTTCTTCTGAGTTACAGTACTGTGGTTTAATGACTCAAAACAAACAATTGGAAGAAACTTTGCAAAAATTTTGGGAAATTGAGGGTTTTGGCGAATCTGACATTCTTTTGAATAGTGAAGAAAAATTCTGCGAAAATCATTTCTTGGAGACCTATTATCGAGAGGTTGATGGACGATATGTCTTTAGCATGCCCATGGAAGATCCCGCTTTATTGGGACATTCAAGAAAATTGGCGGAAAAAAGACTCGACGGCATTTGGAAACGGCTTGATCGGGATTCGAACTTGAAATTGCTCTATTCCGCATTTATGGAAGAATACAAAACTCTTAATCATATGGAATTAGTTGAAGATGCAGAAAATGATAATGACTGTTATGTTATCCCGCACCATTCTGTATATAAACCAGAAAAAAGTAGCACGAAGTTACGCGTTGTATTTAACGCTTCGATGCCTACGACATCAGGTTTGTCGTTGAATGATATTCTCTTAAAGGGTAAAATACCGCAACAAGACTTATTTTCGATTATGGTTCGCTTTCGGAAACATCGATATGCATTTACTGCAGATGTCCAGAAAATGTATAGAATGATTAAAATAATTCCGTCACAACGAAGATTTCTTCGAATTTTGTGGAAGAACAGTTTCGATTCTTCTGTGGAAACATATCAGTTAAATACGGTTACTTATGGTACAACAAACGCTCCTTATTTGGCTACTCGTACACTGAAACAACTAGCTCTTGATGAATGCAACCACTTACCTCTAGCATCTTCAGTCGTTCTAAATGACTTTTATATTGACGACGTTCTTTCGGGTGAATCCACAATCGAAGGGACTAAACTTCTTCAGTCTCAACTTGTAGAATTGATGAAACGAGGAAAAATGAACTTGCACAAATGGGGTGCAAACCATCCAGAACTGCTTGCTTTCGAAAATAAGGGCATTACTGAATATAGTTTCAGCGATCAGCCAGAATGCGAGTCAGTTAAAACTTTAGGTGTCCTTTGGAACACACTTACAGACTGTTTTTTGTACAAAATAGAACTACATGAGAAGGACTCTTACACAAAACGAGATGTCCTTTCTCTCATATCAAGAATATTTGATCCCCTTGGACTGATTGGCCCTGTTATAACAAAGGCCAAGATTTTCTTGCAGAAACTTTGGTTACTAAAAATAGACTGGGATCAAATGTTACCAGACTGTGTAGAAAAGAACTGGATTGACTTCGTTTCAACGCTCCCAGAATTGAGAAATCTCGCAATTCCGAGGTATGTCTTTCGTGAAGACAGCATTGTGATTCATGGTTTTGCAGATGCATCGCAAATGGCTTATGGAGCAGCGATTTATGTACAATCCATTCCAACTGATGGAATACCCACAGCTAGACTTCTTTGCAGTAAATCTAGAGTTGCTCCTCTAAAATCACTTTCCATCCCACGCCTGGAATTGAGCTCATGTCTTCTGCTGGCTCAGTTGATGCACAAGGTTCTGCCTTCATTGAAAATTCCAATTGAGAAGGTAATTTTATGGACAGACTCTATGATTTGCCTAGCAGGGATTGGTAAATCTCCGCATGTTCTGAAAACTTTTGTGAGTAATCGAATAGCTGCAATCCAAGAACTTACAGAATCGTATGAATGGAGACACATTTATTCTGAAGAAAACCCAGCGGATATAATATCTCGTGGAATAGATGCCAAAGACATTATGACTTGCAAACTTTGGTGGCATGGACCAAGTTTCCTTCGTGAAGAAAGCCCACCAGATAAGAACAATTCAGTTGAACTAGACTCCAACAATGACTATATTAGGGAATTTAAAACCACCATTGACTCTAACTTTGCCACTCTAAACTCTAATTCATTTGTGAATAATTTTCTGAATCTTAGCAATAATTATTTGAAATTAATTCATGTTCTTAGTTTTATTTTCAGATTCATAGGAAACGCTCGTAAAGATCAAATAAGGGTTGTAGGTCCCATTACCTTGGAGGAATTAAGGAGGGCGGAGCTATTTCTTATTAGTGAGGTGCAAGGAGGTGAGTTTTTCTCGGAAATTGCATCCATTAAGAAAGGAGCGCAAATCTCCCCCAGAAGTAAACTAAAAGCATTAAATGTTTTCTTGGATAAAGATGGACTTTTACGTGTAGGTAGTAGAATCGCTCATGCTCAGGTAAGTTATAATTCTAAATATCCTATCATTTTACCTGCTAGACATGAATTAACTCGGATGATTATGCTACATCATCATTTAAAATATTTTCATCTTGGGTCTCAAGCTTTACTGAATACTGTGAGACAAAAATTCTGGCCGGTTAGCGGCAGAAATCTCGCAAGAAAGATCGTACATGATTGCGTTATTTGTTGTAAACAAAATCCTGTACCAGTAACTCAAGTAATGGGTAATTTGCCGGTTGAAAGAGTTGTACCTAATTTTACTTTCAATAAAAGTGGTCTCGATTTTTGTGGACCATTTTTTATAAGATCAAAAAAATCAAGAAGGGGTTCGTATCAAAAAATGTATGTTGCAGTATTCGTATGTTTTGCAACTCGTGCAATACATTTAGAAATCGTATCTGATTTATCTTCCGAAGCATTAATAGCTTGTTTAAAGAGGTTTTTTGCTAGAAGAGGAAAATGCTCAACCATCTTTAGCGACAATGCTACAAATTTTAGAGGAGCTTGCAATGAGCTAAAGAAATTATTTACACTTGTTAATTTTCAAGAACCTCAATTATTAGATTATTTACTGTTAGAAGAAGTAGATTGGAAGTTCATCCCTCCACGGGCGCCTCATTTTGGGGGGATCTGGGAGGCTGGGGTAAAGTCATTCAAATCTCACCTTAAGAAAACTATCGGAGATTCAAAATTGACACTCGAAGAATTTTTAACGCTTGTCACACAAATCGAGGGAATGCTGAATTCCAGACCAATCACTCCCCTTTCCTCAGATTCCAAGGATTTTAACGCATTAACGCCAGGTCACTTCTTAATTGGCAGACCGATCATTGCCCCAGTAGAACCCGATATAAGCACTGAAAAGGATAATCGCTTAACTAAATGGAAAAGAGTAACTAAAATGGTCCAGAACATCTGGAAAAAGTGGCATAGAGACTATTTATCAGAATTGCACGAAAGATCTAAGTGGCAATTTTTAAAAAATAATATTGCAATCGTATGGTTCTTGTTAAGGAGGACCGCTTACCTGTTTGTCAATGGGTACTAGGTAGAATTGAGGAAGTTCTCCCGGGTTTAGATAATTATGTGAGGGTAGTTAAGGTAAGAACTTCCAGGGGTCTTTTTAAAAGAGCTATAAATCGATTAAGTATCCTACCCTTAAATAATGATTAATTGAACTTTATTATTGTATTGTTTATTGCTTATTGTGAAATTAGTGTATGTTGTAAGTTGTTGTGATATTGCATTAATTTCAATTGTTCTTTTTTTAAAATTTTTATTTTTATCTTTAATTATTGAACAAGTTCAATGGGGGCCGGAATGTTTGAGCTCTTCTTCTGTTGTAGTGAGCAACGCCCTCTAGTTTAAAAGAAATTGTAAAATGTAGTAGTTGTAGTTTGTCCTTCGAAGCATTCGAACCTCTCGTGTGTTCAATGTTTCAATTTGGAATTGTAATTGTTTCGTAATAATAAAATTGTTATTTGTTATAAAAACCAGCGACCTAGTTAATGGATAGTACAGTGTTAAAAAAAAAAAATCTAAAACCGGAAAGGAAACTTTAAAACTCCCAATGTGCTTATATGATGTATTCGATACGATTTGTGAACAAACTCGATATTTTTGGAAGTAAAAAAAAAAAACTAAAGTGTAAAGAATAACAAATTTCTACAAGGCAGTGGTTCCCAATTTATTTTGGCTATGGAACCCTAAATGATCTACCTTCTTTCGGTGGAACCCCAAATTTATAAATAAAGTTAAAGGTAAATATGAATATTATAACTTATAAAAGACTATTTTTCAAAATATTTAATTAGAGGAATAAAGATTTTCCATCATCTTATCATTAATACCCTTAAACAGGGCTCGAAAAAACTCGGAAATTTTAACCGTCCCCGAGGACAGCTTGTCCAACAATGTACCCGTCCTCCTTTTAAACTAGCCCGTCACTTCTAAATAAATAAAAATATAATTTTCTCTTATTTATTACAAGCATTTATCATATAAATTGCACAATGAATTAGTAGTTATTTGGATTACAAATACCAGGATAACATTATACAGTTATAAAAGAAATACTAACTTACTAATAGTAACCTAGTATTTATTTTATGAAATAATTTATTTCATATATGAAATAATTTATTTCTTATATGAAATAATTTAAATGACAAAGGTCAAGTTATCTGGATATCAATTTATTCGAGGGTACTGCGTTTTTTAAATGAATCAAATATGACGTTTGCCAGTTCCACAATCAATCTAATGATTTACAGAGGTTTGTGCTCAGAAATCTGAAAGTGGTTTTCCATTTAGGTAGATGTTCATAATTGCGTTTAACGCTTCTTGTTAAGACCAGTACGTAATGTGTTTTTTTTATTTTTTTTTTAAGTTTATTACTGAAAAGCTCCTTTCAACCGCTGCAGTACTCCCAGACAGAGAAAACATCAATTCCACCAAGCGCAATATGTTGCTGTATTTCTAGATTAGAGGGTCATTACAGAAGTGAGGCGATAGACTCTTGTAAGATAACAAAAATTGAAAATGTATTACGAACTTTAACAGGAAAATGGCCATCCGCGCGGACGTCGGATTCGAGAAATTTGTTGTCCGCGGGGAATTTTTGACCGCCGAGGACGGGCGGGTTTTCGAGCCCTGCCCTTAAATTTGTTTTATGTCCGTCAGTTAAATTTGCAGTCCTTGAGCTATATGTAGTCTAATTATAAATTTGGGTCTGGTGTTAAAGCTGAAAATGATTAAAAAAAAGCCAAATTATGGTTTATTACAAAATGAAAACTTAAAAGAACTGCTATAAGCATTAAAAATGATTATTATGGAAACATTTCTTTTCTGAAGAATTTAGTTATTTTGATTTGAAAAACGAGATAGAAAATATTAATGAAATGTATAATAAATACTTGTTTCTTCATAATTTATGAAATATATTGCCGTTAGAAATATTATATTTTCCTTTAAAAAATGCCATTTCTATTTGATTGACATTTTACTAGAAATAGTTTCATGAAATCAAAAGGAAGATTAAATAAATTATAGGTTGGATTGAAATATAACTAGAAGTTTCAAATCTCATCACTGGCTATAAAAGTGCTAAACCATGGAGTCCTTTAAACTCGTTCACGGAACCCTAGGGATCCCAAATGCACGTTCACGGAACCCAAATGCTGTTCACGGAACCCTAGGGATCCGTGAACAGCATTTGAGAAGCGCTGCTAAAAAGCATAACGGAATCGTTAAAACTTCCAGTGTATGTCTCCAATTATATTATGTATACGAGAGGATGTGTGAAAAAATTTTGTATCTTAGGAAGTAAAGAATAACAAAAGGAGTGTAAATAACAACAAAATTTCATTAACCGAAACGGAATCTTTGAAACTTCCAGTGTAAGTCTCTGCACAAGACACAGGGGTGAAAGCGAGACGGAAAATAGGAAAAGCTGGTAGTGAAACCTTTTCAGTTATAGCTAGTTTTGGGGAGCAGTTTACTTATTATTTTTTTAAATTATTCATCAATATCTACCTTATCTTCGAAAAGAAGCAGTTTTATATATATGCTAAAATTTTAAAAGAAATCTTGATAGTTACAGATATTTTATTTTTTACGAAAAAAATGCTGGAATGAAATGTCTAACGTACCAGGTTTTTCTCTTTTCCGTCTTGCTATATAAGGGCTTTCACCCATGACAAGACAGGATGTGTGAACAAACTTGATATTTCAGGAAGCGTGGTTATTGAGATTGTATTTGAATTTACACAGAATTTTACCATTTATACGATTTTTCAATAATTCATACAGGATGCGTAGCGTTTTTAAAAAGTGCTATAAAGCTGTTTGTTTTTGATTATCGGTTTTTAAAAGCCCTTAAAGGTGCTTTTTTCATTAAGTGTTTTTAAAAATTGTTTCATTTTCCTTTTTTCAAAATGAGTTTTTTCTTTACTATGTTGATTTTCGCTTCGAATTATGCAAAAAGACAGTTCACATTGTTCTATTCAACGTTTTCACAATTAATTCAACCCCAATCTATTTCAGAGTATTGTCAGCGTATGAAAACGCCATTCGTTAAACATGATTCAAAATTTCCTGATTTTTCATAATTGTCAACAAACAAAATATGCCAAACTTTTTTTTTTTGACATGACTGTTAAAATAAGATAAAACCGTCCATTGTCAAAAACTTTCCAACCCTGCCTAATTATGATATTTTTTTTAAAGTGCTTAAAAATATTTTTTAAGTGCTTGAAAAGTGCTTATCTTTTGTTCAATAATTTGGCTACGCACCCTGTTATAGTATCTACGATAAATTTATTAAAGGAAATTAATATCCCGTCATAAATAATATATAGAAGTTGGCATATTTGAGTTTGATCAGTTTTTTATATTTAGAAAATTTAAATGGATTTACAAACCGAATGTTAAACAGCACAAGTTACTACACTATAAATAGAGTAACAGCATATATAATAGCAGGCTTTCTAAGTTTAGGCCTAAAACTAAATCGGAAGTAGTTACCCGGAAGTCTTTGTTATGAATTTTAGCCGCTAGCGCCACCTGTGCTTAACTTCAGTCAGTTAAGCATCCATACATTGCGCCACGATATTTAACAGTATGTTTTGATGTGGTGGCGAAGAAAGAGAAACAGCAGGGTGCTCATAGAATGAAATAACAAACTCTAACTCTTTAGCTTCCGTCTTCAGCTGACGTATTTCACTTGTTTAAAATGCAGAACACGCTTTTGCAAGGTGCCCCCAAGTTGCACTGTTTTTCAGAGTGACATTCAGATGCGACAAGATTAGAGACCTGTCACAGCAGGTAAAATCAGTCTCAAATATCCCACGTCCATTTTCTCGGTTTAACTGATATAATATCCAGTCCACGTTTTCGTTAGGATTTTAAAGTATAATGACGCGATTTTTTAACCGCTTGTTTACTTGAAACAAAGTATTCAGCCAGAATTCGTGAAGATAAAGAACTATTTGGGAGAAAGATTTAAAATAATGTGTTTATCAGCGAAGCATTTTGCTTTAAAAAAAAGTGTGGTTCAAAAAAATATGTTAATTGGACGCTTGCAACTCGAGAAGAAGTGAAATGATTAGGCTTAACCATGTGATTTAAATCAGATCTAATTGGATAGATACCTGTAAGCGACGTCACGTGCGTGTGTCGAACTTGATTGGCTTCTGAATAGACTAATGCCATGATTTACCTACGATTACGTCACTTGCGGGTATAAAATTCTAAACTATTTATTCACAGCTTTACTAAATATTTTTTGCATTTAATTCAAAGCATTAAACAGTCAGCTGATAATAAGAATAAATAAGAATTTTATTATTAGAAAAAATGATTACTTGGCTTTTTGTCGGTTTTAGGTTTGAGAGTCCTATAAAATTTAAAATCAGTTGGACCACTCTGTTTATAAAAATATGTTTTAAGGAATTTGTCACTAGGTCAGCATTGATAGAGATATTTTAAAATCAAAACACACAATAGAAAGAATAGAAAATTTGAAATAAAATATTTAAAAAAAACTACTAACCAGTTTTTATTTAATATTTGTGAAAACGTGGATGATTCTTAATTTTACAAGTAAATGACTATAGAAACGATTAATTCCTTCAATTATAGATTAACTCCAATGACGTAGAATTCGAAGTAGTACTTTAAATTGACCGAAATTATAGCAAAACTGAGTGCTATTTCAAGTTTTTAACTTTTCAGAATATAATACTTTAAAGTTAAAAAAAGTTATAGAATTAATATTTTTTGCATTCTTTTGTATATATATATATATATATATATATATATATATATATATATATATATATATATATATATATATATATATATATATATATATATATATATATATATATATATATATATATATATATATATATATATATATATATATATATATATATAAAATTAAATCATTCTTGAAAAATTTCCCGTTCATGTAAATTCATTTTATTTCGCGACGCGCTTTATAGATTTTGTTTTATTCTGTTCTTTCTTTATATTTTATTTTCTGTTTTTACGTGTTATTTTTACTTATTGTGTTTAATTCTATTTGTGGTAATTTTTGTAAAAAAAATTTTTAGTGCTCCTCACACTATTGTATTGATATATTTTGCTTTGGCTATATTGATACAATATTAGAAAGCACTCTTTTTTATGGATATAATCGTGTGGGCTGATGAAAAGATTATATCTTTTATTTTCCGGATTTTTAAAAAAACTTTATCATTTTTTCTTTTTTTTTTAATTAATTCTTTTTATTTCCCCAGTTGTTTGTTATTTTTATTATTATTATTTTTCTTTTTCCCCTTTTTTCTTTTGTCTGTAATTTACCTTTGTTTTTTCTTCATTTTGAACTGTAAGATTCTATGTAAAATTTTAATTATCAGGTGATATTATATAGCATTGCTGTTTTTACGCGACTGAAACCGGTTTACACTTGTTTATGTTTGTGTATTAATTGAGGTTAGCATTGCAATGTAATACGTTAAAAATAAATACAAATAGGAAGTAAATAAAAAATCTCCTGAATAAAAACCCATTACATGTAAAATATAAAAGTATTGCATATAAACTCGTGCAAAATATGCAATTGTTACAACACTACAGGGCGTCTAACAATTTGTTTTGATTATTATAAAATATGAATATAATACCTGATATAATAAATATTCTTTATTTATATAATATATCGTCTAATTTATCCAATCGTCGAATTTATATAATATATCGTCTAATTTTACCAATTGATATAGGAACGTAAACGAGTACAAATCTTTTTCATTCGCGTAAAAGCAAAAAAGCTGTATGGTATCATCTGATAATTAAGATTTTAAAATAGAATCTTATAGTGCGTTTAATAATTTGGCTAGGGACTGTATAAAGGATTATTAAGAAAATATTCTTTTTTTAAGAATATTGTAATGGGTTTGGCTAGGGACTGTATAAAGCATTATAGAAAATGAGTTTTTTTCTGTGTTGAGTTAATATTACATTTATGCATTAATTGAAATGAAGGTTATAATTACAAATTATGAATCTTTTTTTTATTTTTAATTCTAATAAGGTGAACGAACGTCCACAAAAATCTCATGACATCTCTACAATAACCTTCCCCTTTCACCCCACTCCCCCCTTTAATTCTTTCATGCCACAAACTAAATGAGATTGTGTTGAAAACCTCTTGTATGACACCGATCTTTCTGGAAGGCAAAATGGCCTCGGGACGATAAAGAGAATGGATTTCCTTTTCCCGGAATGGCATCACTGAGCGAAATCTTCTTTTCAGATCTCAAAAGGTAGATGCCTTTGAGAAAACGGCATCTCTGCTGCAATTATGTCCCCCTGCTTGTATGTGGTGCCTTGCAAAGAAAACAAACGTTTGAAAAATAACCTGTTATCATCGCCATTTAAGATGAGCAAAGTTTTAGAAAAGTTTGACGTCAATTAATGTTTCCTTTTAATGTTGCTTGTCATCTTGATATCTCTGAAATTAAATTTCGTTGGTTGCAGAGTCAATTTATCTGTTACTTCTAACGTATCAGATCTCTGTTAGACGTCATGAAAGGTAATATCAATAGTATAATGATGTTATATTTTGGAAATATTCCGGATATATAAACTGATTAAAATAATTCAATATTACCTCATTTGTATACTAAATTTTTTTGACCTCTGAGTACTTTAATGAGCTGTTTGGACTAATGCAAACATTAAATATAACTTCTTTTTTTTTTTTATAAATTTTATTTCTAAAAAACTATTTAACCAATGTCGCTCAAATTTGAATTTTACTAAGTAAAATCACTTCTTTTAAAATGCTAAAAAAAAATTGTTTTCCTTACACTTCGAAAATTTGTAGACTACTTTTTAATAAAAAAATAATAAATATTTATTAAAAGTTATTTTTACGTGAAGTTATCTTTGAGTCAACAAATTTTATAATTGCGTGCAATTTTTTTTAAAATTCACTTTAAATGTTCTTAAAATATGACGAAATACGCATAAAGTAAAAGATCCAAACTTTCGTCCTCTCTCCTGATGAAACTATTAGAACTATATTTTCCAGATTGCGGCTACCCACTATATTTTGGGAATTTGAAATCCAAATAAGGCAAAAAAAAGCTTTAATTTTGCAGAGAAAGTACGTTTTTGCATCTGATTTGATAACTTAAAACATCGCCTGCTCTAATTGACTAACATATTTGAGATCTTCCCCTCCAACCATTAAGATTGAGTCCTAGTCCTAGAACGTGACGATTCAATCATTCGATCAGAATTTATTCAGGGTAATCCATTTTTCTTTTCTTTTCTTCTTCTTCTTTTTATTATTATTATTATTTGCGCGCTGTACACATTTTGATAAAATTCATTCATAAAAGCTTCCGACAAAACAGAAGAATTGAAAAAGACACCATTTCTAAACGCTTCCAGCATGGATTTTTCGAATTGCGATTCAATTGTTTTTCAAAACATTTATTGCTTAAAGTAAAAACTATTATATAGAGCTAGTATAGAGGTATTTTCATTATTTTAATCCACCCTTGTCTCTGAATAAATCCTAAAAATTAACCATTTGTTTTAAAACAACGCAAGATGCACTGAGATAAAACTCAGTGAAATATTCCATAGGGTGGTCGGGAAAAAAAAAAAAAAAAAACTTGCAGAATATTTCGTTGATTTTGCCAAGCAACAAATGTACTGTAAAATAGTCATGTTTTAGGTATGATTTTCGAAGGTGTTGTCGTAATATGAAATGATGCTTTTTTGCGAATAATATGCTATTTTTATAGCTGCTGTGAGTTTGTAACTGTTACTCGTGACAGTTGGGTCGAGTTTAGTCTATTTTAAAACCAGCGCCGTCTACGCTGATTTTAAAAATTGCGCAAAACGTAAACATGGAGAAAAACCACAGTTTTGTGAAAAAAGTGTTTGTGGTGTAGTTTTTTAATATTTAAAAACTTACACCAATGATGCATTACTCTTGGGCTCATAAAAATTTGCAAAAACTGAGAACAAGGCAGTGATATTGATATATTTTTTTTATCTAAGTGGGAAAATGCCACTAAATTGACGATTTTTAACAAGTTTTAACGCACTTAAACTGTGGCTTTTTTTTTTTTTTTTTTTTTCTTTGTTGACAGAGTTTCGAGAAACAACGTTAGATGAATTTAAGAACTATTCACCTGAACTGGTAATAAAAAAAAAAATTTGAATTCAAAAATAAACTACTCATACTTTAACATTTGCACTCAATGCTGCTTAAATTATTGTTAGCACTAGTTTATTTAAAATATATGCAGAGCTGCTAACTGCAACGCTTTATGCAAAACATTTTATTGAGTGACAGGCAATAAAAAATTAAAGTTTTCAGAATGTATAGGAATTTAAAAAGTCTCTTTTTTCTGAGAAAGAGCAGGAAGGTGGAATAAAGTGGCGTTTCGTATGAATTTTTGAATGATTTACATGTAGTAGTATGAAAAATAAATTTAATTCAAATTTAAGAAACAATGAATCATAACACTAAAACTTAAAGTTAGCTACCACTAAAAGAAATTTTCCCTAAAAGGGTAGAAAGTTGACAGCTCTGTATATAATGCAATATTACAGGGATGTCACGGTCGATTAAAAGTGTAAAAAAAAAATGGTAGAAACTCAATTCATTTTGATTTATTTATAATCTATTTAATCATTCAATCGTATTTCAAATACATTTCAAATTATTCATGTTTAAAACAAAAACATTCACGCATTCATTTTCAACGGTAATTTCAAAAAAAGATGCTAGAAAAAGTCACCATTAATGGGTTGGGATAGCCTGGTCAGTAGAGCGCCGGGCCCATGTCCGAGAGTTTGTGGTTTCGAACCCCGCCGGCCGAAGACTCCCCGTGTAGTAAAAATGACTGATGCACGTTAAAATCAGTCGAGTCGCAAAAGTCCTCCATGTTCCCATAACAAATAAAAAACCTCTGGGGGGTACTGGATTGGCGATCGATCGTTCTCTGATTCAGGTCAAAATTACGATCTGTGGATGAATGGCTGAATGAATGGGTCCGCCCTATAAATGGGTGCGACGTATGTGTGGCTGAAGTTGGATTCTTGGCCATAGGATGGCACCACTGAAATAACAAGAAACGCACACTCTGCCTTAAATCTGCTCGGTTTCATCAAGCAGGCTTGCCCGAGTGGTAAGTAGAATATGAAACAACAACAACAAACACTAATTTTAATCTCTTTGAATTGAATTTGGCATTTTTTTAGTCGCCACTTTTTCCATTTTTAGTCGCCCGTGGTAAGCCTGTGTTACTATAATGATAACTAATTATCGTGAAATAATGTGGTAAAGAGATATTAACCCTTTGTACTCGTGATGTGAGTGTCAGTCACCACTGCCGCCTATAAATTACCCACCACTCTAATTGGGATATTTTTTTCATCTTAATGTTTAGTTACCACTTCATTCAGTGATCTCCGGGTATTATGAGGTAAGTTTCTAAAAAATCTTTCAAAATGTTAGTGGTTGCGTCCATTTTTTTAACTGTTGAAAGGACTTCGAGAGCAAAGGATTAAGATACTTAAACTCTTGAGTTTCAAAATGATGACGTATAGGTGTCAGTTGAAGACAAAATGTCTTAATATAAATGCTATGAAAACATTTTCCACGAAGCAGAGAAAGTTTGCATCACTGCACACAAACGGTAATTGCAACTGTGTTGACAATCATGCGACAGTAAAACGGCATTACTTGTGTGACCTTTCCGAAAAATGTAACTTTTCTAGTATAACTGTCACTCTTTAAAATGACACTGAAGAACAAATGTTTTGTTGCATTCATACAAATACTTGATCTTGCCTAATTCGGGTGTAGAGGGTTTAAAATCTGAAATTAGTTGTGTTCATTAAGTTACAGATTTTTTTTTTTTTTTTTTCAAAATGACATTTTTTGTCTATTTTGCAGTGAGTTACAGAAATGTTGCGACAAGCTTCAAGAGCAGACAGGACACTTCATCGGTATTTAAATTCCATAGCCCGGAAATGCCATCATATACGGACAGGGGCGCTTCCCTCTTTCGAACTGTTCATAAGCACACGAAAAACAGTCCATAATAAGGAAGCGTCTTCAGCGTGCTTGGGTTCCTATGCAATTTTCATCCTAACTCCCCCAGAAGTTAGTCGCAACATTTATGTGCCCCTGTTATAGATACCGTATGAGCCGCGATGGCTCAAGCGTTCGCCAATGAGGTGAACCGGGTTCGAATACTAGCGATGGCTGGTCGATACGAATCCACATCCAGCCTGCAACGACCACAGGGCTGACGTGAAATATCCTCGGTGGTAAACGATCATGGGATAAGTTCTTTGTCTCTCAGGATAACCGTGGGAGATTTTCGTGATCTTGTCCTCGATGTAACGTAAATGCAGGTTAGTTCCATCAAAAAACTCTCCACGAAGGCAATTTTCTCCGGATACTTGATTCAGAAGTTCCCTAGTCTTCTAATCGGATTCAAAATTACAAGGCTACGGAGTTGAAAATTAGCAATCGTAAACCGACAAGTTCGGCTGTTCAACGACGGTTATAAAATAAAATATAGATACCGTTTTGAAATTTGCCCATTTCTATAAACAATAGACTAGAAATATGATTTAAAAAAGAAAGAGAGAAACTGATTGTAGCGATACGTTGGGGTGCGTTAAAAAATCTCTCGTGCAGCAAAAGACAAACAAAAAATAGTTCCCCAATGTAATTGTTTCTAATTATAGTAAGGGGAAAATTATATCGAAAATGTTTAATGTAGGATATGCGATAGATTAAGAAACAAGCATCATAAACATTGAAAGCCAAACAGTTCTAACAACATAAGCAAGTGAGACAAGCAAGAAAAGAAGGGGAAAAAAAGGAAATAAATATTGTCGTAGCAGCCGAGGAGCAAGTTTATGGCCTAACGATGACACTATAAGCTGTGAAGGCCGGGGTTAGCCCCACGGGGAAGGTAATAAGTGATCTTTGAGTGTTCCTATCATGGATCTTACGGATGACAGAGGTCGCAAACTTCGGAGGTACATTGAGGAAGGGAAACACTTTTCTTCAAAGACAGTAGGGCTATTTTTTTTATATATCGAGAACAAGAATATGGCACGTGACGAAATAAAATGTATTCTTGACTGGCTGAAACTTTTAAAGCTGTTTTTTTTTTCGGTAGTTTGTCTCCATATTAAATAACACTATTTAGTGAATAATATGTTATTTTTATGACTATCTTGAGTTCGTTATTCATGTCCTTTAAATTTTGTCATATCCTATAACTTGCCACTGCCGAGTGTAAGATAACTACCACTCTAAATCCTAAAAGTTTTATGTCATAGTGTTTAGTAACCACTTTATTTAGTGATCTCCGAGCTTTAAGTGTGATTTCCACAATAATGCGTAGTTCACCAAATTGCGCAGCCTTAACCTCCATGACCAATCTTCCCCTGGCCCACAAACGGCTGTAGAGGCAATACTTACAGAGATGCCAACTTGCTCCGCTTTGTAAAATAGTATTTTCTAGTGGTAGCGAAATTTAAGTTGCTTTTAGTTTAGTATTTTTCATTTTAAGTACTTGTGTCACCACTAAATATCAAAAATTATAAGTATCATATAAAATGCAACGTTAAAACATCAATCTACTGGTTTGGTTACTCTAATAAAAAGTAAATAGGCGTAACTATCGTTCTTCACCGAATTTTACTACATAATTTGCTACCATTTTATTAAAACTATTCCAGAAAGCGGAGCAGTTGGCATCCCTGTACTTATCTTTTACCAAACATATATAAATATTTTAAATTTTTATAAAATTAAATAGTAACTACTTCCTCTTCTGCCATAACTCTGGAAGCTTTTGTATTTAATTCTCATACACTTTTTTAAAATCTTTTATCGGAGGAGTTTAATTAACAAACATAATTTTGTACATGTGAATAAAAAAACTATTTGATTCTGCAATCTACCATTTTTTTAACGGCAACCACTAAAAAAGTGGAGCCATGGACAGAACCAATCAAAATATTTAAAGTTTTGTCTTTGGGTTTCTTTCCATGGGTGAAAGCCCTTATATAGCAAGACGGAAAAGAGAAAAAACTGGTACGTAAGACATTTCATTCCGGCATTTTTTTCGAAAAAAATAAAATATCTATAACTATCAAGATTTCTTTTAAAATTTTAGCATATCTATAAAACTGCTACTTTTCGAAGATTAAGTAGATATTGTTGAAAAATTTAAAAAAATAATAAGTAAACTCCTCCTCAAAAATAGCTATAACTGAAAAGGTTTCACTACCAGCCTTTCCTATTTTCCGTCTCGCTTTCACCCCTGTTTCCTTCATACACGTATATAAGCAACCATCTAACTACCAACCCCTCCCCAATGTGTAGCATGCATGAAGCTTTTAGAAATAGTGACTAAGCATGCAAAATTCGCATCGGCTCAAATAAGAAAAGGAAGTTAGAAGCTCACTTATATCTTTAATTCCAGCAATTTTGAAATCACGCTATAGTATTGCAATATTTATGCTGAAATGCTTTTAAAATTATAATGATATTCAAAAAGGACAGTTAAATATTGTAGATAAATAAGTTTTCAAATATAAATAAATGAAATTGCGAAAAATGAATAAAAGTGTGGTGTAATAGTTATGAACCAGTTAAATACCATCTAACTTACTAAAAAAAGTGAAGTAAAGCCTAAAAGCGGATCTAAGTTTTAGTTACACAGAACGTTCCTGATCTAATCCGCTTTTCACACTGTGATAAAAATACTTTGACACTTAGCGTTTTACCTCAGCTGAGGCTCAACAGAACATTTTTCTGACCTTTCTTGACCTTAGGACACAAAGGCAATGCAAAAAAGAAAGAAAGAAAAACTTCTCTTAGAGTAGTGAGGAAAAAATTTGCCTGGAGTTCGGAGGTATGGGGTGAATTCTTTTCATAAGTCACATGTCCACTATGTTTTTTTTATTTATTTTTTATGTTTTCATTCCATTTTTTTCATGCCCCCTTTCTCTATTTAGTTCTAGAATTTTTTTCCTTTATTTCCATTTCGCGGTTATTTGTGTTGAGCGATAAAAAGTTTATACCTCAAAGTAATGAGTAATAAAAATTCTTATATAGACCAATTGAGATCGAAGAAAAGAGTAGAACAAATTCCTTTCGTTTGTACCCCCCCTCCTCCTACAAAATGCAGGTAAAAAATATTGAAAAGAAAATTCTATTCATTGGGTAGAAATACCTGAAACGGTACTTCGATTGTGAAGACTAAAGCTTAAAAAAAAATCGTTTGTTAGTTGATGCGTAGAATATAATAATGTTCTTTTATTTCATCAATTTTCTTTCATTTATAACAATTATTTCATCCAAAAATGATTAGCGGACCCAACAAATGAAAATAATTTTGTCTTATTATAGAAAATTTAGCATTTTGTTCGTTATTATTCGCATTATAAACGTAAATCATTATTATAAAAAGTGACCTCTAAATCTGAAAGGTTCCTATTTTGTTCTTATTAGCAGTGTTACATAAAAATTTAATTTATTAATTACACCACGTTCAGGGTCAATAAAACGTTAAAATTTTTGCTTATTGTTTATTTTATAAATCATCATTTTTTGAACAAAATGAAATTCCTATTAATTAAATTGTCTAAATGTGTTTTTTTTTTTTTTTTTTTCTCAAAAGGAAATATTTAGCGAATTCAAAATAGTAAATACTGTAATTATTTAAATAAGCAATATATCAGAACAGTCAATTATTTGACCGTTTAAGCTCCAATGAAAAATTTTTGGAACAGGTTCATTTTTAAAATGTTAAAGACCGGTTAATCAAAACTTTTATTCTTAGCAGTCACATTTGGAAATACTTAATATTCTAATCCCTACCGGAATACATAATTATTATAAAATTATGTATCTTGTAATTGGGTCTAAAATCAATGTTTTGCTATGTTTTTTTTTAACTAAATTTTTATACCAATTGAATAAAATATCCATATAATTTAATAGCAAACTACATTTTTCTTTAAAGCATTTTCCCATAACTGCAAATCGGGAGTTATGCGGTTAATACGTTTCATATTTGCCAATTCTTATGATTTGTTTAGTAGATTTTCCTTTTATAATTAAAACGGTAACAAATAAAGAATCCTAATTAGAAAGAATATAATTTTTACAAAATAAAAAAAATAGAATTGATGCAATTGGTCATTAGCTGGCCAGTGTCCCAAAAAATGTAAACAAACTAATATACTGGTTAAGTAGCAAGTTTTCGAATGTTTTTGTAGAAATTACTATTATTTTGGTTTTGGCCAGTTTAGTTGCCAGTTAGTAAACAGTTTAAAATTTTGTCTTCTTATATCGAGTGTTTTAAATTCTTAAACTATAGCACATAAAAGTAGATTAGGGAGCTTAAACATCCACTCGACAATCCCATATTTTTGAGAATCATTTTGTTTAGAGGAGCATTGATGAAAACTTTCCCCTGTATGCTTGATATTCTCTGATAATCATAAAGAACGATTGTTAATAACGATTTAATTCATGAAACAATTTTGGGACTCTGAAGCAATAGTGGGGTCATGATAGTTCTAGTTTAGAGCAAGAAGAGATAGGTTCGCCTCTAAATAAAACCAAATTTTCGATGTTGGTATGCATTGTAAGTAAATTCAGGTTAAATTTATTCCAGCTTAGCGCCATCAGTTTGTAGGTAAGCTATAAAATGGAGTTATCAACTCCGACGTCGATCTCGACTTCTGACCAAAAGCATAACTCTTAGAGAGAAAAAAAAAATCAAAATAAAACAACTGATTTTTACAAAGACTTTTTAGTATTAACGTAACCATCAACAGAAATCGAAAAAGAAAAAAAAAAAAACACAAACTGCAAACTTCGTTGTCAGTCTGCCAGTCGCCCTGAAGCGTGGACGGTCGGAAGTTCGATTCCTGATGCAATCACGGGTATTTTCTGCACCATTATTCACCGTCTACTTTTCTTTTGCTGTATTTTTACCTGACAAAGATTTAGGTCTTGTAGGTCTTAAATGACATTCTGTAGATGAAAATGCCAACTAAAGAAAGGGTGAAATTTGTGCTGAGCATGTTATTAAAAACACAAAAGGCATTCTTTTGACATTTATGTAGTATAAATTTGTGCTTTTTCATGTTTAACTTTATTCGAGGTTAAAAATTTTGGTAATGTGTAATCCATCCCACTGGAACGGAGAATAAGCTATTGTTGACGGTCTGGGAAACATCCTTGAGGATGATCCGAAGACATGTCAATCCTCGGTGACAATTTCAATCCTCGATGAAAGGGATGGCTCCTCCGCAGTAGTGGCCCGACGACCTTGGCCTAACGACGAATGGCCCGACGAAATTGAGCACTTTCGGTAGAGCAGTTTAACGAGGACTGATACCGCACACTCTCTGTCTCTTCGTAATCTGATCAAAGTGGTCATCCTTCCACTCATTGACCGCTGCCAGTGATGCTTGACGTCGGTGATCTACTGGAAAAGATGTCCTCATTGTGGGATATAATGTATAATTGTGAGAGACGATGTGTGTTTTGAAGAAACAAAATTTGAGTGATTCGCGCTAAGAGAAAAATCTAATTCCGTTCGTAAAAGTTAAAAAATTTAACCATTTAAGCATGTGGTATTTTGGTACTTTATTTACATCGCACTAGAGCTGCACAATGGGCTATTGGCGCATTTCTGGTAAGCATCTAAGGATGATCCGAAGACCTGCCATCGCAATTTTGATCCTCTGCAGAGGGGATGGCTCCCCTGCTTTGGTAACCCGTCGAGCACTTTACGGTTGAATAGTTTAACGAGACCCGATACCGCACACCCTTGGTCCCTACGCAGACTGATGCAAGTGGTCACCCACCAGCTTACTGACCGCAGTCAGTGATGCTTGACTACGGTGTTCTACTGGGAACTGTGTCCTTACGGGACTAAGCAGGAAGGATTAAGTACTAAAGTTTATAATTTTTTATGCATTTCTTCCGCAACTCATGATTAAAAAGACGTTACTTCATATGAAATCTAAATATCCACTGTTCCCGGGAAGAAGAATATAAAACTTTAAAAACGAGATTTTATTACCCCAAAACCGTAATGATAATCTAAGGTTTATAAAAGATTAATTATGTGTTTAGTAAACAACTTTATAAAATGAATAAACTGACCTGGTTTCTTTATTTCTTTGTTCACAAATAAGGTTGCAAATAAAAAGTCTCAAAAATTTAATCACAATATTCCGAACTATCAGAATAAAAATATTTTTTAAAAAGATTAAGTTCTACGTTTGATTTCCGGGTTGTGTTATGGAAGCACAAACAAAGGTAATTACTTTTATTTAAATATTTTCATACATTGAATTACTTTCACTGAGTCTAATTTGTTTATATTTATATAATATTTGCTTATATTATTTGTTTATATTATATTATTTATTTAAATTGAGAAATTCTTAGAATTAATTGAAAAATATAATGGTTAGTATTCTTGTAACAATTGCAACTAAAATAAAAAGTATTATCTCAATTTCAAGAACTTGCCTTTTCTTGGGTCGTAAGTTGGTCAACGTAATAATAACAATACTAATAAATATATACCACTTTTCTACAGCTTGATTTATGTAGTAGCTTATTTTGAAGTTATTTTCTTAAATTGGGACGCATTATTTCAATTATTAAATAGTTTTAGAAGATTTACATTAAATGTGTATGATATATAACGGAATGAAATAGCAAATCTTTGTAGGAAAGAAATAGTTTATGCAAAATCTTAAGTCAAGAATTAAAATTCTTTAAATATTTAAAATATTCTGTCTTAGTATTTAATTACTCCTATTTAGTTATCTCATTTAGATTAACTGTCTTCACATACATAATCTTTTTCAGCAATTAATTTAGAAAGTAAAGCATTTTGAACAAGCTTTAATTTAAAAGTGATTTTTTACTAATCAAATTCTGAATTTAAATACATATTGTTTTTTTTTTTTTTTTAAGAATTATGTTATTTTTTACAATATTTAGTTAATTATTTTGAAATTAAAATTAAATTGTTAAAATTGAAGCACAAAATTACTGTTTCCATTACTTTGAGCCCCTTAAAATTGAGCGTATGAACTAAAAAAACGGAATAAAATAGTTTATATTTTGAAGCAGAAAATAGATTATGCAAAATTATTCAAGCTAGGAATTGAAATTATTTATGTACCTTTAAAGATACTATCTTAGTAATTAATTATTCTTTTTTTGCTATCTCGTTTAGATTAGCTGTCGCAATATATATGATACATCTTAATCTATAAAGCGATTTCTACAAATCAAATTACGAATCTGACGATAAATTTAATAGATAAAGTAGATGTTGAACAAGTCTTAAGTTATGTAGAGATTTCTACAAATCAAATTATGAATCTAAATGCATATTGTTTTTCAATAACAATTATGTCATTAATTAGAATATTTAATTAGATTGATTAATTTAGTAGATTATTTTGAAATTAGTATTAATTTGCTAAAATGGGAGCACAGAATTATTCTTTGAGTTACTTTGAACTAGAAAACGGAATAAAATCGTTAATATTTTGAAGCAGAAAATAGATTATGCAAAATTATTGAAGCTAGGAATTGAAATTATTTATGTACCTTTAAAGATACTATCTTAGTAATTAATTGTTCTTTTTTCGTTATCTCGTTTAGATTAGCTTTTACAATATATATGATACAACTTAATCTATAAAGCGATTTCTACCAATCAAATTATGAATCTAACGATTAATTTAGTAGATAAAGTAGATGTTCAACAAGTCTTAAGTTATGTAAAGATTTCTACAAATCAAATTATGAATCTAAATGAATATTGTTTTTCAATAACAATCATGTTATTATTTAGAATATTTAATTAGATTAATTAATTTAGTAGATTATTTTGAAGTTAATATTAATTTGCTGAAATGGGAGCACAGAATTATTCTTTCAGTTACTTTGAACTAGAAAACGGAATAATTTTTCTCGTTTAAATTATGCGTCAGTTCCATCGTATAAAGTTTTGACTTATTTAACTAGCTGTTTTCTCAGACCAAATACCAAATCATGAATATAAATTCATATTGTTTTTTTTTTGTTGTTGTTGTTGTTTTTCAATAAACGATTAAACTAATTTGATATTAAACATTGTTAAAGTCGGTATGCAGATTTATAATTTTAAGCAAATTTAAATTAAATGATTGAATCATATAATTGTTCAAGCTCTCACTTGCAATTTTTAAAAATTTTAGATGCAATTTTAGTAATAATCAATGAGTCAACTACTTTGCTCAAGTTTTGACTTATTCAACTATTTCTTCAGGCCTAACTATGAATATAAATCTTTATTCTTTAAAAAAAAAATTATCATGTTCAGAATATTTAGTAGATTATTTTTAAGTTGAAGTTTATTTGTTAAAACCGAGACACAGGTTTACAGTTTCAATTACTTTAAACAAATTTAAGTTAAAGGATTGAAAACTAGAAAAACTTCAAATGCTACAAGAGATCATACCTTCCAACCTTTGAGGTTTTTACGAGTAGCTGATGTGGAATTTTAAATTTTTTTTAATCAAAACTTAGGAATATCACCATATATCTAACTGACCTTTATATGCAGGTTTAAATTACATATGTGTCAAAATTCATTTTATTCTAATTTATTATTGCATTAATACATTACCTTTGCTGTACTTGTACGTGGCAAAACTGCAGAAATTCCGTAGTAGTAATTTAAGGATATGCTGAAGGTGACTATTCTGAGATTTGATTTCTTAGATTTATTACATCCTGTAGTTTCCAGTAAATTTGTTTGCCTGGTCTTTCCATTTAAATATTTTGTATACTATACAAAATATTCATTTGAGGACATCATTCGGTTATTTGTTTTGCTTCCTGGTGAAAAATTTTAATTG
Organism: Parasteatoda lunata; assembly: GCA_949128135.1. Taxonomy (NCBI): domain Eukaryota; kingdom Metazoa; phylum Arthropoda; class Arachnida; order Araneae; family Theridiidae; genus Parasteatoda; species Parasteatoda lunata. The sequence goes on along the minus strand of OX421978.1, from coordinate 69,266,270 downwards.
GCAGTAGTATAACGAAATTTGGTGTAACATGTGGACTTTTTCCCAGCATTTTTTTCTGATGCCTTCCTTTCCGGGGTATTTTTTACGGTGCTTTTTCTACGGTGCTTTTTTCTGGTGCCTTTCTTTTCGGGCTATTTCTTCTGGTGCTTTCCTCTCTACGCTGTTTCTCTCGATGCTTTTTTTCGTTACTCTTTTTTTGGTGCCTTTCCTTTTGACTATTTCTTCCGGTGCTTTTTTCTTTCGCCTTTCTTCTCGGACTATTTCTTTTTGGGCCTTTTTTTTCAGAACTTTTTTTATGTCTTTCTTTCCGGGCTTTTTCTCCCGGTGCCTTTTTACGGTGCTTTTTTCTGGTGCCTTTCTTTCCGGGCTATTTTTTCTGGTGCTTTTTGTAGCTTTACTTTTTGGGCTATTTCTTCTCGTGCTTTTTTTTCAGGTGCTCTTTTTTCAGCCTGTCAAGTTTTATGATGTATATAACATAAACTCCAATATTTGAGTTTTGTACGAAATCTAACAATAAGTAGTCGTGATCTGCGGAAGAAAATTTTGAAGCAAAGAAAAAAGTCTGCTAACTATTTATATTTTCCGAGAAAATTTCTTTTAGCGGTAGCTAAGTTTAAGTTTTAATGCAGCGGTTCCCAATTTTTTTCGGCTACATAACCCTAAAGATCAAGCTTCTTCTGGCGGAAGCCCTTCAATATATAAAAAGAGTTCATTAACAGATGTGAATATACTAATATAAAAAAAAAGTACGAAAGACCGAAATCTTGGTGTATGCGTTTGCTGAAAATGAATTTCAAAACGAAAAAGAAACTTTATAAGCATTGAGAATAATAATCAGAAAAACGCAATTCGTTATTTTTGATATTAGTTGTTTTTATTTTGAATTGAAAAGTTAGAGTAGAAATATTTATTAATCTCTTAAAAATGCATGCTCATTTCATAATTTTTTCAATACATTGTTATTGAAAAAAAAAATATTTCTTCAAAATTTTGCTATTTTTTAATTGGCATTTTACATAAATAATTTCATATGAGGCAGCCGATATCTCTCGTAGCCTTGCTAATTCTCGGAGCCCATGTAATCCTTCCACGGAACCCCAGGGTTCCGCAAAACAACATTTGGGAAAAGCTGTTTTAATCCATGATTCTTCGTTTTATTGTAAATTTGATTTATTACCAAATCACTACATCTAAATGATTCAAAAATTCATATGAAGCACCCCTTTGTTCCATCCCTCTCGTTCTGAAGCTTTTTAAAATTAACAAAAATCACCGAATATTCTGAAAGTTTAATTGTCTACGTCTCTTATCAAATGCTTCGGCAAAGAGCGTAGTTTACATTTATTTAATGCCTTTACGAAGTCTTGAGAGTCAAGTATTAAGCTTTTACATCCCTTTTTAAGTTAATTATATGCAGTAGTAAACAGAATTCCTAGTCCTAGTGTTTTGATTTTATTTGGCACCTCATCATCTGGAATTTTAGCACTAATTTGGTTGGGCATTGAGATAAGCAGGCAGTGGAGTTGCTGTAGACAAAACTATTTTAATCTTAATTTATTAAAATATCTGCAAACGTTTTAATAAATTGGTAGCGAATTAAATAGTAAAACTTGTAGAATAAGGATAATTACGTCCATTCTTTAAATTATTCCCCACGATTGATCTGTCCTAGTCTTAGTAGTGTTTTATTGGGCATCTGGACTGCGAAGCGACCCCTATTCCATTCATCTGGAATTTTAGCTCTATTTTGGTTGAGCATTGAAGTAAGCTGGCAGTGGGGTTGCTGCGATTGATCTGCCATAAAGTTGCATTCCATATGAAAATTACTTAAAATGAAAAATACTAAACTAAAAATAACTTAAATTTCATTAAAACTAGAATATATTTTTTTACAAAGCGCAGCAAGTTGGCATCTTTGAAATACACTACCTTTGCGACCACTTAGAAAATCATTTTGTAAAGCTGCGTAAATTCAGTAGCAAATTAAAAAGATAAATAATAAAATTATTTTTCTGACACTACGGATTTACATACAGACTCCAAGAAAGTCACACAAATAATTCAATTCTTCACCCTCCTGAAAAAAGCAATAATTATGCTACAAGCAACTATCCACGCCAAACCCACAAAGATAAACAACTAACGAATAAAAAGAAATCTATCAAATCAGCAAATCCTTCAATGTTTACAAAGCAAATTTAGAAGGGAAAAAAAATCTGACTTCAGTAAGACACTTAAGGATCGATGCCCTCCCCAAACAAACCACAGAAGTTGTGACTCAACCAAAATCTTTTACTGGGGGCAGAGAAAAGGGCAGGATCATATCATTTCATTTTTTAATACCGGGCGTGTGTCTGGAACAAGTGATAGCATCTCCAGGAAGGAGGGGATAGGCGATCATCTTGAACTACCATTTGAAGAATAAGTTTAAAAAAAAACGATGATGGAATGTCGAGTGGTTACGGATCAGTGTTTCTTCAGCCACTGGTATTTCCGAATATTTTACAACCCCCTCCCCTTCCCTTTATTCATCTGAGGACATGCCAGGAATCGATTATGAATTTCATATTCTTATATAAGTAATGGCAGTGGGGAGAATGGAATGTTTGCATCTTTCTTTTTATCTCGCTTTTAAAATATCTTAGTCGTGTTATTTATTCTTTTGTGAATAGAATTTCGGATATCGTTGTACTTTGGATGAATTCTATGAGGGCCTCTTTTCGGTGTATTGTGATTCATTAAAAATGCTTGTGCACTTGAAGCAGTTTTGATTGCAGAGGAGAGATGGGTATACATGTTAGGTGGGTGCTGACATATATATTTTCTCATACGAACCTTTCTACATTAAATCTCAAGCTTAAAATAGATTCCTCTTATTAATTTTAAGACGTAGAAATCATTCGTCCCCAAAAATCCATGAAAAGTCAAGATGCCGCTTAAAATATTATTTTCTGAAGTTAAAAGGAAAATAGAAAAATATTAGAAAAATACTCATTAAGAAAATCCCTAAAATTCCATATCGTCTGAAGGGCGTCATGTCTTGGAAAATATCAAAATCTCTAAATTTTCCAGTTTGAATGACGTTTAATTATGTTAAGAATATTTTTGCAACCAATCAGAATCCCTGTTTAAGTAGCTGGAGTCATTGAAAATGAGTGACTTTTTCATATTTTTATGGCTTGATAAATCTGTGCCAATTCCCAATATCCCTGCTATAGAAAACCAACATTGCCATTAATAGAAAAATCCGACATCAGCTGTTAAATAAAATTTTATGTAATAATAGAATGCCTATTTATCTGAATTAGCCTATGTCTCTAAGATCTAGCCTTTGAAAGCATTTTACTATATATATATATATATATATATATATATATATATATATATATATATAATCTTATAATAGCTATAACAATCCTAAAGAATGATTTTTAAATTGCTGGTATTGAAGCTAGAAAAAAGTTATTAACTTCTAAAGCTCATTTTGACCGATCCAAACTTAGTATGGCTACTACTGACATTTCTAAAAGTTTCAAGCCTGATCCTTCAAACTGCTAACAGTTTTCCCATGTAAAATTTTCCAAATCCTTTGTGGCTAAAAGAAAGATTGTTTTCATAGAGTTAGTATAGAAGTATTTCCATTATTTTGATCAACCCCTGTATGAGCCCAATATATAATTGGTCTATTAATGCAATTTTGATATATTTTTTTAGCAAATTCATGGCCACATATCAACTTAGCTTAGCTAGTAATACTCTAACGCGACGTCGGGAAGGTATGAGTTAATTAACACTAGAAAGACGGAAAAATAGTATATATCTATATTGCCGAAAAGCAGTCAAAATGACTGAATTGTGAATGCGTAAATAAATTTGTTTAAAATTAATTTTTAACATTTTTTATATTATTTACAGTTATATAACAAGTTATTAGTAAATATCAACAATAAGAAAAATTATATGTTGTACAAAAAGTCAAAAAATTCTAAGAAATTGTGTCATTATATACATCATTGTTTTTCTAATTGAAATTAAAAGCAGTCAAAATGACTTCCTTAGGCAATCTAGTGTTAAAGTAGTAGTTGATACAAAAATTTCAGTATTTCTAAAAGTATTGAAAGAAAAGAATTAGAACATTTCAACTTTGAAGGCTGTTTATCTAGAAGAGGGACATTGTTTAGGGGGAGGGATGCAGATTCACCAATAGGTCAAGTGCAAAGGCCACCAGAGCTCGTCATGGGCCCCTTACTGGGATCTAAGGGTGCTCCTTATCTTGAAAAGACGTCTTACAGAACATTCTAGTGTCTCCTCAAAATGCTCTTGCAAAAAATATAAAATGTTACAAAAACGTGAGCATTCAGGAAGAATGGGAAAGAAACTAACCACAAAATAAAGGCACAAGCACGGGGATTTGGCTAGATCGGCAGTAAATTCAGATCGCCAGTGATTTTTTGACATTTATGACTTACGGATTTTGGGATGACGAAACTACAAGTTCAATAATCCTCGAAATGGTTTTCTTGGACAAATGATGACACGGAAAATTCCATTATTCAATGGTTTTTATGCCTTTTATATGAGTGTCATTCCAAGAAAAAAAATGTTCCTTAAATCGAAAAGAACTTATTCTATTTTTAGAATTTCAACAAAGACAGTTAATAAGACAATATTCTGCCTTCCCAGATAAATAGGTCAATAATTTTTCATGTGCTTTAATCCTAACTAAATAAACCAATACTTAACGCACACAAAATAATCAAATTGTTAAGTCTTTAAAAAATTATTCATTTTTATTTTTGTTACAATAGTCACATGTTTCCAAGTTTAATTTAATATAACTGAATTTCATTCAACTTAATAAATCAAACAGAAACGTTTAGTGAATTTATTTTGTTTAATCCGTTATCTGTTCATAAAATATTAAATACATTGTTAAGAAATTAGTCACAAATTTTCACTAATCATAAGAATAGAGTTACTTCTCAAAAAAATAAAAATCATTTCTTCAAAATAATTCATTTATATCATAATTCAGAAATTTAGACTTCATTTATTTATAATCTCTTAACTGTTTACTTCAAATTAAAAAAGAGATTTTTGATAAAAAAAAAAACAGTGTGTTATTTTTAAGGAAAAATTTTGTAATAAAACCACATAACATTCCGTTAAACAAGGAGAACAAGACACATAATTACTTTTTTTTTGTAATTTTATTGTATTTAATTTTTAATTTAAAATAAAGAAATTTTGTTGAAACATGAATACGCATATTTGAGGGTGGGCATATTAAAATTCAATAATAAATAATATTTTTCAATTATTCGAAAGAAATGCGGCTTATCTTGTCCAAAATCTTTAATCTAAAGACATTTTTGGTCCTGAAAAAAGAAGCGATTTTTTCACAAACTTTAAAAATATTATAAAATTTTTTTTAGTATTTTACATTAAACAAATATAGTAGTGGAACGTTATGGAATTTCAATTCAGTGCGAGCAGCAAATAAAAATCTTTCAACAAATGATATGCTAAAATAATATCATATTTATACAGATACTCAGACATTTTATTCGATGCTTTTTAAAACTTAAGATTTTTAATTTTTCCTTTTTCTTTCCTATTTAAAATTAATCTAAAAGCATTTCTGAACCTGAAAAAAGAAGCAATTTTTCTTACCAACTTCAAAACAACTTCAGGAAATAGATAAATTCTTATAAATTAACTTACCTATGTTCAGTATTTTATAACTTCCAAAAATTATTTTTTAATTTTTCAAAATTTTAAACTGAATAATATTGGCTCTCTGGTTTTTATTATTTTAGTTGATTAAAATATTTGTTATGATTCATAAAATCGCTTTTTTCTCTGTTTCATTAAATATTAATATTTTATCAAAAAAAGTACCCGAAACACTAAGATTTCCAGAATTCAATTAATAAGACTAAGGAACAAATTTTTATTGCATTTATACAAATACTTGATCTCGCCGTATTCAGGTGTTTAGATTCCAAATCTGAAATTAGTTTTGCTCCTAGAGTTACAGATTTTTTTAAATGGCATATTTAGTCTATTTTTTGTCGAAATGTACGATTCAAAAGTGTTATATATAATAGAGGAGGTAGCACAAATGTTGCGACAAACATCTAGGGATGTTAGAGCACATCATCAGGATTAAAATTGCATAGGAACCCATGTCCGGAAATGTCGTCGTACGCGGCTAGGGGCTTCTCCTATTAAGACCTGTTCAGACGCACACGATGAAACATTTCATATTATGGAAGCGCGTGTAGCGGTGTACGATGACATTTCCTTGAATGGGTTCCTACGCAATTTTTAGTCTTGATGATGTGCCACAACTCCTCTAGAAGTATGTTACAGCATTAATTCGGCGCCCTGTTATATATAACGTTTTTAAATTGTACGCTCGGTTGTACGTTTAATTGCACGTTAATTTGTGCGTTTGTACGTAAATCTGTATCTTGGAGATAGAAACCGATTACAGATTTGAAATCCACGATACAAAACTATCTAAAATCTCCAAAAAAAAATCGCATGCAACAGAATACAAAAACAAAATGTTGCCCGGTGTAATTGTTTTAAGGCACTGTATTTGTATGAACTCTGTTCAGTCTTGATCTTGAATTTAGTCTAATCTTGAATTTAGTTATTTTATTTTGAGTTAAAAAAACTAGATGAGAAATAATTATGAATTTTTTTTAATGTATCCAATTAATCATAATTTATCCAATCATTCATAATTTATCCAATATAATTGTCGTTGAAAAAAAAAAATACTTTTTTAAATTTTGCAATTTTTTCATTCGAATTCTGCATACATTTATTCACATAAACAAGGGAAATCTTTTATAAATTATGGATCATTGATTGAATATAAGTATTATTATTTTATTTTATAACCGCCGTTGGACAGCAGACCAAAATTTGAGTTTACGACTATCAATGTTCTCCTCAAATCGTCAGCCTTTGATCCCTATCCAGAAGACAAGGGAACTCCTGGATAAGTACCCCCAGAGGTATTGATTTGTTATGAGAATTTGGATAACTTTATGACCCCGACAGATTCAACGTGCACCAGTCACCATTTAATTTTTCGGAAGGTTGGATTCCAACGCTCTGCCAACCAAGCTATACCGGTCTCCACAGAAAAGTAAAAATAAAACATGATTTTAAAACGTGCACCAGTCACAAACGTGCACCAGTAACAATTTAATCCACGAGGATTCTTCGGCCGACTTGATTTGAACTCCCGTTCTCACGGACACGAGTCCAACTCCCTACCGGCAAGTATTATTAATAATGGTTAAAAATATCTTAACTCTCGGAACCCCTGTCATCCTTTCAAGGAACCCTAGGGCTTTGCAAAAAACCTTTTGAGAACAGCTGGCTTATGCTGCGTGTCATCATTTCTTTCTATTATGCAGGATAATATCCTAAAAATAATGAAATTAGCGGAGATTCCATTTTATAATAAATAAAAAAATGGGGTGTTATTTTGAAAAGTAAAAAAAAGGCTTAATGAGTAGATAAAAACAATTTTTTTCGTGTAACACATGTTTTTATAACAGGATGCAATGTTAACATACTACCCCTCAATTACAACGGACTTCCGGGAATAGAAAAGATCGCTGTCTGGTGGTAAACTATCTATGCCGAAAGAATAAAAATAAAAACGTCGTGAAAAAGTCTCACTAACCCCAACTAGCATGAAAAATTCACCAACCAAGAGACAAATCAAAAGAACCGCATCTTTGCGGTACCGCTTTTGAAGAAGGTCAAGTAGCAAGAGAGGTTGTTTGTATGGTACCACCCCCAATTAGATGACCAGAATAAAAGCTTTTTTTAAGAAGGCTGCAGAATGTTTGGGGAAAAAGTGGGCGTTCGAATTTTATGTCCTGAAGTACCTGAACCGCAAACAGTAGCTTTTAACTGAAGGCTGTATAAAAAGAGAATCTGAAATCAGTGAATAAAGAATTTGTACCTAGGTTCCATTACTTTTCGTTTATTCAAATTTGAATTACTGAAAGAAGTTAATGTAATTCTCTGACAATAATGGCAGTGGCAGTCGGGCAAAATATGGGACAGGGTAGCTACATTTCAGAAAAATTTAAAAACTCTTAAAAAAAAAGTTTGAAGAAATAAAATGTTGTAACTATTACAAAACAAAAATATTTATAAATGAAATAACTGTGTTACAAATGTCCAACTGAATTCCTAAAACCAAGGCTTTTAACGTCCTTATAAATTTTAAAAGTAGTAACAAAAGTTAGAAAATAAAATTTATTCTTTAAATATTGTTATAAACTAATATATTACATAATATATTTTATAAATTTATATATTTTTATAAATTAGTGTTCAGCACTAAGCTCAATTTTTTCAAATAAACATATCTAGATACAAAGCCGAAAATTTTGTATTTTTACAAACTTCGTAATCTCCTGGAAAAAAATTTATAGCTGGCATCAGATTTTTTTTTTATAAAGAAGCAGAAAATTTCTTAATATTAGTAGAGATTCCAACTGCTCCGGTTTCGACCAAATACTTCTAAAAATTCGACAGAGATCAACAAACAAAAATTTGCAGTTTATAGTTAGATTTGCCAGTTTTTTAATAGATTCACGAGGCCTAACTGTATCAAATTTTTTACTTGTTTATTTAATAGTTAGTGTTCCTTAGCTTAAAATTTATTTTCTAAATTTTATATTTCAATATTCTAAATTGAAAAATACAAATCTGACAATTTATTAAATTTTAAAGAAAACTAGGCTTTTACCCTTTCAGGGACAGCAAATTTCGATTGAAAGTTTTAGTCAGGTTGGGAAGTGTGACCTCAAATGGATGATGTTTTCGACACTAGGGAGCGCTGCAGGCTGTATGCCGCTTATACTTCCGGGTTACTGTTTCGGGTGTATTTTAAAGCCATTTGGCTCACAACATGATCCGTGTGTTGAGATTCTTGCAAACTTGGTATTTGAATACTTATTACTAAACTTAATCTTGCTCCTCGAACAATATGCTAACACTAACGTAAGATGGTGCACAGCTTTCAACACGAGCAAACAGTAATAAACAAATGGAAAGAGGCCAAATCAAGACTGCCAAAAAAGCGAGTTATTCAAAATCTAGCAACCATGTCACCTTTTTTAACAATATATCTCTAAATAACTAAAACAAATTTTCCCCTCAAACTCACCAGAATTAGTTAATAGCATTAATATCTTATGAAATACTGCAGATTTGAGCTCAGAAATTATCTAATTTATTTCTTTTATTGAAAACAAAATTATCCGTTTGAAAATATCGCCTCACAGAATAACATTTAGTAAGCAGCTGCAAACTTTCTAACCGGAACTAGAGCAGGCATCCAGATCGAGATTGTTATTGTTTACATTTCTACTGAAAACACCATCCATAGTACACAATCATCATTAAAATTTATATGGGGCTCTGTGGCCGTTGGAGTTTTAACTTTAAGGGGGTATTTTCTGGTATCATATAGTACTGGCATCATATAGTATATTTTCTGGTATCATACATTGCCAGTGCAGTGACATACTTTAACTCTTTTATGTTTAAAGAACAGCGGTTGCTAAATATTTCAAAAAAATTAGTCTCTAGTGGTTTGTGATATTTGTTGAATTAGTGTTGCAAACTGGCTGCCGAAATAGATTTACCATGTGCACTCCTATTACAGAAATTCTAACTGCTCCGGATTAAAAATATTGTAAAGAATGCTCGTGAATTACTAACTAAAAGTTTAAGATTTTCGGGGAATTTTATCAACTTTTTAAAAGATTCAACACAGCTTACCTTTAACAAATTGGTGCAGCACATAAGCCATTGAATTATTTAAAAGTTTTTTTTTTTTTTTTTTCCAATAAGCTGCACAATCAGTCTTCCCGATGAGCAGATCTAGTGCGGTTCTCCAGAAGTGGTATCCACTCTTTCAGGACCACCACAATGGGTGAGATACCGTTGGCCATGTTAATTTGGACGTTTAGTTTCTGCCACACTAGATGGCAGCACCAAGACTCTATTTGGATGCTAAAGTGCACTAGGAATTTAATTTTGCCGGAAATGCCAAGAGCCAATAAGGCACTCCAGGGATCTTTTACATGCCGCATAATCATACGACATGGCCGCTGAGGATTTTCTGCATATTATTATTTAGAAGTAGTGGTGATTAAAAACCCTATAAATTGAATTTACTAAATCAAGAATCATACATTAAAAGACCACCATTCGAAAATACTTACCCGCAGTCCGGAGCAAGTTGGCATTGCTGCTATTACTTAAATTTGCTGTTTAAATTAATGTAAACACTAAATCATTTTAATTATATCGTACAATATTTTAATGTTTTTTTTTTTAATTTCAAAATTCATATAATAATACGTTCGCTAAATTTAAGAAATAAAAATTTAAACTTTTAGAATGGTGACTTTCGATATCAACGTATAGGTATGAGGAATATAAAAAATTAAAAACGCACTTTACTTTTCTAATGCCTCATTAAAATAATAAATTACCTGTCATATTTCAATTCGCACCTAATACTCGACTTATCACACTAATATTAAAACTTCCTGTATGCATAAGCAGGTGCATCAATAAATTTCTAAACCATCTGTAAAAACTGGAAATTCGACAGATATCACTACCTGACTTGATGTATACACACTGCCGTGCAATTGAAAGAGTAACATGCTTCCCTACTAATTTTAAGAAAAGCGGTGTGACAATTATTTTCCTTTCCTTATTAATACCATAAAGGCTAACATAAAGTTTCTGAAAATTGCTTTAAATTTTTTTTTCTATATTTAGCTTATAATATAAAAAAAAAATTTAACCAAAACTTAAAATTACAAATTTTGGATATTTTTGCCGCTTACTTTGATTTCTCTATTACACGACTGAACTATGTGCCAAAAGTCATCCCCATAAATATCTTTTGTTCGAATTATCGATTTTTGATCCACTAAATGTCAGCCTTAATGGTTTTTTAATTTGGTCTTCAGAAGAGTTGATCTACTATGATTAATATTTAGTACTAATTATTATGCTTATTAATCAGGGCTAAATATTAATAAAGTTACAAAATCAGACAAAAAAATACTTTTTACGTACATCCCGACACCCTGAAAACGATTCATACGAATGAAAAACTTTTTGAGCACGATTTTAAAACCTTTTTATTATAAGGAATAATTGGGAAAAAATATTAGATATAGCTGCTTAGTATAGTAAATTCCGTGGGGAAAAAAATGATTTTTAATAGTTATTTATTGTTTTTATGTTTGAGTCATTCTAAACCTTGTTAAGACTTAAATTTTACGAAATCATTTGTTTCGGATAAGGAATATTTTTAAAATGCGACTTTCTTTTCATCACTTTAAAACTCAAAAACTATTTGATAGATTTCATTCTAATTCTGTATTTTTTCATTTAAATTTACATAATTTGAAATGGTGCATTTTTTTTTACAATTACAAATGAAATAATATTTTTCTTCTGTTAACAAGCACTTTTTTGGATGAACATTTCGATAATTCTATATAACGATTAATTTTTCGTAGTAATTTTATTTTAATCGATATAGAAATGAATAATTATTTTATAATAGATATAAAATACAAATATGGTTCGCTTCACAAATTTTTGCTTGGATTATTTTTAAGATGCTGTGAAAAGTGTTTGTTTATACCAAAAATAATAATATAGCCATATATAATATAATAATAATAATATAAGATGATAGTTATGACAACGTAATGATAAACATACTTTTCTCCCTTTGTGGCATTTTTGCATCAAAATGTTTAATATGTATTTTGTACTCCAATTTCTTGTAGTGTTTAAAATTTATAATAAAGCAGTAAGTTCGAACCACTTTAAACAAACCTTAAGCAACCACTTTTTATTTATTTATTTTTTATTTTTTTTATTTTTATGCAGCAAAAAATTCAATTATTTATCTTAGTATCGGAGCCTTCTGTCTCTGTTTCCTATTTTTTTTTAAAAATTCGACAAAATGAGGCAGTAAAAGGTTAAAAATAATTTTACATTATTTTATTGGTTTGTTTATTAATTATCTTAAAAAGAGTATTTTTTGTTAGGTATTTGTTCTATCAACAGAAGGTACAAAAATTCCGTGACTTTTCGAAAAAATTAAGTAGGTGAGAGTCGGGTAGCCCCGCCCACTTAAGGAGTATTGCTTTTATTTCTGTATAATATTGAGTAATAATCAATATTTTTGTATGTTTCTATTGTTTTATTATCTAATTAAATAATGCAAAAAGAATAAACCAAAAGAAGAATAGTTTAACTTAAAAAAATAGAAATTTAAAAAATTTGACTACTGTATTCAACATATTTTCAAAACTATTGTTTACCATGTTACCAGCTGCATAAATACTTGAAACTTTGAAAATAATCTTTTTTTAATATAACAATTAATGTCTGATGGCCCATTGACTTGAAAAAATATTCTATACATATGAAATTGACAGTGGGCGGGGGTACCCGACACTCCCCTAAGTAATTTTAAAATTGTATTTTCAACTAGTTTACTATAATAATATTATTTTTAAACGAATAAAAAATTGGATTTTTCTTCATATCAAAGGAAAAAGAAAAAAATTATTTAAAAATTTTTAGGAAGTTATGTGATTTTAAAAATTTCAAGCAATACTTTTCTTTAAAATATTGATCTTATATTAAAGCCTACCATTTCTAGAAAGTTTGGTCAAACTGTGTCCTCAATATATAGAGAGAGATAATGTTTGGAAAAACTATTCCCATTACATTTGACTCTCCGGGCACAAAAAAAAAAAAAGAAAAAAGAAAATTATAAATTTTCCAAAACTCTATATTTAAAGTCGTCGGACATGATTTTTTAAAAAGTAATGCATTTTGTTGTTACTTATGCCACTTGCCAATCAGCAAGCCTGCTGGAAATCAAGTCAAGTTTTCAAGCAGAGGGTGCGTTTCTTTTTTTTTTTTTTTCAGTGGCATCATCTATGACCAAGAATACTAACTCAGCCACACACACACACGTCCCAGCACGTTTTACAAGAAGGACTCAATAATATTCCATTCTTTCGTATTGACCTGAACCAGAGAACGATTAATCTCCAATCAGTACCTCCAGGGGTATTGGTTTGTTATGGGAACTTAGAAGACTTTGGGATCCCGACAAATTTAACGACGGGGAGGATTCGAACTCCCATTCTCACGAACACGAGTCCAACGTCCTAACAACCAGGCAATCCGGACCATATGCATTTTGTTTTGTTTTATTTTTATTTTGCTTACACATCTAAGTCAATCGAATTAAGGCAATTTGGAGAGGGAACCATTTTAAACTACTCCTATTGATGGTTGACTGGTTGAGACCAAAAATAGACAATATGAAATTTCTCAAAAACTTTATTTTGAAAATCGATAAACCCAGTATCTTAAAAAGTAATTTTGATGACAATTTTATTTACAAAGGTAATAAACGAAAATCGTACTTTTACAACAGATGTTCAGCAAACAACAGTAAGTTTCCATTTTGCAAAGAATTTATAAAAAAATTCATTTCAATTTGATTTGTTTATAAAAACATGAATCTTCATTTGATTTGATTTGGTTTTATAAAAGTAGAAATTTTTATTTTATTTATTCGGTTTTATAAAACATGGATTCTTTATTTGATTTGATTTGGTTTTAAAAAAATTGGAATCTTCATTTGATTTGATTTAATTTTAAATAAATATGAATATTTATTTGATTTTATTGTTTTTATAAAAACAAAAATCTTCATTTAATTAGATTTGGCTTTATAAAAATAGAAATTTTTATTTTATTTATTCGGTTTTATAAAATAGGAATCTTTATTTGATTTGATTTGGTTTTAAAAAAAATAGGAATCTTCATTTGATTTGATTTGATTTTAAATAAATATGAATATTTATTTGATTTGATTGTTTTTATAAAAAATAAAACTCTTCATTTAATTTGATTTGGCTTTATAAAAATAGAAATCTTTCTTTGATTTATTTGGTTTTATAAAATAGGAATCTTTATTTGATTTTATTTGGTTTTAAATAAATATGAATATTTATTTGATTTGATTGTTTTTATAAAAATAAAAATCTTCATTTAACTTGATTTGGCTTTATAAAAATAGAAATCTTTATTTGATTTATTCGGTTTTATAAAATAGGAATCTTTAATTGATTTGATTTGGTTTAAAAAAAAAATAGGAATCTTCATTTGATTTGATTTGATTTTAAATAAATATGAATATTTATTTGATTTGATTGTTTTTATAAAAATAAAAATCTTCATTTAATTTGATTTGGCTTTATAAAAATAGAAATCTTTATTTGATTTATTCGGTTTTATAAAATAGGAATCTTTAATTGATTTGATTTTGTTTAAAAAAAAATAGGAATCTTCATTTGATTTGATTTGATTTTAAATAAGTATGAATATTTATTTGATTTGATTGTTTTTATAAAAATTAAAATCTTCATTTAATTTGATTTGGCTTTATAAAAATAGAAATCTTTATTTGATTTATTTGGTTTCATAAAATAGGAATATTTATTTGATTTGATTTGGTTTTATAAGAATATGAATATTTTTTTTATTTGATTTTATAAAAATATAAATCTTTATTTGGTTTGATTTAGTCTTATAAGAATATGAATCTTCATTAGATTTGACTTGCTCTTATTAAAATATGAATCTCTAATGATTTTTGAAGTCTCACTAGAGCTTTATTAATGACGAGAATGAATCTTTGTGCGTTGATAACACTGAGGAAAAAATGTTACTTACTGAGATCTTACTTAATTCAGGTGTGGGAATTTAAAATCTGAACTTAGTTTTGTTTGGAAAGCTACAGATTTATTTCAAATTGATAGCTTTAGTTTAGTTTATTTTCTGTCCAAATGTGCAAGTTTATGAATGATGTGTAAGATATATATATATATGCACTTATCTGCTCATTTGAAAATAACAGTTAGCTAAAAAATCATATGTTCTTAACTTATTGCATCATAAACTGCTTTCTTCTACCACTCCTTACGAAGCAGAGAAGTGGAAGACTTAGTATTCATTCGGGTCAACTTTAAAAATCCTAGGAATATATTATAAGTTTGCATAAGAATTTCAACTTGCAGAGAGAGATCAATTGCAGGTTTGGAATCAGAGGAGCAAAAGTATTTGAGATCTGCACAAACATCCCCTGCATCAGAAAAAAAATTGTTCCCCAATGAAATTAGTTGAAGATCATATTATTTTTAAACGCCGAAAAAAAAATCAGCAATTTTTTTTACTTCTTAATAAGTATGCCATTCACCAAACATTGACCCATAAGATATCAACCTGCAAAAACATACAACAAAACGTTTTCAATAGGTACCAAATGATTTCTGATTTTTCTCTAAAGAAGTGAACAATCTATTCACCAAATCACGTTGATTCTCGATAGGGAACAATTTCGAACCATTACTTTAATAAAATAGCTGATTGACTAGTATTTAACTCCATTTCATTCGCATAAAAATGGTACTTTCTCAACGAGAGACCCGATTAATTCCTCTCTCTAATTAAACTAGAATCCTTCTTTACAATCAAATGAAGAGAAGTGAAAACATAATTATTATTTCTCATGTTTTCCAGCCAAACAATCTCATCTCCCATTGTTACCATCGCCAATGAAATCAAAAGACCTCGCCAGCCATCAATAGCCAAAGTCACGAAAGGACAAATTCTGGGAAGATGACTATTGCCAGCGAGCATGCCACATACAATCCAATCACTTTTCATGCCAAACCCAATTAAGAGCCTTCTCATTTCTCCTCGACACCTCCCCGTAATGAGTGCGCCATTTTCTTTTTTTTTCCCCTCTCCCAAAGATAAAGTTCCAGAAACAGTGTATCTGATCTGTGGTACTCTCTAGACAATGTGGTGGTACAGCAGAGGCTCAATTAAAAGTTACAACTTCAAATCTCATCCATCAATGTATAGGATGGTCATTACAAGTATGGAACAGGCAATTGGTGGAAATATCCGTCATCCACAAAGACATTTGCAGACGATTTTTTTTTCTTCTCTTCATTTCATTTCTTCCATTCTATTTCCAGAGTTTGCCGATAAGCGTGTTATTATTACATTGTATTAGTGAGTAAAAAATAAAAAATAAAAATTTCTCGTGATGAGGGGGAAAATTCGTGTAATTATGTCTGTCGAAGATGGATTGGTTGAATATAAATCCTCATTCAGTAATTTGTAATGATTGTGGATAGTTATTTTATGTCACTTGATCTTTGAGTGTATGTTTATAAGCCACAGTTAAGCAAAGCGCCTTCATTCTTGCTCGATAGTTACGTTACGTTTCACGAAAATAACGGACAAGTTAACTATTTACATCAACATTGTATCTTCATTTTTTTATTTCAATTATGCTATTGGGAAAAAAAATAGTTCTTTTAACTTGAAGGCTTGCAGCATTGTATCGTTATTACAGAGAAAGAAGAATGAAATAAACTTTGAAGGAAACATTTTATTGCTTGTGTAACTTATTTTTATTCTTTTTTAGAATACTATTACGATCATTATTTATACTAATAAAAATTTTAGTTATTTTCCGTAAAATACTTCAATATTGCCAGGAAATAAAGATTTACTGAATAAAAGGATCTTTTGAATAATGCATATGACTTTTTTGTCTTTTACCAATTTAAAGCTCATTTTTTCTTGAAAAAATATTATGACCCAACTAAATTTTCATTTGTTTTCGTTCATGTATATGACTTACAAAGTTTTGTTTAGATTTTCGAATAAATACATTAAGCGACTTTATAGAGAGAATGTTCAGGAAGTATAGTGATGTAAAAAAACTTTTGACCAAATAATGTCAAAATGAAAGCATTAAATACAAAAGTTTCCTCATAGAAACAATATCAGTGTAAAAATCAAAACGTCTTTATTTGACAACTTGCTCCCGGATATATCACTTTAAACTATGAGTAAGAAGTTGGCAGCTCAAATGAAGCTTACATAAAATAAAAATATTCCACCCAAAGAAAAGTTCATGGTTTTATCAAGCTCTCATATGTTTTTCTTTTTCTTATCGTTGATAAGATCATATTAAAGTATAATAACACGAAAAACTTTTATTAAAACGGGGGGAAAAATTGAAAGGAAGTTTTAAACGAAAACTTTACTGTTGATGACCATGAAACGGTGACCCAATTTTTTTTCTTTAATTTCTAAAATAATTTCACGATATACCAATATTTCTTTAGTTTTTTCTCTCGCCATTTTGGATTTAAAGTTGTGTTTTTGAAGTTACTTTTCTCGATTTTTTATTTTTCTGTTTTTACCTATGCTTTTCATGTTTCAACCTTTTTTTATCAACACAATATCTTTTTAAAAAACATCTTAGACGAATATTAAAAAAAGTTGCATGTAAATCATGCGATGCGATTGGTAATTTTCTACCATTTTGAACAACGATAAGACGTAAAAATTTATCGTTAAGTTAATCAACGATTTTATAGAATATCCAATTGTTTCTAGACTTTTTTATATTTTAAGTAATTTTTTTATTGTTTAACTTTAAGAAAATTGATTTTCAAGATGTTGAAAATTTCTATTAACGTTAATTACACAAAAACATTTATCGAGAATCTAATAACATACGAAAGCAATTTAGAATTATATTATTTGAAAATAATTCAATATTATGCTATTAGGAATGTAATTTAGTAGAGTTTTAGGAAAATTTAGAATTATATTATTAGTTAGGTTATTTAGAATTGTACATTAGGAAGGCAATTTAGAATTGTGTTACTAGAAAAATAATTCTGCAAAATACTATTAGGAAGAAAATTTAGAAATTTACTATTAGGCAGGTAACTTACTTTTAAGAACGGAAGAACGAAGGAATTTTACTATTAGGAACGTAAATTACGCAAAAGCGAACAAATTAATTGAAAATCTAAAAACATACGAAAGCAATTTAGAATTATATTATTTGAAAGTAATTCAACATTATGCTATTAGGAATGTAATTTAGTATAGTTTTAGAAAAATTTAGGATTATATTATTAGTTAGGTTATTTAGAATTGTACATTAGGAAGGCAATTTAGAATTGTGTTACTAGAAAAATAATTCTGCAAAATACTATAAAAAAATAATTTAAAAATTTACTATTAGGCAGGTAACTTACTATTAAGAACGGAAGAACGAAGGAATTTTACTATTAGGAACGTAAATTACGCAAAAGCAAAAACATTAATCGAAAATCTAAGAGCATACGAAAGCAATTTGAATTATATTATTTGAAAGTAATTCAATATTATGCTATTAGGAATGTAATTTAGTATAGTTTTAGGAAAATTTTGAATTATATTATTAGTTAGGTTATTTAGAATTGTACATTAGGAAGACAATTTAGAATTGTGTTACTAGAAAAATAATTCTGCAAAATACTATTAGGAAGAAAATTTAGAAATTTACTATTGGCTAGGTAACTTACTATTAAGAACGGAAGAACGAAGGAATTTTACTATTAGGAACGTAAATTACGCAAAAGCAAAAGCATTAATCGAAAATCTAAGAGCATACGAAAGCAATTTAGAATTATATTATTTGAAAGTAATTCAATATTATGATATTAGGAATGTAATTTTGTATAGTTTTAGGAAAATTTTGAATTATATTATTAGTTAGGTTATTTAGAATTGTACATTAGGAAGACAATTTAGAATTGTGTTACTAGAAAAATAATTCTGCAAAATACTATTAGGAAGAAAATTTAGAAATTTACTATTGGCTAGGTAACTTACTATTAAGAACGGAAGAACGAAGGAATTTTGATATTAGGAACGTAAATTACGCAAAAGCAAAAGCATTAATCGAAAATCTAAGAGCATACGAAAGCAATTTAGAATTATATTATTTGAAAGTAATTCAATATTATGATATTAGGAATGTAATTTGGTATAGTTTTAGGAAAATTTTGAATTATATTATTAGTTAGGTTATTTAGAATTGTACATTAGGAAGACAATTTAGAATTGTGTTACTAGAAAAATAATTCTGCAAAATACTATTAGGAAGAAAATTTAGAAATTTACTATTGGCTTGGTAACTTACTATTAAGAACGGAAGAACGAAAGAATTTTACTATTAGGAACGTAAATTACGCAAAAGCAAAAGCATTAATCGAAAATCTAAGAGCATACGAAAGCAATTTAGAATTATATTATTTGAAAGTAATTCAATACTATGCTATTAGGAATGTAATTTGGTATAGTTTTAGGAAAATTTTGAATTATATTATTAGTTAGGTTATTTAGAATTGTACTATTAGGAAGGTATTTTAGTACTATTGTACTATTAGAAAGGTAATTTAGAATTGTGTTATTAGGAAAATAATTCAGCATTATACTATTAGGAAGGTAATCAAGAATTTTACTGTTAGTAAGGTAATTTAGTATTTCACTATTAAAATGGTAATTTAGGATTATACTTGTAGTGATTGGCCCACCGCTAGAAGGCGAGTTAATCACTAACCCAATTAAAGAATTTAGAGAAGAGTAGATAAACAGGAGCCGGCGCGTTAGGCTGGTCTTTCCTCTAATAGAGCATATCTCTGTATTTTGGTCGCTGAGGGCCCTTATAATTTCAAAATTGTTTTGTTTATTTGTTTTAAATATTAATAAATGTTTTTTGTTGCTGTTACGTTAGTGGGTATCTTTCAAAATCAATAATCATCATTACAATACTATTTAAAAAGTAATTTTGTAATATACTATTTATAGTAATTAAATAGTATAATACTAAATAAACACTAAAAAACTTTAATAATTTCTTAGAAAAGCTAATTGTTGACCTAATGATACAATGTTTCTGTAAAAAATACTTGAAAATTCTTGAGCTTTATTTTTCTTATTCCGATTTGGTCACAGTATTGGTGTATTACCAATTTTTTAAAAGATGCTACGGAGGAAGAAATAATTATCAATCATACATTTAAGTATAGAATAAAAAAAGAAGATTAAAAGCAATATTTGACTTTTAACCCCTTAATATTTGCCTTAATAATCTTAAATATTTGCTCTGCCACTTTTTACTTTTTTGAAGAAAAAAAAAAGATTTTGAAAAACGATAAGTACTAATGTATTAACTAACCTGTTAGCTTTTCCGCTCTTTAGCGGAAAAGAATATTTATCGATATTTTTATTTACCTTATTCCCGACGGTGTTTCATGCTCTGCACGGTAGTTCTACACGGACTAATATATATATATATATATATATATATATATATATATATATATATATATATATATATATATATATATATATATATATATATATATATATATATATATATATATATATATATATATATATATATATATATATATATATATATATATATATATATATATATATATATATATATATATATATATATATATATATATATATATATATATATATATATATAGCAAATTTTCTGTTTTAATGTAAGATTCGTAGCCATTACATGCGAATGATTAAAAAATGTATATAAAAAGACACTTTACCCCAGTTTCCTTGTGGTGAAGCTTTCAAAATGTAAACAAAATCAACCAAAGCATCGAAATTTTGTTTTTGATCGTCTACCACTCTATACCCGATAATGTAAAGTGAGATAATACTTGCAAATAATTCTATCTACTAAGTGATTACACGTGTAACACTATTGCGCATGTATATTTGTGTCACTAGTACGTGGAATAAGTTTTATTAATTTCTGATGGTGTTGTGATTTTCACCAACTTTAGTGTGTTAATAGCACGTGTTAATCAGGTTTTTGCTACATGCACCTTATGTTTGTGGTTGTCAAAATCCTATTAAATTAAACATAAAAACAAATTTTGTTAAAAAAAATCTATCTATTCACCATCTATCCTAAAAAAAAAAAAAAAAAAAAAAAAAAACCTTCCGGAAGTCATGAGGTCCTTTTCTGACATCATAGCATTGACGTGACTATTTCTTTTTTTTTTTAAATTTCCGGGTTTGTTTGTATATACTCGGAATACTCAGTTGTTCTGAATTTCATTTTTATGTCGTATTTTTTCGAAAAAAAAGTGTTCTTCATATTTTAAAAATATCAGATGAAGATATGAAAGAAGGAACTCTGGGAAATTATCCTATATGGATATGCAACTAAGATGCGGATTTAAGCAAATTAGTTTTCACCTGCAGAAATTCTTCTACCTATATATATATATATATATATATATATATATATATATAAAAATAAGAGTAATTTTCCCTACTCTTATTTATGTGTCACCAATTATTACTTTTTAAAAAATTTCGAATTACTGGAACGTTTTCAATAAGTTAATAAAACTGTTAAGAGCTAAAAAAGTCCGTTCAACGCTTAATCACTGTTGCTGAGTAGATGAACGATATATATATATATATATATATATATATATATATATATATATATATATATATATATATATATATATATATATATATATATATATATATATATATATATATATATAATAAGAGTAATTTTCCTTACTCTTATTTATGTGTCACCAATTATTACTTTTTAAAAAATTTCGAATTACTGGAACGTTTTCAATAAGTTAATAAAACTGTTAAGAGCGAAAAATTCCGTTTCTTTTCAACGCTTAATCACTGTTGCTGAGTAGATGAACGATAAACGACGTGCATTCTCAATTTTTCGAAGAAAAAAAATGATACTGATAGTATGCGTTTATAAATTTTTCTTTTTTTACAAACTTAACTTTTACATCAGTTCAAATAAAGGAATTTACATTGTTACACCATTTACATTATTACGTTATTTTATAACTACATTATCAACAAAAAAAAAAATCACATTGATATGCATTGTTAATGCAAGAAAGCAAAAATTTTGCCCAACAAGTATTTTACACCGAGGCAATTAGTGGCAGTTCAGCGAACCATGACGGAAAAGTGAGAATTACGCATTGTTAATGGCCAAAAGAACACGTTTTCCATCGTCCGAACTCATGTCATCAAAGAATAGCACGTTTGGTATCGTCTGATTTTAAATGGCGACACTTTTATAATCAACCTAGAATTACCCTAATCACGTAGAGGCTATATTCCAAGAGCGAGAGAAAGTGCAATAAAAAAAAATATTGAAAACAAGCGCTTAATTCCTTTGTACAACCCATAAATTTTACAACCACCACTTTTACGGATGATTAAGAGTGACTGTAAATTTCTAATTATTTATTGGTAAACAGCTTTTATAGCGAGCATTTTTTTTAATACCTCCTGTTTCAGCTACACGTAATGTTGTATTTTTTCTGAGGCCCTTAAGTAACCAATTCGCATTAGTTTTTTTACAACATGTTAAGTATTAAAGTTGAGCAATTAGATATAATTACTGATGAACAGAACTCTTCTTTGTTTGCCATGAAGAAAAGAACATAATTCTTCGCGTTGTGGAACACGCCCTTACTTATTTTGAACTCACTATTCTTTCATATTTTTATTGAAACACAAAAAAAAAATTAATAAAAAAGTGAGAGAAAATTGCCAGCAAGAGTTTAGTTAGAAATCAAAATTGGGAGCGCAACATCAGATATTTCTGTAATTACAGTTGAGTTTTTCAATATTAAAAACATGCAAATAATTATGAATTGGATTCACAAATAAGTTTAGGTAGCCCAATCCTAACAGAATTCACAAATTAAATCATTTTTGTCCATGTGATGCAGAAAAAATTTGTAGTCAGTTATTCAAAAGCCAAACAAAATGTCCCTTACTAAACATATTTTGTAATAATACTTCAACACTTTCAGGGTAGATTGAATATCTGCTCCAACAACATCTTGTAATCCAAAATGCATTACATGCTTTCAAAATCCATGTAAAATTTGCAAACAGTTCATGTAGGAAAAAAAAATTTAAGTTTGCTGTTTAAATGCCAAAAAATTTTTTCGAATTTAAAGCCTTACTGAACATATTTTGTAATAACGCTTTAACCTTTTCAAGGTAGATTCAGCAAATACTCTAATAACATCTAGTATTTAATTCCATCCATCCAAAATCCCTACAAAATTTGCAAATGGATTATAGATAAAAAAATTTGTAATCAGCTGTTGAAAACAAAACTAATAATAATAATAAATGTCTAAATTTAAAGCTTTACTAAACATATTTTGCAATAACATCTCAACACTTTCAGGGTAGATTGAATATCTGCTCCAACAACATCTTGTAATCCAAAATGCATTACATCCTTTCAAAATCCATGTAAAATTTACAAACAGTACACGTAGAAAATTGTTTTTAATTAGCTGTTTAAATGCCCCAAAAAATGTTCGAATTTAAAGCCTTACTGTACATATTTTGTAATAACGCTTTAACCTTTTCAAGGTAGATTCAGCAAATACTCTAATAACATCTAGTATTTAATTCTATCCATCCAAAATCCATACAAAATTTGCAAATGGATTATAGAGAAAAAATTTGTAATCAGCTGTTGAAAATAAAACTAATAATAATAATAATAAATGTCACAATTTACAGCCTTACTAAACATATTTTGTAATAACACCTCAACACTTTCAGGGTAGATTCAATATCTACTCCAACAACATCTTAGGGCAGAGATGGGCAAACTACGGCCCGCGGGAAAACTGTGACCCGCCGGAAGTTTTATCCAGCCCGCGGATAGAATTTTAACTTGCTGATCTTTGACAAATATAAACAATATACATCCTTTTTTTTTTGTTGTCTACTTCGCTTAAAGCTATTTTGGTTCTTTCTTTTTTAACAAAGAACTGATGATGTTTTTACTTTCTCTATTTTTGTTCTACAAAAACATAAATTGATTGAAATAGCTAGCACAGACAGCTTCAATTGGTAAAATTTTGAAAGCAGGAGTTCTTTATATAATAGCCGTAGATTGGCGCTATCCGAAGCAGTTGTTTCTAAATATGACAAAGTTTGAGTTTTACAAATCATTACCAAAAGCTAGTTTCTCAAATTTAATATTTCATGCTCAGAAAATCAGTGCTATGTTTGCTTTATGTTATATATCTGAACAAGTGTTTTCAACTATGAACCTTGGAAAAATCATTTCAGAAGTAGACTAACAGACAAACATTTAGCATCTTTCCTTAAAATAAAGACATCTCACTTGGAACCTCAATATAAGGAACTTTTACAAATGAAATCGTAATTTCATTCATCGCATTAAATATTTAAATTAAAACTTGTATATCTTTTTTTTTTTTTTTTTTTTTTTTTTTTAGAAGTTTTTACTTAGCCCACCAAACTATTTTTTTCGATTTTTGGCCCTCGACCGAAAAAGTTTGCCAATCCCTGTCTTAGGGTATATCTTACGTTCTCTTTAACATTGTTAAGGAATATCCAATATATATGCTCCAACATCTCAACAACGATATCCAATATTCCATCTAACATTCTTAGAGCATATCCATTACATATTCCATCTTACGTTGCATCACATATTCTCGCCTAAATTGCTAGGGCATATTCAATATCTACACTTTAAAAAATTTTGGTGTTGAAGTTAACTTAATACATTTTTAAGTACAGAACTATAGTTTTTGTGCAAAAAATTATATAAAATTGACAAAATAACAATTGTTTGAGAAAATTAGTGCAAAAAAGTTACTAAAAATGTGCTTTTCTTTTAAACGAAATGTTTTTGCAATGAAGCGATAAATTGATTCCAATGCGCATTAAAATATGTATTGTGAGTGAAGGAAGAACCAAAAAATGAATAAAGAAATAAAACTATAACAGTGAAAAATTAAAAAAAAATTAGATTACCACTACACGAAAAATGGTGGCAACTATATACCAAAAATTTTTACACTGTACTACTACAACTGAGGGGTTGTCTTATATTCTTCTCAGGATATACTTGAACTTTGTTAGATCACTTCTAATAACTACTCCAACATCTTAAGGCATATCCAATATTTCTGTCAACAATGTTAGGGCATATCCAGCATTCCTTTCAACAATGTTAGGGCATATCCAATATTTCTTTTCAACAATGTTAGGGCATATCCAACATTCCTTTCAACAATGTTAGGGCATATCCAACATTCCTTTCAACAATGTTAAGGCATATCCAATATTTCTTTCAACAATGTTAGGGCATATCCAGTATCTATTCCAACAATTTAAAGTAAACTGCTGTTTGTAGAAAATGCAACACCATGAAAGAATCATCAGAATCAAATGAAATTTAATGCAGAAACGACTTGTACTGATACAAATAAATGATGAAATTTTCAAAACAAAAGAAACAAATTAAGCGTCCGAAATCAGTATTTGGTGCAGCCACCACGCGCTGCAATAAGTGCTGCTATACGACGTGGCATGGAGTCAAACAGATGTTGAATATCTGCTTGAGGAAGAGAATTCCATATCGCTTGTATGCGCAACCAAAGTTCGTCTTTGGAAACTGCAGGACGCGGATCACGAGTGAGACGCCGACCAACCATATCCCACACGTGCTCAATAGGCGACATATCCGGCGAATAAGCAGGCCAAGGAAGAAGTTGCATGCGTTGTGCTGAACAGAAGTCTCTAACAGTCCGCGCAACATGTGGGCGTGCATTATCCTGCTGAAAGATAGCTCCAGGGATGCCTTGAAGGAAAGGAACGACTTCGGGCTGTAGCACTTCACGGACGTATCTGTTGCTATTGAGATTACCCTCAATTCGTATCAAATTGGATCGTCCATGATACGAAATCGCACCCCAGACCATAACTCCGGGTGTTCGACCACTATGTCGTTCAATAATACACTCAGGAAGGCAGCGTTGACCGGCATAACGTCTAACACGAACACGGCCATCATGGGTCCACAAATTGAAGCGTGATTCATCTGAAAAGACAACTTGGTGCCAATCAGCTCGCCAGTCTCTGTGCTCAAGAGCCCACTGCCGACGCAGCCGTCGATGATCCGCCGTGAGGGGAATCCTGTATAATGGCACCCTTGCACGCAATCCACGGCGCAGCAGACGACGACGAATTGACGAAGCCGACAATTGTACACCTGTAGCAGTAGACCAATGTGCTGCCAGCTGCCTGGAGGAAGCTGTGCGATCATTCACCGCCATGCGGAGCAGGTGTCGATCATCGCGCTCTGACGTCACCTTCTGTCGTCCAGTGCCTGTTTTTCGAGTTGTTCGGTGCTCGTCGGTCCACTGCTTCCAAACTCGCATCACTGCGGAACTGTTCCGCTGCATACGAGCTGCTATTGCGCGATAGGAAAATCCTCCTTCTCGAAGGCCGATTATCCTCCCTCGTTCAAACTCCGTAAGTTGCTTGAATTTCTTATTCTTCCGTCGTGGAGGCATACTCAGGTCTCACTAAACGTTTGCCACTAACAAATAATCATAGACTATTTTCAACGTCCCGCTACAGCACTTTATTTATACGCTTTCAGCATCAATTCAGAGGGCGCTGCGCGCGCCACGCACGCGCGATGGCTCTGAAACTTTATTAATTTGCATAATATCCTATAATTGACATTTGCTGCGAATTTCATTTGATTCTGATGATTCCTTCATGGTGTTGCATTTTCTACAAACAGCAGTTTATATCCAACATTCCTTTCAATCCATGATAGAGAGATGTGCTTATTTGTATATAAGATACGCGATGGTATAATGTATCCTTGAATCGATACGCCTTACGTTATCTTTGATCAACAGTTCTCAACTCCAACATGGGAATCACCTTACTTTGAAACCGGAATATTATTCACCCATCATCACACAAAAATTGTGTTGTTGTTTCTAACGTCACTTGCCAATATCAGCAAACCTACTTGGTGAAACCTAGATAATTTAAGGGCAGAGGGGGTGTTTCTTGCTTTTTACTGGCGCCTTCTATGGCCAGGAATACGAATTCAGTCGCACACACGTCACAGCCCGGTTTAGAGGGAGGAATCATTTATTAATCCACAGATCGTAATTTTGATCCGAACCAGAGAACGATCAATCTCCAATTGATTTCCCCCAGATGTATTGATTTGTTATCAGGACTTTGTGACCCGACAGATTTAACATGCACCAGTCGCCATTTACTACACGAGGAGTCTTCGACCAGCGGGGATTGAACTCACGACTCCTCGGTCATGGGCCAATCGCCCAACCAAGCAGACTATCATGGTCCTACAAAAATTGTAGAGTCAATAATATATTAATTCATGTAGAGTCAATAAAATTACAGATCGTAATTTTGATCCGATACATGTAGAGTCAATAAAATTACAGATCGTAATTTTGATCCGAACCAGAGAACGATCAATCTCCATTTGATTTCCCCCAGATGTATTGATTTGTAATGAGGACTTTGTGACCCGACAGATTTAACGTGCGCCAGTCGCCATTTACTACACGGGGAGTCTTCGACCAGCGGGGATTGAACTCACGACTTTTTGGTCATGGGCCAATCGCCCAACCAAACAGGCTATCATTGTCCTGCAAAAATTGTAGAGCCAATAATACATTAATTCAATAATATTCTTTTTGCTACAATACAGTTCTAAAACTTTTTTTTACATAAAATTTTTATTGGCTCTCGGAAGTATATTTTTTTTGGTTATCGGAGTATTAGATGAGACCGTAACATTAACAAAGCTCAAAATCAAGAAAAGGTCACATACGCTATCTGAACCAAAGAGATACAACAATACAGAACAGTATAATCAAACTTTTATTTCCAATCCTTTTTGTCTTACATCATCCTTCAAATATCAAATAAATTCTCCATAAAACAATATTCAATATATGCTACTTGCTAAACCACTTTCATCTCGTGATTTTTAAAGTCGTAGTTTGATAAATGTACTGAAAGAATTAGTTTTAAAAAAAAAAATTATAATTATTACTTTATACATTTGATATCGTTCAAACAAATCGCATAAAACATACCAAAAAAATTGCACCATTTCTAGTTCTGGAGCGTTATATAAAATTCTTGTATTGCCAAAGAATAGAAAAAGCCTAAAGAAACTGAGTGTTCAGTTGTTTTAGGCTATGAAGTAATTACCAGCAATGTACAAAGAATTTAGCTTTATTATTTAACTACAATGCAAAAATCTATATGCAAATTAATGAACTTTTTTCTGGAAAATCCACATCTGCAAAAGAAAATACCTGCATTTCTCTTGAATTTTAAAGTCATAGTGTTAAAAATTTGCTAAAAAATAGTTAGAAAGTAAACAATTTTTTTATAATCATTACTACATTTGGTTGGGCCGGGATAGCCTGGTGGTTAGGGCACTGGGCCCATGTCTGGGGGTTCGTGGGTTCGAACCCCGCCGGCTGAAAACTCCCCGTGTAGTAAAGAAAATGGTGACTGATGCACGTTAAATCTGTCGTGCAGCAAAGTTCTCTGTGTTCCCAACAAATCAATATCTCTGGGGGTACTGGATTGGAGATCGATCGTTCTCTGATTCAGGTAAAAATTACGATCTGTGGACGAATGAAAGGATGTATG
Organism: Parasteatoda lunata; assembly: GCA_949128135.1. Taxonomy (NCBI): domain Eukaryota; kingdom Metazoa; phylum Arthropoda; class Arachnida; order Araneae; family Theridiidae; genus Parasteatoda; species Parasteatoda lunata. The sequence continues at coordinate 69,237,683 of OX421978.1, read as the reverse complement.
AATGGGTCCGCCATATAAAAGGGTGGGACGTATGGTGTGGCAGAAGTCGAATTCTTGGCCATAGATGGTGCCACTGGAAAACAAGAACAATCGCACCCCTCTGCCTAAACAGGCATACGAAAGCAAGCAAGCACTACACTTGGTTTTGTTCAGACAAATTGCATAAAACATACTAAAAAAATTGCACCATTTCTAGTTCTTGAACGTTCTATAAAATTTTTGTATCGTCAAAGAATAGATAAAGCCTAGAGAAACTGAGTATTCAGTTGTTTTAGGCTTTGAAGTAATTACCAGCAATAGACGAATAATATAGTTTTATTACTTAAATACGATGCAACGACCTACCTATATGTCAAAGTACTTTTTTTCTGGAAAATCTAAATCTGCAAAAGAAAATGAATGAGCGTTCCCACTGAATCTATTCTCTTGTTAGCACGTGTTAATTAGGTTTTTGTTACATGCATTGTCAAAATCAATTCTCTCTTCAAAAGTTTTAAAAAAATTAGTTAAAAAGTAAACAGTTTTTTTCTATAATCAGTACTTAATAAATTTGGTTTTATTCAAACAAATTGCATAAAACATACAAAAAGAAATTGCACCATTTCTAGTTTTTGAACGTAATATAAAATTTTTGCATTACCTAAAAATAGAAAAAGACTAAACAAACTGAGTATTCGTTGCTTAACCACAATGCAACAATTTATATGTCAAATTAGACTTTTTTCTGGAAAATCCAAATCTGCAATAGAAAATAAGGGTTCTTACTTAAATTGAAGTTGCCCTAAGGGGTGAGATTTTTATCGAGTTTGTAATCATCTTCTGAAAACATTTTATATTTGTATTTTATATTTGACACACAGCTTTCTCTATCAATTTCCCACTCTGATGTCCTATGTTCACTCTATTTCTCTATTCATTGTCGTAACAACATATTTTTCACCGTAACATCACTTTTTTTTCATTTCGGTTAAACAACAGAAAGGATCATACAACGCTAAAAATATTATAAACATAAATATTTCTATTTTTTAAAAAATAAATCTTATGGACTAAAAATTAACCCAAATTTGGTAGTTAACAAAATGTTACAATTTATTTCAGTGTTTATATCTATATCCAATGTACTGTTTTACTTTTAACATTATACATGTTTTGAATAATATCTGTTCTACTTTTATTTTAAGTATTATATCTGTTTTGTTATATGTGTACTTGAATTGTACCTGTTCTGAATAAATTTCGCCGAATGGCCCTTATGATGGCTTGCTGATATTTGATATAGTCAGTTACTTTATCATTTAAAATCCATACTATTTGTTTGCAGATATTGCGAAGTCCCATTAACTATTTCATAATATTAACTTTAGTTCCAACTCAATTCACACAATATTAACTTTAGTTCCAACTCAATTCACATAATATTAACTTTAGTTCCAACTCAATTCATATACTATTAACTTTAGTTCCAACTCAATTCACATAATATTAACTTTAGTTCCAACTCAATTCATATAATATTAACTTTAGTTCCAACTCAATTCACATAATACTAACTTTAGTTCCAACTCAATTCACAATTATTAACATATGTACTTTACATCTAAACAAATTCTGTAAACTATGTAGGAATTACACAGGGTGAAAAATTTTTAAAACTCTGCAGATTTCTATATTATAATTCAAATTTGTTCAAGATTTTGCTTTTCCATACAGTTCTAACTATGTTCATTAATTAATCGTATTACAATCTGAGTTCAGTTCTTTTAGACGAAATATATTACGTACCTTTGTAAGCATAAATAATTTTATGTACAGAACTGAAAATAACATTTGGCCTAAATAGGACTACTAGTTTGTCTGCTCTACATGTTTAGCGTCCTGTTTAGTCTTACTGCTTTATCCATCTTAAATGCATCATTTGTATATTTGCATTTTTAAAATCGCAGTTTTGCCTCTAGCATCTTTTCAAATTTTTTATCTTATTGCATGCATAATTACTCCCTTCATTTCGAGGAGAGTAAAGTACTACTAATTGCCTTTTCCAGTGAAGCACATGAATTATTTAATTCCGATACATTAGTCACCATTTAAAACAAAACAAATTCTCTTCGCATTAAACCATATAAGATCATTCGATTTTTCAACAAGCAACCGATAAGTGATAAGTAAAGATGGCGGAAGGCGTTCGTCCTCATTGAAATTTCTGCACGTATAAAGGAACTGTGGGCTCAGATGACTATGTGTACATTAACCTCGAAACACGATAATAAGCGGGTATTACGTCATAAAATTTCTTGGGCATTCTGACTTGGAGATTATTTATATGCCTTCTATGTTAAACTAGAATTATATTTTAAATAACTTGTCGTGTTGATTATACGTCGGGGCGCCTGTCGCGAACGGGAAACCGGAAAAAAACTAGTCTGCTAATTTTAAACTGATTTCCATGTGATTTAAAAACTATTAGTAACAATTAGTTATTATAATAATATTAAGCTTCGTGATGTTCATTTCAATTTCATAAAGAAATTGTTAAAAAAAAAGATGAAAATAAAAATTATGATATTTATATTGCATGGAGAGGTTTGATTGTCTAGTCGTGCTTTTTTAATATGTTTATCTTATTTAACTACGTTTGGATATGTTTTTTTTAACCCATGTGTCTCGATATATTTATCTCATTTAACCCATTCAATTGGTTATGTTTATCTTATTTAACCCACGTGTTTCAAAATGTTTATCGTATTTGCATTACGTGTTTTGATATGGTTATCTTATTTAAGTCATGCGTTTGGAGTTGTTTATCATATTTAACCCACGTGCTTCGATTTGTATATCTTATTTAATCAATGCGTTGGGTTATGTTTATCTCATTTAACCCATGTGTTTCGAGATGTTTATCCAATTTAACCCACGTGTTTCGATATGATGATTTTATTTGACCCCCGTGTTTTATCTTATTTAACCCGTACGTTTCGATTTATCTTATTTAACCCATATGTTTCGATATATCTTATTAAACCCATGCGTTTCGATATGTTTATCTCATTTAACCCATGCGTTTTGATTTGTTTATCTTATCTAACTCATGGGTTTTAATAATTTTATCTTGTTCAACTCCTTCCCCACTGGCGTTACGTTTGTGGAATACTTTGTTGTGATAAAATAAGTGCCTAATTAGAAAAAAGTGATCGAGAATAGAGCTGGTCAATATATCCTTAAACATATATTTTTTTTTAATATTTTATAACCGCCACTGAACAGCCGACCCAATTTTGTGTTTACGACAACTAATTTTCACCTCCCTAGCCTTGTGAATTTGAACCCAATCCAGAAGACTCCTGGATCAAGTATGGGAGAAATTTGTCTTTTTGTAGGGCCTTTTGATGGAACTAACCCACATTTGCGTTGCATGGAGAGGAAAACCACGAAAACCTCCCATGGTTAGTCTGATGGCAAAATAACTCTAACCCATGATCCGTCAACCACTGAGGAGATTTTACGTCAGCACTGTGGTCGGTGTGAGCCGGGTGAGAAATTCGTATCAACCAGCCATAACTGGTATTCGAACCCGGTTAGAGTCATTGGAAGGCTAACGCTCTAGCCCCTTAACCACCATGGCTCATCCATAAATATTATGTTTTTTTTAACTATCGTGATAATAATATTTAAAATATACTTTCGCGATACATCGATCCTGCAAGAAATATCAACACATATCGCCAATGATAAATATCGATAGCGAGAAATATTGATAAAAATCGTCAATGATAATGTCGTAAAAATACAATCAACAAAGTACAGTCATACCTATATTTAACGAAGTTGGTAAATCCTGATAATAAGTTCGTTATATGGAAAATTCGCTAAATAGAAAATCCCCTTTTGAAATGCTTAAACAGCACAAAACAGGTTTTAAATTCATAAACCCTAGACATAATTAAAATATCAATTGATACACCTTTATCTTTATTTATTTTATAAATCTTAACCATTAAAAAAAATCTACATGTAAAACAAAACTAGAGTAAAACATTCAGTCATGCTACATACATTTTCAGCAAAAAAAGCTAAATTTATGTATAAAATTATAGCTGCATTTATTATAAAAGTAATTTTGAACATACATTACCACATGCGTTCTTAAGTTTAATTGTTATTGATAAAATCTGTTAGTTTTGTCTGAGTTTTTCGTTTAAAATGCAAACAAAAAGGAAAAGGGCTTTTACTGCTTTCTTATAAAATGTGTATAATTCCCCTATAAAATGTGTTAACAAATTTGAAATGTTCCGAAGTATTTTGAAAAATAGGGAAAGAGGATCTCAAAGAAAAATTAATTAAATAGAAAATTCACTTTTCTATTTGGAAGTTATTTTACGAAGAAATTTCCTAAATGTCCTTGGTTCCTCGAACAAAATCGCCAAATAGCGAAATTCGCAAATTCGAAGTTCGTTAAATCGAAGTTCGTTAAATCAGTAATTCGAACAAGTTTATTCATACCAGTGGATTCCAATCACTTCTGGTTTGTAACACAAAAGGATTAAATAACAGAAAAAATATAGATCAATACAATTTATTTTGATCATTAAGAATGCAATTATGTTTGATATAGACCTAATAGAATGAGTCATTGAGGAAAATTTAGATCTAAAAATATCAGTATTCTTTGGTGTAATTTGACCAACATAGTGTAATTGAAAGTACATTTTTTTTACATGTTAAAAAAAGCTCAAAACGTAAAGAGTGGTAAAAGTTCTTTCGTTTCTATGATTTAAACAATAAAACATCTCCATTAGAATACATTTATAATTTTACAATCTATGTTCATATTTGTAATGAATATTTAAAAAAAATTAAATCATGGATCAGCGGCGAATTTTTTTTATATAGTTTAAGATATAGAGCATGGCTTTAAACTTTCTTTAAAACATATACTGTGGATTACCGGTATTACGTTGTCCGCTTCGTAAGTCATCCTGCTTCCTTCGTCCTTTTCTGCACGTCTGGGAATATTGCTTATACAGATAATGTTAATTTATCCCCAATTTTACGTTTACCTTTTTTAAGAAAACCCTACTTTATACATTTTTATAACAGATCAAAATAATTTTTTTCTCTCTCTATAAAAGTTTAGCAAAAACTTTTTCTGAGTTTTTTTTTTTAAGAGAGACATGTTTATTATATATATATATAAAGTTCAAAATGAAGATAAAACAAAGATAAATTACAGACAAAAGAAAGAAGAGGGAAAATGAAAAATAATAATAAAAAAATAACAAACAACTGGGGAAAGAAAAAGGATTAATTAAAAAAAAGAAGAAAAAAAGGATGAAGTTTTTTTTAAAATCCGGAAAATAAAAGATATAATCTTTTCATCAGCCCACACGATTATATCCGTAAAAAAGAGTGCTTTCTAATATTGTATCAATATAGTCAAAGCAAAATATATCAATACAATAGTGTGAGGAGCACTCAAAAAAATTTTAGAAAAATTACGAAAAATATTTCTTAATTTTTTTTCGTGTTCTTTTGTATTTTTTTTTATTTTGCCGTATATATATATATATATATATGCAAATACTTGATATTACTTATTTCGGGTGAGGGGACTTCAAATCTGAAATTAGTTTTGCTCTTAAAGTTACAGACTTTTTTATAATGACATTTTTAGTCTATATTTAGTCAAAATAAAATAATAAATAGTTTAAAAAAAATTATAAATAATTTAAAAACGTTTTGTGTAAGGATACTGAGAAATTTTTATTGATTGAGTGATTTTTCGCTGCAATTTATTCATTGATTTTTTGTCTCTTGCATGAAATTTCTTAACAGATCTTAAATACTCTTCTATCACTGACTTCAAATCTGCAATCGCTTTCTCTCTTTTCTTTTTTAAATACCATTATTAGTCTATTTTTTTGTAGAAATAGTTTTAAAACCTTATATATAATAAGGGGTCGCTCAAATGTTGCAACAGTTTCTAGAGGAAATTTGCACATCATCAGGAATAAAAGTGCATCGAAACCCACCCCTTAAAATGTCATCAAACGCTACTAAGGGCGCTTTCCTATTATGACCTGTTCAAAAATGTACGAAGAAACAGTTCAGAATTGGGAAGCGCCCCGAGTGGCGTATGAAGATATTTCTTGGATTTGGGGTTTATATGCAATTTTGATCCTGATTATGTGCGCTAACTCCCCCCAGAAGTTGGTCTCAACATTTATGTGACCCCTTATTATATATATCGTTTTTAAACTCGTTCATTTCTATAAAAATAGACTAAAAATGTCATTAAAAAAACTGAAGCTTAGAGAAATCGATTGCAGATTTCAAGTCAATGAAATAAAAGTATTTAAGATTTGTTAAAAAATGTCCTGCAACAAGAAATAAATATAAATAAAAGTTCTTCAGTGTTATTTATGCACAGTGTTGTAATGCGAGGTGCACAAAGTCACTCTCTGAATAGAATTTCCAAAATCAAAAATCAAGCAAAAATCAAATACTAAAACATAAATTAGCTAGTACTAGGAAAAATCTCCTTATATATTGATATGTATTAGCATTTATGTTTAAAACATGAATTATTATTTTAACTGGACACAGAATCAGACACAAAAATGTTTGTTTTTTTTCTGAACAAAAATACATAGCCGCAATCTGGCAAGCATGGTACTAATAGTTTGATCCCTTTAACGTTAATTTTACTTAAAGTTCAATTATTAAAAATGTCGTATATTTAAAATTCGATTTCTCAGGATCTGTTCAACCGATTTCGTTCAAATTTTGTATTTTGCATTTTAAATTACATTTTTTGAAATGATAAAAAAAAAAAAATTATGATTTGTAATCCAAATTTTTTTTGACTAATATTAAATTAAATAATAAAAAATGATAATCAAAAATTATGTTTTGAAGGTATTTATTTTTCGACAAACGAATTTTATAATTGTGGCCAAAAAATTTTCAATTCGCTTCAAACGCTCTCCAGATATAGCGAAATACGAAAAAAGTAAAACTAACATTAAGGGTTCCAAACTTTGGACTAATCTTTTGACTAAACTATTGAATCTATGGGGAGAGTTGTTATCAACAATGTTAACCTTCATCTGAGAAAGGATACCCCAACATAGAATCGAGTTAACATGTATTATATACTAGTGAATTGGAATTTTGTAGTGGTAGACACACTACAGTCTTCCCCCACCTGAATTATAGCTGTGATAGAATTCGATGAATGTGAGAGCTGCAAGTTCATGGTCGTTGTCGCTCCTGTGGTGTCTATGGCAGCCGAGTGAATACGTTCTGCGTGATCGGGACTGAGTAGCAACAGCGCGAGGAGCTGGTTAATGTCGCAGTCACAAATAGCAAGTCAACTTTTCAATGTGGACCATCCATCGAAATAGATGTGTTCAAATCGAAGTGGGAGTTTCTGTCAAGACAGGCATGTTTACATCACGTCCGGGTCACTAATGTGATGAGAGTTATTATCAACAATGTTAACCTTCATCTATAAAAAAGTACCCCAACATAGAATCGAGTTAACACGTCATATATACTAGTGAATTGGAATTTTGTAGTGGTAGACACACTACAAAACTATATTTCCAGCTTGAGACTAACCCCTATATTTTTGGAGTTAGAAATACAAATTCATAAAAAAAGTATTTTTATTCAGAGAAAATACTTTTTGTGTCTGATTTCGTAACTTAAAATATCATCTGGGCTAATTAATTAACATATTTGAAATTAACCAATAAAACTGAGTCCTAGAACGTGAAAAATCATTAGATCAAAAGTTATTCATATTTTTATAAAGTTATATATATATATATATATATATATATATATGTAATACAAAAATTATAATACTTTTGTATTAATAAAAGAATTAAATCTCTTTCGTTTTAATAAAATGTCTTTGTTAAAGAATAAGCGTAGAGAGATTCTATTTTGGGAATTCAAGGCTGATAAACATACGATTGAGTTATTTTTAGAATCTCTCCCCCTTTCACTTCCATATCAGGAAGCACGAAATGATTTTCCTTAATGCGTAAGGATACAAGAATGTCAGACTGTGCCTTTTTACTACAAAATGTGTTAGTATAAAAGCGAGAGCAATGCTTTTCGCATGGCTTTTTTCATCATGTTCTGATCCTGAATAAGTTGTTCCGGAATTGTTCAAAGTCTTGTCCACCGCCTCCCTTGCGGAGTGTGGAGGTGAATTGTTATCGATACCAGCCTACTACCATTAATAAAGATTTTTGAGTGTATCATGGCTTACGACTGCATTATTAAAGCTAAATACACCACTGATAACAGGGATGAAGCCCTGTTATTATATATATATATATATCACTATACAACCCATAACAAAAATAACAAGGAAAATCATTCATCTTTCATCGTCTACTACGAGAAATTTAACAAAGAAATAAAAAGGCAAAAATATTAAAATTCGTAAAAATAATAATCGAAAATTTGCGAATAAAGTATCAAACTGTAATGAAATTTTCTGTAGTTTTCAAAGATAAATTTTAAAAATATTTATTGCATCTTTATTGATTAAAAAAATAGAAATGAGATGTGGATAGACCAAATTGAAAGAGGGAGAAATTGCAAAGAAGGATTACAACAAATATATCAGGTAGCAACGCAAGCCAATAAAAGGACTAATCTGTTTTATTAATATTATTATTATTTTTACCAGTGCTTATTTTTAAAGTTTTTATACTATTAAAATTATTTCAAAATTACAATAGAAATCGATCTTCTAAATATGATTTAGAATGTCAAAAGTATTTTGATTTATTTTTCCAAGAATTATAGTTTGGAATGATCATTTGTGGAGATAAATTTTCATTTTTTGCTTTAACAAATTACTATTTATTTTAATATTATTCAAATAAAGAAAACTCAAAATATGAAAAACAGATTACGTGCAATTTTTCTATTAAAATATACATTAATTGAAACGTGTTTATAAAATATAGAGCGTTATCAGCTTCCAATTTTAAAAGTATGGAATGTTATTTCTAAAAATAAAGACGCAATTTCAGTGTTTACAATCCAAAAGCTTTTGTCAGTGGTTTTCATGTTTATCTGTTGTAAACTATTATTTGTAGTTGCTTACGAGTTATGTCAGTCGAATCATATTATTTAATTTTTCTTTTTAATAGCAAACTTGTTTCATTTTATTTATTTTCGTTTTTAATGAAAAGAAAATGCTTCACTTGTTTTTTATCTTCTTAGTATATAAAATTAACAATGTTTTCTTTGATGTTTTGATTTCATATTTACACTGTTAGCAATAATGTTGTATGCATAAATACGTTAGTAAATTGAGTAAAAATTTTAATTAAAATAGTTTCAATAGATAATAAATATATGTAAAATTTAAATAAATGATAATATAGTGATAAATCTTAGATACTTAATAAATCTTAGATACTTATGTATCGCTGATTTCCAATCTGCAATTGGTCCCCCCCCCCTCTCTCTCTATCTATCTATCTATATCTATCTATATCTATCTATATCTATCTATATCTATCTATCTCACTTCATCAGGATTAAAATTGCGTAAGAACCCATGTATGGAAATTTCGTCCTACGCCTCTAGGGGAGCTTCCCTATTACGAACTATTTCATCGTGTATTTCTGAAAAGATCATAATAGGGAAGCGCCCCCAGCCGCGTACGAGGACCTTTCCGGACATCGGTTCCTAAGCAATTTTAATCCTGATGCTGTGCCCTAACGCGACTAGAAGTATACCGCATCAATTATGCGACCCTTTGTTATGTATAACGTTATCGAACTTGTATATTTTGACAAAAAGTAGACTAAAAATTTAACTTTGAAAAAATTTTGCTTTTGAAGAAAAACTTATTTCAGAATTGAAATCCCTACACACGAATTAGGCAAGATATAATTTCACATTATATTATTTCACCGAAAACAATTTCCCCAGCGTAATTAAGTGATCAGTTAACCGATAACTCAATTATATTTAATACTGTATAAAAAACAATTTATCTTTGTTGTTTGTATCGATAGTTATTTGATGCTTATCCATAGTTTGTTTCAAAATATTGTTTTAAAAACATAAAATTTACATTTTCGTAGAAGTATTATTGATAATGTATTTAGGTTATATATTAAGTTTTAAACATTTTTTTTTCATGTAAACTGAAGTTTTGGATTGTTTATTATCTCACAGTATTTAGTTTTCCCAACACTTTTTCATTCAAGCAATTGATCAATTAAATTGTATTATTATACTTGAATTGTATTCGTGTTTAAAGATTTATTTTAGTTCTTATAAAAAACTTACTTGTTTTCTTTTTCCAGAACACTTCAAACATAGACTTTTAAGACTTAAACTGCAAAAAAGGAGCATGCATTATTTTAATGACTTTTTTTGTGATAATTCCGCATCCGGCTTGCACCGACCACAGTTCTGGCGTAAAATATCCTCAGTGATAGGCGAATTGTGGGTTAGAGCAGGGCTAAAGAGAAGAAAGAAGTGGCTAGGTCATTACGCTCTTAGAGCTGAAGCTACGATTTCCCTCCTCATGACGTGTACACAGATCTCGGAGATCGCTAGCAAAGATATTATGAAAGCTTTGTATCTCTCTGTAAAAATAAGTTCAACTTTATTTTGATATTAGTTTTCAAACTTTATGCAATTAACGTATTCTTTCCTTTCAAAAACATAGTTTAAAAAAAACTTCTTGGCCAAAATCAAATACTTTATTATTAAATTATTAAATTAAATACCATTTTAAACTAATAAAAATATTTTACTAGTTGTCGTAAATGACGCTATAAATAATTTATTTTAAAATTTTCAGTTTTAACTTTATTATTAAAAAAAAAAAATTATGCATATATCGACACTTTTTTAGCTACATGTTGTTCGATAACAATAATTTGTTAGTTAAATTTGGGTAAATTGAGAATCCTGATTTTAAAATATGCTGTTAATGGCAATTTGTTTATACTTAATCATTAGGAAACAACAACCTTAAACGCTAATTATACTAACAAAATAATAATTTAGATTCATAAAAATATTTGAAATTTTACAATTGTTTATAGATATTTAAATTTAAAAGAATATAATTATATAAAAAAAATTATATCATAATTAAGACCCTCGTTTAATTTTGAAATTTACCAAAAGTACAACCATCCTGATATTGTTGTATTATACCTTTGGGGGTACTAAATTGGAGATTGATCATTCTCTGGTTCATGTCTAAATTACGATGTTACGAGTGGATGAATGAATGGATGTATGAATGGGTCCGCCCTATAAACGGGTGTGACTTATGGGTGTCGCAGAAGTTGAATTCTTGACTATAGATGGCGCCACTGGCGAAACAAGAACAATCGCAACACTTTTCTTAATGGCCAACGACAACAACTTGATATTATTAAAGTCATAAAATGCAATAGACTGCGATGGTTCGAGCGCCTATTCCGATCTGATACTATAGACCTAGATAAAAAGCTCGCTTTTACTAATTCAACAAAAAAAAAGAAGTCACCAGTTAAGTAACTTGATCCGGAGTAGAACTTTCTTATATAGTAAATAAGGAGAACTGAAAGAGCCTTGCTGCGGATAGGTCCAGATTGCAAAGACTACTTGGAACACCCTTGGCCTGTAACAGGCTGTAGTGTCTAGAAAGAAAAAGAATTATTTACAATTATTTTTTAATTCTCCTTTTCTACTTAATAAAAAAATTTTAACCCTTTGTACTGGAGGTTCTTTTTATAGTTTAAAAAAAAACGAACGCAAAAATAAGCAAAAACGCACCATTTAGTGAAGGCCATTTAGAGACCCTTCCTCTCACAATAGGACTCAACTGTTGAAGGGGTGGAGAGGGGGAGGGAAAATTCTAAATATGCTTTATATCCTTTTCATTTAATTCTCTCAAATAAGATGATGAAGATTTACTTTATCTGTTAAATTCAAAATTCACTTCAACTTTCTGTTGATGATTAATAAAGCAATCAGTTTATTCGAATCATTTTTGTTATGTTTTTAGTTTATTCAAGTATTATCGTTCCACCAGTACCCATAAAAAAATATTAGGATAACTCATAATAAAATATATTTGAAAACTTACCTTTTTTAAAAAAAACTCACAAAAAATCATTATAACAGCTTTGAAAAGTTTGACAGTTTTATTACTTTTTAAAAAATGTATGTTGTCAATATGCGATATCAAAAAGCATATTTCCCAATGTGTCAGATATAATCTTTATGGCTTTCGCAGATGCATTGAATAGTAAAAGACTATTTCAGTTTTTTTAGTTTTTCCAATTTTTTACCAACAAATTTGACCCTTACCTCTTAAAACTGAAATAACAATGTACGTTCACCTGCATATTTCGCAATACCTTAATGATTAAGTTTTTTTTTCCCTTACTTTTTAATGAAAGAAACAATACGCGTATGTGTTTATCGTTTGATGTTTTTGACAGTTCTAAAAACGATCTGTTTCGGCGTTTTTCAAACGATAAAAAAAGAAGGAAAAAAATTCTTCAATTATTTACGGCCAAACTATTTTTTTTTCCGCCATTTACGATTGCCAAACTGTGAAAAGAAAAGAAAATGTTAAACAGAAATTCAAACGGATATTTTGGCTTGATGGAACGAAAGTGGGGGGAAAATGGGATTCAAGTTTTCATCATCGCTGATTTAGAACGAAGAAAAAGTTATCAGTGAAATATGATTTCTGTTTTGTTGTGTTGAAGGTGGTTGCCATAAAATGTTCTATATTATGACCAATCTAGTCCGGACTTTCCTTCTAGAACTGAAGTGAACTGATGATATATGAAGGTAACTGGTGCGTTTAGATATCATATTAAAGATTTTCTACACTCTAATTCGCCTTTAATAATAATATAAGAATTGTTTATGATACAGTATGATTAAGGTATGTATTAAAGAACGGAAAAGTATTTCTTTTCGAATGTTCCCCAACATTTTTAGGTCAATTACAGTTAGGTTTTTCATCTTTTAAAATTCTTTTGCAGAAATAAGCTTACAAATTTACTCTTTGAAAAAAAATAGAATATTTTTATAAATAGAACCCAAGATGAATCATTTTAACTGTTTTCCTGCTTGAATATATTTGTATTTGATTAATTTCAAGTATCAATTAGCCTTAATTTCCATTTTTAAATTTTAATAAATTTATCATTAACTCGCTAATGTAAAAAAAAAGGAAAATTGAGGGATGATGGAATGATTCTACAGCATTAACTATTCGTTCGATTAGTTTATATCGCTAAAAAATTTATTTCCCTTACCTTAATATAAATTAAAAATTACTATTCACTTTAATTTTCTTGGATTTTATGGACATAAAAAGTTTGTTTTTATGAGAACGTTCCTATAGATGTAACTGAACCAAACAATTCATTTATTAATTCTTTTGTTAGCTGAAGTATAACAGTATCAATTGTATTTTGAATTATACAATTATACTGTTTATTATTATAATTTTTTAAAATTAAGCAATTACAATGCAAAGTAGAAATAATTATAGATGGCCCCTATGGGCCATAAGTGCGGAGTCGTGTATTGTTATTCCAATGAATAAATGAAAGAAAACTTAATAGCCCCTTGTACAAATAACATTCGTTATGTTAGAGTTTACGAATTAAGTCTTATTTATGTGATTTACATGTATCGATTGACTCATGAATTAAGGCCTGTTTACACGGTCCAAGTTCTTGAATCCGAGAAATTGCAGGGATTTCTCTGTCCAAGAAATTGGATGATTCGTTGACACTATCCAAGTTCTTGAATGTCACTGATTCGTCGAAAGAAAAACTTGCGCATGTGCAGTGTTCATTGTTTTGACTTTTTATAATTTCAATAACAGATGGCGCCACTAGTTCTGTTTAAGATTTTGTTTTGTTATGCTTTTTTTCTTAAGTTTCAGTTTAGATTTTTCTCTATGTTTGCTGAAGAGTAATGTTTATGTTTGGCAATATGGCCATAAAAATTTCTATATTACTCATTCATAACTCAATCAAAATATCTCAATGTTATTTATAAATCATGCTCTCATAATTCAATCAAAGAAATAAAAGTAAATGTCTGATAAGATTTTGAAAACTTCTTTGTTGTGCTAAGTTGCTTTGTTGTAATTGTTTCATTTCCCACATTGTATTGGTTTCTAATTTTATGGTATACTACTTAATTCTTATGATTTTTCCATTATATAAGTCTATGATTTATTTAAGGTTCATTCCATTCATATTTAGCATTATAAAATAATACTAAATAAATTCAAATAAAATCATAATAACACAAATAAACCGCAACAGATCAATTTATTTGGACTAAAATATATGAAAACAGACGCCAAAATGACATAATTTACTGCCTGCTTGTTGACGTCACAAAACCTAAGACGCTGATTGGTTAAGGGAAAAAAAACTTGGATGGAAAGTAGAACATGCTCTACTATCGTCCAAGAAGTTTGACCAAGTACTTGGATGATTGTTTACACGATCCAAGCTCAAAGTAAAACAAGTTTCCATCAATATCAATCAATCTGTGTCCAAGAAATTGGATCGTCTAAACAGGCCTTTATACACCGAGATTATTGTGAATTCAATTTACAAATCGTGACACAGACTAACATAATTTGCTAATCACATCCCGTTGCGAGATGCTTTCAAAATAGGTAACGTATTCCTGTAGCACGGAGATGGCGGGTTCGAATCCCGGATATGTCCTTCTCAAAACTCCGCTATATGTTCCTCAATTTTCTAAGAACTTATATGTCGTAATTAATAATGAGTAGAGCCGTGGTGGCTCAGGGGATAGAGCGTTCGCTTTCAAAGGAGGTGAACCGGGCTCGATTCCCAGGGATGGCTGGTCGATAAGAATTGCGCATCCGGCTCGCACCGACCACAGTCTGACGTAAAATATCCCCAGTAGTAGACATATAATGGATTAGAGTCCTTGTCTTCTAGATTGGGTGCAAAATTACAGGGCAGCGGAGTCGAACATTGGTAGTCGTAAGCTCAAAAACTTGGGTTGGCTGTTCAATAAATAATATATAAATTAATAACAATTGTAATAAAATAAATTGCCGACCGGTCTGTGTAGGGAGCAGTGAACTGTCCTTGCATCAGAAAGGTTCTGGGTTCGAATCCCGGGCAAGGCATGGATGTTTATTTCTCTCTGTGTGTTCTATGTCCTTTCTCCTTTGTGTGTGTGTGAATGTGACCCGTCCTATAAACGGGTTTGTGGTTGAGTGAATGGTGTGGTAGAAGTCGAATTCCTGGCCATAGATGGCGCCACTGAAAAACAGGAACAATCGCACCCCTCAGCCTAAAAAACAGGCATACGACAAAAAAAATAATAAAATAAAATATAAAATTAATAACGAGTGCACAATCCAGCATTTACATATGTAACAATAAAATGAAGCAAGTTAGTTTGCGACTTTTCTGTACAGCAGCTGTATTCAGTTTCTATACTTTTCTTTGACATAAAAATTATTTACATAAAACAAAATTTAAAAATATATTGAATAATTTAAAAAGTTTTTATTAAAGAAATTAAAAATAATATTTATATCCTCGGTTTTTGGGTTAGTGTATATACAAATATATGCTTTAAAAGTTGATTTATAGGTTTAGATTTAAGATTAAAGATTTATTTGGAAGTTACGAGCCGCCCGAGACAGACATTTTAATTCAACCATTTTTGATTACTTTTTTAAACTAGTATTACAGTCAATATTAATAATTGTTATTTTCCATCATGGAACCTATATGTTCATTTTACTTCTTTATTTACATCTTTTGATTTGTTTTGGAATACCTACTATAAACAGGAAATTGAACGAAGTATAAGATAATTAGCTAAACGCTTATACAACGCGGGTCTAAAACATGATGAAATAACCACTTAAAAATAACGTTTACAAAAACAAATAAGGACTTCATTGAAACTGTAAGCACAAAAATTTTTCCCATACACGATTTTATTGTGAGATAAACGAAAATATAGCAAAATTACCAAATGAGAATTTGCAACAAATGTTTAAAAAAAGATCTTTGAAATATCACCCTAAAATGTTAAAACTATTGAAATAGTTTTGTATTGTAAAATATTTCGCTGATGAATTTTCCACTGCAAATGATGACTTATTACAGTTCTGCTTAATTCATATGAAAGCCAAAAAGAAGAAACTAATAATTTATTTAGACCTTTTTAACTTGCTTTAGGAAAATGCCACACAGATGGAAGTAACACATTTTTATTGTAAACTTTCCAAATATCCACCCAATTTTTTTTATATGAAATAGCGATCAAGCGCAGCAAATGATCCCAATATTAATAATCAATAATAACAAAAGAAATAATAACATTCATCAATAGCAAGAAACAAAAAAACACATTATTATCAGATTGTCTTCATAAAATAATGATAATAATATTTTTTAACTATACATTGATGCTTTTAAGATGTTGCTAAAAATCGAGTTAGAACTGCTAAGAATAATATAAGTTCAATATTTTTTCAGCCAGAATGCAAGCACACAATACCGTTAAAGCGATGCACTACAAGTGATCGACTTATAAAAGTTCCACTGTACTACCTGAACGTTCGAAGGTCTAGTAGGGCAGAATATGGATTTATTTATTTCAAAACAAAATTATAAAGCAAGTGCTGATCACGAATGTATAACAAGATCGAGGTATGTATTTTCATTACCATAATTTTCATCCCAATTAAAATTTGATTATTTATAATCTGTGGAAACCCTAAAAAAGTGTGCATTTATAGAACAAGTCGCTGTCCAAATTAAATCTTTATCATTTGTCAGGGCTAATTCGAACCCCTTCCCTCCTATACGATTTCAGTCATGCAAGTCCTTATCTCCCTTAATAATAGAGTTATAAATTATCATTCAGTGCTGGTTTATTTAGTTTAAATTTTCCTTTGCAGCAGTCCAACTTGGTGTAAATTCGTACAAGTCTTTTGTTACAAACAATATACATGCATTTCAATGTTTAGATTATTTACATTGACGATTATTTAATACTACAAGTATTACTTTTTTAAGGAATTTTCATTAAAAAATGGGACATGTATAGTTATCGATTTAAATAAAAAAACTATTGCCCATCTCATGTGGATGTCAAACAATATTATGGACGCATGGACAGAAGGCTGTACATACGTCAATTTGTCTATGCTGATTCTTTCTTTTTCAAAACTTCTGAAACAGCTGTTTTTAAATAACACGTTTCAGATGTTACGATTATAAAAAATTCATTAGAAATGTGTTTTACAAAATAACTGGCTTTGGATTTGAACCTTTGATATATATCATATTTTAAGAAACAAATATCATATATGATGTCATATACACGATGTTAAACAATAGCAAACAACATTACGGACACATTCACAGCACCCGTACACACGTCAATTTTCCAGTGCTGATCCTTCTTTTTTTCTTCATAACTTCCTAACAGCTGTTTTTAAACAACATGTTACGATAAAAAAATTCCTTATAATTGTCTTTTATAAAATAATTGGCTTTGGCTTTGAACCCTTGTAATATATCGTATTATGAGGAACAGTTATAACATGTATGTTTATCATCTCAAATTAACAGATGAAGCCGATCTCCCACCTGAGTTTTTCCTTGGATGAAACGTTTTTGATTCCAGGTGTGATCATCTAAATACACTGTTATTGGTTAATAAGTAGGCTGTTAATACAACAACTGAAACACGAAATGTTTCTTTATCAACCTTTATAATACCTTTATAGTATAAGATATGCTTTTTCATTTCATTTGTTTTTCTTTAGAACTGCTTAAACATCAATAAAAGAGACTTAACAAAACAAAGCAAAAAAAATAAAACAAGAAATCTTTCGCCAGCCAATAGAATTGCAACCACTTTCGCTTAGAATTTCTTAACAGACATTTGGAAGTAACAGTCTACTTTCATAACAGACGTGTTCTTACAGATAACAGATACAAAATAAACTCTACAGAAAGTACAATCCATCTCCTACGAAGAAGAAAAAAAAAGGGCATCACATAAAATGTCATGTAGTAAGAACAAAATGGCCGATACATCTAGCTCAAGGCCAAATAAACTCTTTAATCCCAAGAGATATTTAAACTAAATCACCGGTTGTACCCAGATCTCGTCATCGTGTATTTGCTTTAACGCAACGAACTATATGTCAAGCATTCCACCAGAACAAAACTCACGAACCTCCCTTCGGGTTGTTTATTATTATCGTTTGCGCACCTTGCAAGCGATCGTCCCACAAAGAGGTTATCAAACAACTCAACCCTGCTCGAGAAACCAAAACATTCGACCTTTTGGGAGAAAAAATACCGAAGAGGATGACGAAAAAGTCATTAATAACTCGCCAGGCTAACAATTTAATTATTTAATTTCGGACAGTATCTACTGCCACTGGTTCTTTACGATCCAGTCTTACAGAGGATCTAATCCATTAATCTTTCCCTCCTTATAATTATTTTAAAAAGGATTGAAGCTAAAGAGAGTGAGGAATAGTGGAGCCGGAACTACAGTAGCATCTTCTTTTTCTTTCTTGACGTCTCTAACTAATGGTTCTAGGGAACTACTTTTTGTTCGAATTTTTTTTTTTATTTCGTCAAGGATTTTCTTGGGGTGAAAGGAGTTATGCCTGATAATGTGTGTGTAATGTCTGATGTGTGCGTATGTATGACTTAGATAAGTTACCTAAGACTGAGGAGAAGTCACTCCAGAAATTTCGCACCAAAAATATTTTACTTCTTGGTAATAAGTATTCTACAAAAATATAAATATGAAATTTCACTTAAATCTAAACACATAGTACATGACACGAATTCGTATAATTTGCACTTTAAATTCGATTTACAGTTGATGTAATGGAAGCTTTAAAGAAAATATTTTGTCTTATGAAATTGTTATGAATTAGATTACAAATTACTATCATGAATTCGATGTGATATAATTGCTGTTTTTAGCGCTTATATTCTGACACAATTATATTCATTAAACTCCTGGAAAAATAAATCGAAAGCTTTGTACTTAAAAATTTAATAATTCGAATACATGCACCTTATTTTCGATTATACCAGGAACTATAAATGGCATGCTCTAAAAAATTTTTTAATTTATAGCATTTGCTCATTACAATCATATAATTACAATCAATAAAAAAAAGATTCTAAAAGAAGAAATCATTTTCTTTTCTTAATAAAAAAATAATAATTAGAACACTTTTTATTTTATTTTCATTTTTTTTTCTGTGAAATATTAATATTAGTGTGTGTTGTATTACAGTCAATTAATAATATCAATTAAAAAAAAAATATTTCTGAACGAGAAATTATACTTTCTTGATAAAAAGAATAATTGTACCACTTTTTATTATTTTTTTTTTTTTTTTTTTTTTTTTGTGGAGTATCATTGTTTCATAATTCCTCGAAATGCATTAGTTATAATGCCAAAGAGTAAAGACAAATTTTCTTTTTAAATATAACACTTTTTAAAGCACTCTGTTTACAGTAAGATGTTTAAATTTGGCCTGGTATACATTTTTAAATTATATCTTCGTTAAAGATAAGTTTTTATTTAAAAAAAAAAAAAAGATAGGAAGTTACAACGTAATAATTTCATTACAAGCCTCCTTTGGCAAACGGCTTGGATACCTTTCAAAATCACCTTGTACAGCATATAAACTTTAAGGGCAACCTAGCATTATGCACAGCACAACTGTCCCAGCAGCAAAATAACTTGGTCCCTCATATTCATGAAGTAATTCATCCATGAAGCATTCATGGCCAATGCTCAGTAAGGATTCAAAGGGCCTTTTTTTCCGATATTGGCCCTATGTAGAATTTTCCGTTTCACCCCATATTTTATAACTTCTTTACAACCAATATTGGTTCTATATAGAATTATCAGAATCACCCGATATTTAATATCCGTTATTTAGCCAATGTAGGTTCTATATTGGCCAATGTAGGCCCTATATAGGCCATTCTAGGACCAATATTAAAAAATCTAAATGTCCCAATATTGGTCCCTCAATGCATGTTCTTATAGGACCCATATCGAGCCAATTTTGAAACCAACTGGGGCCCAAGGTAAAATTGTTGCTGGGGTGTGTTTAAATATTCTAATTCTTCAACACTTCCTCCAATCCTAACACCTTAAGTAGTTTTAAACAATATATTAATCAAATTTTTTCTACGTCTTGCTGCTGACCGCGCTGAAGTACTTCGTTTTAAATTTTTACTATATGCAAAAAATGCCAGCTATATTGTCAAAGTTCTCTATGTAATTTATTTTAGTATTAATTTAAAATCTCTCCGGCAGCCATTAAATCACTCACATCACCATTAGAATGAGTTCGGGAGCAATTCAGCGTAGTATAGGCAACAGAAATATTAAAATTATTCGTGAGATAAGATAGAGAACTCGTCCCAATGCTAAATTACATGCTATACAACTTCTTGACGCACCTTGCATAATCATATATCTTGATAATCGCATAACTTGAATATCATATAATATGTATGGTATTTTATTTTAGTCGTTGAACAGCTGACCCACATTTTGAGTTTACGGCTACTAATGTACAACTCCGTATATTTGTAATTTTGAACAAGAATCCATAAGACAAGGGAACTCCTGGATCAAGAATTAGGCGAAACTCGCCTTCGTGGAGGATTTTTTTGATGGAAATAACCCGCATTTGTCCCCCGCATTGATGGAAATAACCCGCATGGAGAGGAAAACCACGAAAACCTTCCACTGTTAGTCTGACGTCAAGAGGACTCTAACCCACGATTCGTCTACCACTGAGGATATTTTACGTCAGCACTGCGGTCGGGGCAATCCAGGTCCAGAATTCTTATCTACCAGCCATAGCTGGGATTCGAACCATTGGGAAGCGAGTGCTCTATCCCTGAGCCACATCGGCTCGTATATACATCGGCTCGTACAAGAGTATACAGCACCATAGCACCGTTTATGTTCAAAAATTTCTACAGTTATCTTAGAAAGGATCCAAAATAATTTTTAATAATCAGGAGATAAATTTTTTATTTCTATACAAAAGTAATATTATTCTAAATGAATAATAAACAAATTCCACACTACTTAAATTATTGCTTATATACACCGGTTTTTTTTTTCTATTGTTGAAAAAACTTTGAAAGTAAAGGTTTAAATGCTGTTATTTTCGGTTGTTCCAAAGAACAAAGGTTACAAAAGAAAGTATTAATTCAATTTACTTCTTAATTTTCAATTAACTCATAAATGTCTAGCCAAGCCACTGATGTTTCAATATGTAAAAAAGCGCACTTAAGTAGTAGTACAAATCTGTGTAAACCAAATGAATATACCCTTCTGTCCCTTACCACTTTAACTTTAAATAAGCACTGTGCTGTAACTTCGGATGCTTAAATAGTGTCAATATTGCAATACAATTTCACTCGACATATTTACACTAGACATAGACATACTATACTAGACTAGACTAAACATAGTTTTTAGAAATGGGAACCTTTTTACTCATGCAAAATTTGCCTCGACCAAACTGAGCCTTAGGAAGTTAAAAACTGCTTTGAATTCTAATACCACTATAATTAAAAATTAATATAAATATTGTAATAGGATAAAATATAAATTTTTTTAAATTAATGGTGTTAAAGGTAGAAAAAAAACTATTCACTTCTGATGCTCATTTTGATATAAGTAAATTTTTTCATATGTAGAAATGATATATAATTTCTAAAAGCTTCAAGGTTGATCTTTCAAACTTGGCCGACAGTTTTGCCATGTAAAATCTTTCATAACATTTGCTGCCGAATGAAATGTTAATCTCATTGATTACCTCCTGCTAAAAGAAAAATTCTTTATTAGGAGTTAATATCGAAGTGTTTCCATAATTTTATTCAGCTCCAGTATGAAAAGCATACATTTTGCTACCACTTTAAATATAAAAATAAAGTTTTCCGAGACACGAGTCCAGGACGGTCGGGTCTCTACTTTAACGAGAGATACAGTTTTTTGTTAATTAATTTTTTTATGATCTTGTCGTTTCTCATCTTGAATTTTGCTAACTCTTCTCATATTTTGTAAATAGTTATTCTTCTTGTAATTATTGTTCCCCTACTTGTAAATATGTATTGTATTTTTCTATACATTCAATTATTTGTTTTTTATGACCATGGCAAAGTGTCATTCTTTTTTCTCTACCTTAACATGTACCATTTAATTGTTGCATTTCATGTAATCTGTCTATTGTGCTTAAGGGGGGATCCCACCCTGAGATGGTAAAATATTAACGTTTTTCTTGAATTTTTTTTTAAGTAATAGAGACAATGCAGAGACTCATTGTTTTTTTTATTTTATTTAGCTACAATTTAAGTCTATTTGAATTTTTTTTTTTTTTTTTTTTTTTTTTACAAAGTAATAAAAAAAAAATAAGTTTGTAAGCTCCGTGTGTGGCTGGTCATCAAAAAGTAGCACCTCACTGGACTCATGGATTTAGAAGTCCTGAAACATAGGGAAACGATTTTGTTTAGATTTTCTGAAACATAAAGACATTATCTAAAAAGTAGCATAGCGGTTTTTTGATATTCGCAAAATTACCAAAATTGCGGCAACTTAAAAAAAAAGTTAAGTTTTTCATTAAAAAAATATTCATTAAAATACTAATATAAAATCGAAATATAAAAATATCAAAAAAATCTTATGCTACTTTCTAAAGAATATATTTTTACGTAATTTAAAATAAGGAACTGCTTATTTCGTTGTATAGATCTTGAGAAAAACGTTAGGCCAGGTCAAAAAACAGCATTTTGAGAAAAACGCGTTTAAAGTTTTGACTTAGTAGGGGAAAACGTTTAATTTCATATTTAATGGTCGATAAATGAAATGCCTACAATAAGTTTCTATATACAGTCAACAGAATGGATGAGACACAAAAAGAATGTCGCCCCTCCTAATCCGGCCGAACGGGCCTTTCTACCTGCTTAGCGACGACTCTCTATTTTCCGGAATAACTTCCAAACGCAGTTAGGTACCGAGAAATCGTTTTAGACAGAAGATTCGAAAATGCAATAAGATTTTTTTTCGAATTTTTGAAATATTCAGAGTGGGGTCCCTCCTTAAATTCTCATTACAGGATGAATGGGAAAAGAGCCATTATTGGCCTCAGGAGCCCCGCTAGACTAAACAGAACAGAACAGAAAAAGACAGCTATGAAGTTATTGGGGTAGATTTTTTCCAATCATTGAAATTTTAGATAATTATAGCAGCCACGGAAACCGGTAAGCAGTTGAAAAAAATCCTGACGCAACTTAGTCCTCACTTCTAATTTTAAATTAACATTATCCTAACTTATTAGAATAGTTTTTATTTATTTCCAAATTTCAAAATCGAAAATTAATTCGATTTCAAGATTTGGAAATTTAAAACGCTGCCCCAGGTTGCGATATCTTAAGTATGCTACATATTCTTTTATTTCCTTTAAAAGTTGCAATATTTTTTTTTTACTTTTTACTTTCTTCTCCTTTTTTAGAGATAACTATGAATTTCACACATTCATTCTCACAGTGTGTGTAATATCGCGCAATGTTATTTTTTAAAAAAAACATTAAACTTATCGAGCGAATACTTGGCAATGGTTCTTTAAGTTAAAAACAAAACATAGAAGTAGGGAATACCAAAAAATGATCTTTTAGTTTTAAAAAAACATGAGTGGGGTAAACAGGGGGAGAACATTCCGGGCAATGGTTCATAAAGTTATAAACAAAACATCACGGTAAGGAATAGCCCCTTAGTTTAAAAAAAAAAAAAATGTGTAGGGAATACGATGCAATCTCGATCTTTTCCCTTCTGCAAAAGAAGTAAAACACAGCACTGCCCATGACTCATGGTAACTCAGTAGATAAAGCGTTCACCTCCCAACGAGGCGACCCAGGTTCGAATCCCAGCGGTGGCTGGTTAATACAAATTCTGCTTCCGGTTCGCACCTACCACAGTATTGACGTAAAATATCCTCATTGGTATATAGATCATAGGGGTGAACGGAGTGTGTAGGGGTCTGGAAACTGGCCTTGCATCGGAAAGGTTCTGGGTTCTAATCCCGGGCAAGGCATGGATGTTCTTTTATTCTCTGTACTATCTTTCCTTACTGTGGGAGTAACGTTGGCATGGTGCTCCTGAGAGAGTGGTCAACAAATCTGCCTGAAATTGACGAAATCTTAACACAAAAGGGCATTGGAAATAAATAAAAAAATAATAAAAATTTTTAAAAAAAGATAGATCATGGGTTAGAATCCTCTTAATCATCGGGTTAACCGTAAGAGGCTTTCGTGGTTTGCCTCTCCATGTAACACAAATGTGGGTTAGTTCCAAATAAAATCCTCCACGAAAGCTAGTTTGTCCCAAGGCAAGGCGATCTTCTGGGTTGGATTCAGACTGCGGAGTTAATTATTGATAGGCGTAAACTCTGAATCGGGTTGCCTGTTATAAAATAAAATAAAAAGCGTTGCTCGTTAGATTTGAAGAACTAGTGCTATAGGCTTGTTGCTTTGTTATCTTGTTACCGAGGCGTACCTGAACTGCCGGTGGGAGAACCTATTACAATTACTTTGTAAAAAAATAATTGCTCGCGTTTGATGCTTTTTGATCCCTTTCCCTCTTCTCAGCAAAAATAAACAGATCACAAACCCTTCCACTTTTAAACAATTTGAACTTTTAAACTATTTTTTTTTTGCTACTTGAACGACTTCCTATGTACATCACTTTTGTCAAGTGAATTGACTTAATATCCCGACAAAGATCTTTAATTTATTCACAGTTCGGTAAGCCAGTAATGCATTTTCGAGCATTTAATTCATTTAATAGTATCAATCAACATAAATTTAATGACAGTCTTCAGGAAATTTAAATTAAAGTTAAAAGTCCAATTTTTCATTTAATAATTATGCTACCATCAATTCTCATGAAGGTAACGCTTAATAATATTGTTTTTATAATCAAAATATAATAATAGCAGTTCAATTATAAATTGAACTGCTATTATTATATTTTGATTATATGGTAATTTTTCATGGCTGATAAAATAAAATTTGCAGTCTATTTATTTTTCTCTTATTACCTTCCCGTTAAAAAATGAACTGCTGTCCAGAGGCGTTTGTTATGAAATGCCCCCGGATATAAGTTGCATAATATTCGGGAAACATATTTTGCATTGTTTTTAAACTGTTCTTAAAGATGTTGAATTTTTTAAATTAATGACTGGAAAATGTTGTCAGTTTGTATTCGGATCCAATTTTATCGTAATTTATTTATTTTCGTACACAAGAAGGCAAAAAAAGGTTGAGAAAATATTTTGGCCAATTATTTTATGTAAAATATTGTAAAATTTTCATTTTCTACT
This sequence comes from Parasteatoda lunata, assembly GCA_949128135.1. Lineage (NCBI taxonomy): Eukaryota > Metazoa > Arthropoda > Arachnida > Araneae > Theridiidae > Parasteatoda > Parasteatoda lunata. The sequence continues at coordinate 69,212,202 of OX421978.1, read as the reverse complement.
TGAAGTATACAAACTACAAAGGTAAATTTAATTTTTTACATTATCTGAACTTTCATTATTTGAATTTTTTTTTTTTTTCATTATGTGCATTTACTTCCAAAATGCACATTTTGACCCGTTAATCGTTTTACGAGAACTTACACTGTAAAAGTCTTCCTATGATGGTGTTAAAATCCTCAGATAAATACAAAATCTGGGGAATAGGATGATGAAAATATGGTGTCGTAATAACAATATTTTACTTCTCTTTCGCGAATTTTAATATTTCTTAGATGAAGCAAAAATTCTGCCTCAATATCTAATTTAGAATTATTTTCGCCACCACTGCAGGAAATTAATTCAAATATTACATGACAAATGTAACCCTGATGAATAGTGGAAAACCAGTTTTCCGAAGCTCGTTCGTAAAGGAAAATTTAAAAAAAAAACCGCAGTTCAAGTGCATTATACTTGAAGCAAACTTTATACTTCATTTAGCCTTTAGAATGAAGAAATAATTAAAATATTTTAAAAGTTATGAAACATTCTTTTTAAAAATTGCCAATTTGGCGAAATTTTTTCACCTAGATTAAACTTATCAAAATCAAAACCTTATCTAATTTTTTGCTAATTTTTATGAGCCCAGTTACTTTAGCATTGGAATAAGTTCTTAAAATGTTAAAAAATGAAAACACAAAGCCTTTTCATTTTCTCAAAACTGTGACTCTTCTCAATATTGACGTTTTGCGCCATTTTCAAAATAAACGTAGAGGGCGCTAAATTTAACCCAACAGTCATGAGTATTTTCGGGCAAACTCACATCAATTGTGAAAAAAGCATATTATTCACACAAAAAAGCATAATTTCATGCGATTAGAGCCTTCGAAAAAAAAAAACTTTATAAATTAGTTTGAAATCGTGAGACACTCATACCAACCTGTTCGGGAAAAAGATTAAAAACCGATAAGAATAACTTCCCTTTTTCTTTCAGCTAAAATAAAATTTTTGGAACCATATCAACATTACGGATAGTTGGAACTATTACGATTTAATTTCACTTATCAAACGGAGCTAGGTACATGAGCCAAATATAGACTTTCTCCATTGATCGTGTCCATCAAAATCAGTGAGGCAGATAAATTACTTAAAATGGATAACAATTTCAAATGTGAGAGAAGAAAATATTTTTTTTCTTTTTTCTTTTTCGTTCAAGCTTTAAAGCTGGATGTAATAATGGATGAATTTAATCTATAAATAATTATATCTTATCACTGAATAGTGCGATAAATGGGTTGGATGTATTTGCCTTTTTCTAGATTCTGGTACTGAAAAATATAAGTTAAGTTTGCGGTGAATTTTAGAACTTCGTCACAAAATTTCTGATTTATTTCAGCGATTGCTTGTCGTATCTTTCTCTTTTAAGATCTTAATAGAGGTTTTTGTTTCGTAGGAACCAAATTATGTTTGCTACTAATTTTAACTAGGTTCCAATGAGGTGAACCGGGTTCGAATCCCAGCGACGGTTGGTCCATATGAATTCCACATTCGACACGCACCGACCACAGTGCTGACGTAAAATATCCTCAGTGTTAGACGGATCATGAGTTACAGTCCCCTTGCCGTCAGAATAACCTTGGAAGGTTCTCGTGGTTTTCCCCTCCATGTGATGCAAATGCTTGTTAGTTCCATTCAAAAGTCCTCCACGAAGGCAAATTTCTCCTAATACTTGATCCAGGAGTTCCCTTGTCTTCTGGATTGGGTTCAAAATTACAAAGCTACGGAGTTGAACATCAGTAGTCTTAGACACAAAAAATTGAGTCGGCTGTTCAACAATGAATACGATACTAACTCAAACGTAGTATTTCCTTTATCAATTTCCTTCATTTGCAACATTTCTGTCACTAAAATCAAACGTCTACTTTGTGATTGCTCGCAAAAAGTAAAATTGTTGCGGATAACAGAAATTTTGTTTTATAACCGTCGTTGAACAACCGACCCAATTTTTGGGTTTACGACTACTAATGTTCAACTCCGTAGCCTTGTAATTTTGAAACCAATCCAGAAGACAAGGGAACTCGTGGATGGAGTACTAGGAGAAATTTGCCTTCGTGGAGAACTTTTGGTGTAACTAACCAGCATTTGCGTTACATGGAGAGGAAAACCAAGGAAATCTCCCTCGGTTAGTTTGATGGCAAGGGGACTCTAACCCATGATCTGCCTACCACTGAGGATCTTTCACGTCAGCACTATGGTCGGTGCAAGCCGGATGCGGAATTCGGATCAGCTTGGATTCGAACCCGGTTCGCCTCAATGGAAGGCGAACGCTCTACCCCCTAAGCCATCGCGGCTCTGGATCAAATATTGGTGCAAACTAGCCTTTGCACAGTGGGCCAGAAGACCATGATCTTTGGCCAAAAGTCAAAATTAAATTTTCAACTAAAATATGTGTAGGCAGTTTTAATATCGCCCAAATTAGGTATTCATAATCATTCCAAACATTATAATTTACTTTTTGAACCGACGAGAGTACAATGTAGGGAAAAATATGTTTAAAAATTTTTTTTAAATGTAACTTTTAAATTTATATTTCAGAAATATATATAGGAATTTCACCTTACTGTTGCATTTTTTATCAGAATAATTAGTCTGAAATTATAGTACAATTTTTCAATTTGTCGGATTAGTTAATACTCTTGACAAACTTATAGTTTATATCTTATCATTTGACATTTTACAATGTTTGAATCACTTTCGAAACTTATCTCCAAAAAGTTCCACGAGGTAATTAGCTAAACTTTTTTTTGTTGTCTTCTTTGATGTTTCTTCTTTCGAAAAAACCTGCCCCATTTTGCCCATATTGCAAAGGTGGACTAAATATACCGAAAAACAAAAATTATGTTTTTTTTCATGTTTTCGTGTTTTTTTCTAATTAATTAGCGTTATTTTGTAATATTACTTCGGAAATACAATTTGCTTTTCATTTTTAATATGAAATTACGAAAATTATTATATTTTCATTGCTATATTTAATTATTCAAATGTACTATATTATTATTATTATTATTTTGCTCGCCATATTTTAGCCGCCATTTTTTTGTTTTGTTTTGTTTTTTTTTTGTTTTTTTTTTCTTTGGTATTTTTAGTGTATTTCAAAATCTCAACTATGAATTCAATATACCTGCACATAAAAAACCCCAAATTTTGAAACAAATTTTATCGAAATACTAATTTTGGCCACGAAACCTTGGATGCCGGCCCACTGTGCTTTGTGGAGAATTTCTTGAAGGAACGAATCCGCATTTGCGTACTGCTGGGATTCGAACATGGATCGCCTCATTGGTAGCTATCCCCGGAGCTATCACGTCTTGACCAACAAAAATTTAGGAAAGCAGCTCGATTAACAGTGCCACACGTGTATAGGTTTTTAACGTGAATGATTCTTCTTCCTTGTGTATATTTGTGAGTCGCCAGTAAATGCTGATCTCATTGCAAAATTACCCAACAGTTCAGTTGTTGTTTTTGTTTTATCTGTCTATAAAAATAGGAAAAATCTTTCACTTCTTCATTAGAAGTTAGAACCTGATTTAACACGAACGGTCATACATTAACATATAGTTTACTGGAATGTCTGAAATAGAGACCACTGTGTGATAAGAAAAATTCTGGAAGCTTTGCTGTTATCAGTGGATAGCTGAGCTGCTTAAATGTTGCTGTAATGACGAAAATTAGGTGTGGTTGGAGTTAAATGGTATAGTTGACTAATTGAAGATGGTGGTGAAAAAAGGATAATGAAAATGACAGTTGAAGATGAAAACTGGATCATAATTTTAGTAAAACTTTTATTTATTATCCGTAGAACTCGAGATACAAAACTATATTTTGTCCATAATACGACTTTCTAAGTTAATAAAATTTTGCTTAATAATATAAATTAGGACAGGCCACTGGAGATAAATCCCCCATGACCTACCTAATCAAAAGCCAAACTAAAAAGTGATTGAATTGTTACCAAACGACAGTAAGGAGCATTGGAAGAGATCCATGGTCGGTGATTTATCGAAAGATAGCATTACCGAAAACAAAGTCAACCCCCTTATTAGTCAATGTTAGATATGAAAATACTTTAGCGATCAAGAATCGCCAAAAAGAAAGTGAGAATTAGTATAACCATGTAACTGAAACATATTTGTGGTAAGAAATAAAGAGTTATAAATAGATTTTTGTTTTCGATTAGTCGCGACAGTGAATTAATGAGTCTTGCATTAGTACTGAAATAAAAAAAGTTAGCCGTTAGATCGATGGATATGAAAAGAATAAAATATTTTATATTCGCTTTTTATAAATTGTAATAAAAATTAAGTAATTGATTTAATTTAATTAAAATTCGATTAAGACTGATTAAAAAAATAAGTTTTAAGAAATTAAAGAAATTATAAAGGCTAGGAAATATATAATGCCTATAGTGGCAAGCATCACAATTGCTATGAGCAGAATTTGGCATGAAAGAAAATAGAAAAAAAAGAGGAAAGATTCACACCACATTTACACAAAGAAGGTAAACCCTATGAGAGAAAGGCAGAAAAACTGAGTAAATCATATGTGATTGGTGATTTGGATTCAGCAAGATCCAAAGAAAAGAAAGAGTCATGCTTGCATATTAGAGCCTCGATGGCAATGCGGTTTGAGGCACTGAGCTGTCATTGATTTCGATTCTCAGTTGTGATCTGAAACGCAGTTTCAGATCAATGAGTACCATCTAGTCTGGAAAATAAAGTCTACAATCATGCCGTGGTCTCAAAATTACACAGTCACAACCTCCATCACCTCATTGCTCACAGTGGGCTGTTGCGAGACTAATTTATTTTTGCTTATTTACTGTCAAAATACTCAATAAATATTCAATAAAAAGCCGACCGGCAAGTGTAGGGGTCAGGGAATTAGCCTTACATCGGAAAGGTTCTGGGTTCGAATCCCAGGCAAGGCATGAATGTTATTTCATTCTCTGTACTATCTGTCCTTACTGTGGCCCGCCTAATATGTTGCCACTGAAAGAGTGGCCAGGATATCTGCCCTTCAGATGCCTGTATGAAGAAAGGTCCCTCTCCAGGTGGCATCGGAAAAAATATATTCTTTGAAAATGTATGCTCGGTTTTTTTCCCCAAGTGTGCCTAGGTCAACAGTCATTAAAAAAATTCAAAGACATTCAAAAAAAAAGAAGATTTAAAGTTTTCAAAACGCAAACTTCAAAGGGTCAAAATAGCTCTTTGTTTAAAGCTTTCCGGCAACACCTACTGTTAAATTTATAGCATATCCAAGATTTCAACGCCCTGATAACTGGTAAATATTTCCTCACCTCCCCCACAAAGCTCAAACCAAAGGTCTTTATCACTTGTTAAAACTTCAAATATCTCCACCCGTAGAGAAGAATTCGCAGGTGGAAACAAAAAAAAGTATTATCTCCGCGCACCTGGTACTTATCGAACGCTTAGATCTCATCTACCACTGCAATCGCTACGTTTATTTATTTTTTGAAAGTTTTCGTTTAACTCGTTAAAATGTTGCGGAGCTTCTGATGACCCGTGCTCCCGGTTTCGAATCACGTCTGCCTCTTTCCATTATAAGAACCATTTGTAAAATTTCTAAGCAACCTGTCATGAATATTTTAAAATACATTGATGTAATAACCACTCTAGAAAGTTAAAAAGTCACCCTTTGCTTGCTTAACAAAATCTTAAGAATAATTAGAATAGTTTATACTGTTTTTCTTCACGTAATTTGCACTCGGCACGAACAATCTAAAGCATTTAGGGCTATATAACAGTATAGAACCTAATTAGCACGCGATTTACATGACAAGCGCCTAACTTACCAACTTCTCCAGTTTTTAAACGGAGATTTTTTTCCAGACATTTAAAATGGTAACGGAATTTCCGTTTTAACATTTGCTATAGAAAGATTTTGTCCACAAAATATATAAGTAATTAAAATATAACACTCTGATGAGCACCTTTTTCAAAATATTTCTGAAACAGCTGTCATCATTTTTACTCGTTTCAAAATATTTCCTTAATTGCACTCTTCTCAAAACTGGGACTGGGATTTATTACTCTCACTCTTTTCAAACTAGCTTTCAATATTTGTAATATTTTCGAAATATTTCAAAAAATATATAAGTAATTAAAATATAACACTCTGATGAGCACCTTTTTCAAAATATTTCTGAAACAGCTGTCGTCATTTTTACTCTTTTCAAAATATTTCATTACTTGCACTCTTTTCAAAACAAGCTTTCAATATTTGTAATATTTTCGAAATATTTCAAAAAGCCACTGTCCTCAATTGCATTGTTTTCAAAATATTTCTAAAACATCTGACATTGTTTGCATTCTTCTCCGAACAAACTTTCCTTATTTACACTCTTTTCAAAATATTTATAAAACCGCTGTCACCATTTGCTCCATTCTCAAAATATTTCTTAAACAACTATCATTGTTTGCAATGTTTTCAAAATATTTCTAAAGCATCCGTTATTATTATAACAACTCTTCAAAACCGGCTTTCATTATTCGCACTCTTTTCAAAATATTTCTAAAACATCTGTCATTATTTGCACCATTTTCAAAATATTTCCTAAACAGCTATCATTGTTTGCAACCTTTTCAAAATATTTCTAAAACATCCGTTATTATTATAAAACTCCTCAGAACCAGATTTCATTATTTGCACTCTTTTCAAAATATTTCTGAAACAGCTGACATTGTTTGCATTCTTCTCTAAACAAACTTTCCTTATTTACACTCTTTTCAAAATATTTATAAAACCGCTGTCACCATTTGCTCCATTCTCAAAATATTTCTTAAACAACTATCATTGTTTGCAATGTTTTCAAAATATTTCTAAAGCATCCGTTATTATTATAACAACTCTTCAAAACCGGCTTTCATTATTCGCACTCTTTTCAAAATATTTCTAAAACATCTGTCATTATTTGCACCATTTTCAAAATATTTCCTAAACAGCTATCATTGTTTGCAACCTTTTCAAAATATTTCTAAAACATCCGTTATTATTATAAAACTCCTCAGAACCAGATTTCATTATTTGCACTCTTTTCAAAATATTTCTGAAACAGCTGACATTGTTTGCATTCTTCTCTAAACAAACTTTCCTTATTTACACTCTTTTCAAAATATTTATAAAACCGCTGTCACCATTTGCTCCATTCTCAAAATATTTCTTAAACAACTATCATTGTTTGCAATGTTTTCAAAATATTTCTAAAGCATCCGTTATTATTATAACAACTCTTCAAAACCGGCTTTCATTATTCGCACTCTTTTCAAAATATTTCTAAAACATCTGTCATTATTTGCACCATTTTCAAAATATTTCCTAAACAGCTATCATTGTTTGCAACCTTTTCAAAATATTTCTAAAACATCCGTTATTATTATAAAACTCCTCAGAACCAGATTTCATTATTTGCACTCTTTTTAAAATATTTCTGAAACAGCTGACATTGTTTGCATTCTTCTCTAAACAAACTTTCCTTATTTACACTCTTTTCAAAATATTTATAAAACCGCTGTCACCATTTGCTCCATTCTCAAAATATTTCTTAAACAACTATCATTGTTTGCAATGTTTTCAAAATATTTCTAAAGCATCCGTTATTATTATAACAACTCTTCAAAACCGGCTTTCATTATTCGCACTCTTTTCAAAATATTTCTAAAACATCTGTCATTATTTGCACCATTTTCAAAATATTTCCTAAACAGCTATCATTGTTTGCAACCTTTTCAAAATATTTCTAAAACATCCGTTATTATTATAAAACTCCTCAGAACCAGATTTCATTATTTGCACTCTTTTCAAAATATTTCTGAAACAGCTGACATTGTTTGCATTCTTCTCTAAACAAACTTTCCTTATTTACACTCTTTTCAAAATATTTATAAAACCGCTGTCACCATTTGCTCCATTCTCAAAATATTTCTTAAGCAACTATCATTGTTTGCAATGTTTTCAAAATATTTCTAAAGCATCCGTTATTATTATAACAACTCTTCAAAACCGGCTTTCATTATTCGCACTCTTTTCAAAATATTTCTAAAACATCTGTCATTATTTGCACCATTTTCAAAATATTTCCTAAACAGCTATCATTGTTTGCAACCTTTTCAAAATATTTCTAAAACATCCGTTATTATTATAAAACTCCTCAGAACCAGATTTCATTATTTGCACACTTTTCAAAATATTTCTGAAACAGCTGACATTGTTTGCATTCTTCTCTAAACAAACTTTCCTTATTTACACTCTTTTCAAAATATTTATAAAACCGCTGTCACCATTTGCTCCATTCTCAAAATATTTCTTAAACAACTATCATTGTTTGCAATGTTTTCAAAATATTTCTAAAGCATCCGTTATTATTATAACAACTCTTCAAAACCGGCTTTCATTATTCGCACTCTTTTCAAAATATTTCTAAAACATCTGTCATTATTTGCACCATTTTCAAAATATTTCCTAAACAGCTATCATTGTTTGCAACCTTTTCAAAATATTTCTAAAACATCCGTTATTATTATAAAACTCCTCAGAACCAGATTTCATTATTTGCACTCTTTTCAAAATATTTCTGAAACAGCTGACATTGTTTGCATTCTTCTCTAAACAAACTTTCCTTATTTACACTCTTTTCAAAATATTTATAAAACCGCTGTCACCATTTGCTCCATTCTCAAAATATTTCTTAAACAACTATCATTGTTTGCAATATTTTCAAAATATTTCTAAAGCATCCGTTATTATTATAACAACTCTTCAAAACCGGCTTTCATTATTCGCACTCTTTTCAAAATATTTCTAAAACATCTGTCATTATTTGCACCATTTTCAAAATATTTCTTTAACAGCTATCATTGTTTGCAATCTTTTCAAAATATTTCTAAAACATCCCTTATTATTATAACAACTCTTCAGAACCAGATTTCATTATTTGCACTCTTTTCAAAATATTTCTGAAACAGCTGACATTGTTTGCATTCTTCTCTAAACAAACTTTCCTTATTTACACTCTTTTCAAAATATTTCTAAAACCACTGTCATCATTTGCACCATTTTCAAAATATTTCTTAAACAGCTATCATTGCTTGCAATCTTTTCAAAATATTTCTAAAACATCCGTTATTATTATAACAACTCTTCAGAACCGGCTTTCATTATTCGCACTCTTTTCAAAATATTTCTAAAACATCTGTCATTATTTGCACCATTTTCAAAATATTTCTAAAGCATCTGTCATTATTTGCACCATTTTCAAAATATTTCCTAAACAGCTATCATTGTTTGCAATCTTTTCAAAATATTTCTAAAACATCCGTTGTTATTATAACAACTCTTCAGAACTAGATTTCATTATTTGCACTCTTTTCAAAATATTTCTGAAACAGCTGACATTGTTTGCATTCTTCTCTGAACAAACTTTCCTTATTTACACTCTTTCCAAAATATTTCTAAAACCGCTGTCATCATTTGCACCATTTTCAAAATATTTCTTAAACAGCTATCATTGCTTGCAATCTTTTCAAAATATTTCTAAAACATCTGTCATTATTTGCACCATTTTCAAAATATTTCTTAAACAGCTATCATTGCTTGCAATCTTTTCAAAATATTTCTAAAACATCCGTTATTATTATAACAACTCTTCAGAACCGGCTTTCATTATTCGCACTCTTTTCAAAATATTTCTAAGGCAGCTATCATTATTTCCACTTTTTGAAAAATGTCTCTAAAACAGCTCTCCTTATTTGCAATTTCAATAAAAATTTATTCAAATAGTAGTGAAAATATACGACCCCCTTCCCATGTCCCGTAAGGATAGGGGGACTTCCAGAGGTGGAAATTAATTTGGGGGATGATGTTCAGTTTGGTATCGTTATAGATAAGTTTTTCAAACTGTCAAACAAGTCTAATTTTATTTTTTCAGATGTATTTCTCGCGATGCCTTTATTTAAGATTCCTATTTAAGAATTTATACTTGCTTCCAAGCCATCTGAGGGGGGTGAGATTCGGGAGGTTAAATTTGGCATCAATAAATGTATCTTTTTCCGCATGAGTCTTTCAAATTTTTGATCAAATGTATCTCGAGATATTTGACTGTTTCTATATATTTTTTGTACACCCTTAGTATTAATCTACAGAATAAAACAAGTATACAATGTTCTCCGTGTTTACTAAGTTTAACCCTTAGCACAATGATTCGACATCAATATTAAGCTTTAAATTCTTGTGCCTTAATATATAGTTAACATATACTAGTAATCATATTTTATAGCCTTCGTTGAAAGGCTGACTCAGTTTTGAGTTTACGATTACCAATGTTCAACGACACAGTCTTGTAATTTTGAATCCAATCCAGAAGACAAGAAAACTCTTGGATCAAATATTTTTATTTTATTTTATAACCGTCGTTGAACAGCCGACCCAATTTCATGGGTTTACGACTACTAATGTTAAACTTCGTAGCCTTGTAATTTTGAACCAATCCAGAAGACAAGGAAACTCCTGAATCAGTACCCCCAGAGGTATTGATTTGTTATGGGAACATGGAGGACTTTGAGACTCGACAGATTTAACGTGCATCAGTCACCATTTACTACAAGGGGAGTCTTTGGTGGGCGAGGATCGAACCCACGACCTCTTGGACATGGGCCCAGCGCCCTACCGACCAGGCTATCCCGGCCCCTGGATCAAATATTGGGGAAAATTTGCCTTCGTGGAGGTATTTTTAATGGAACAAATCTGCATTTTGCGTTAAATGGAGGGAAAAATCACGAAAACCTCGCTAGGGTACTCTTTTGATGAATAAAACTTTTAAGTACTACTGAGTGCAAAGGGTTAAAACTATCAGTCAATACCAAGCCTACTTCTCCCACTCCATAGTTTTTTTTAAATTAATTAACGTGGCAGCACAATTAATCTTATTACCAGGATTTATAACAGCCATGATGTTTATATAGTTAAAGATATATAGGTAAAAAACTTATTAATCACAATGTTGGAGGCCGGGATAGCCTGGTCGGTAGGGCGCTGGACCCATATCCAAGAGGTCGTGGGTTCGATCCTCGCCGGCCGAAGACTCCCCGTGTAGTAAATGGTGACTGATGCACGTTAAATCTGTCGAGTCTCAAAGTCCTCCATGTTCCCATAACAAATCAATACCTCTGGGGGTACTGATCCAGGAGTTTCCTTGTCTTCTGGATTGGTTCAAAATTACAGGGCTACGGAGTTGAACATTAGTAGTCGTAAACCCATGAGATTGGGTCGGCTGTTCAACGTCGGTTATAAAATAAAATCACAATGTTGTATAGTTTGTACCCCAGAAATGAGAAAAAGTGGTAGTAAAGCTTTTTTTCATTTTTAGCCTATTTTCACAAGGAATAAAATGATTATCAAGACTAATGAACTGTTATTTTCTCACCAAAGGAAGCAGTTAGAATTTTCAACACGTTTTGGTTGGTTCAACATTTGCATTTTTTTAGGAACGTTTTCTTTAATAGTAGTGAAATTAAAATTAGAAATATATATATATATATATATCCAAGAATTCAAATATTCTCGAAAACCTGTGAGAGTTGGCACCTGCGCTAGTTGATTTTACAATGATGAACAGGTGCTTTAAAATGTAAAAAGTGGAGACGAGACTAAAAAGCATTAATCGATTAAAGGATATATTTTATTTCTTATCCAGCGTTTAACAGGAGGCCGATGTTTGGGTTTGCGACTATCAATGATTGACCCATTAGTCTCGTAATTTTGAAACAACCCAGGAAACAAGCTAACACCTTGATCAAGCACTGGGTCAAACTAGCCTTCGCGGAGGACTTCTTGAAAGGACCAAAGCGCATTTGCTTTTCATGGGGTAAAAAACACGAAAATCTTTCACAGTTAGCCCTATTACATGAAAATTCTAATCTATGATGTGTCTACGATTAAGAATATTTTGCGACAGCACTGTGGTTAGTTAGAACCGGGAGCAGAAATCGTATTCACAACCTATCACCGGGATTCGGACATGAGTCACCTAATTGGGAAGCAAGCGCTCATTTATCTGAGCCCCTAAGGTTCAATAAAAGGTAATTAAAACTAGCTAAATTTTCTTGTTTGCCCTTTTCCTAATCAACAGAATACATCGATAGTTGAGGTACAGAATATGAAGCTGTTGTAAAAAATGATTTTTGTAGATGAAATACTTGAAAAATTATTGATCTTAATGTATATAGTCTTCAAACTGGTCGTTAGCGAATGAATTGCACAAATTGAGAAATTCAAATTTTATGAACTACCTCATGTTTTTAAAATAATAATAGTAATGTTCTTGAATGAAAATACGATACAAAAGAATTACTATCACAGTGTTTTTAAAATAACTTTTATTTGATAAAAATTCAAACATTTTTATAATACTATACTACAAATGCCTGACAAAACAATGCGAACTCTTCCTTACTATATGCAAATTTTTTATAGGACACCATTTCTAGTTGCCTCAAGCATGATCTTTAAAAATGTGACAGCAGTTTTGCCATGTAAAATCTTGCAACACATTTGCCGCTAAAAGGAATATTGTTTACATGAAGATAGTAAGGAAGTGCTTGAATTATTTTGTCAGTTATCTATATCTCATAAATCTGATGTTATTTACAATAATACACCATGTTATCTATGTAAATACCAATGAGATACAATTTAGTTGATTATTATTTATTACATGCCTTGAGGTCCCATACGAAGAAACTAATTTTATTTTAGATTTTATCTACATAAAGTTTATACTCTTAAACGATTTTTAAGTGGACACTGCAGCCAAAAATTTTAAAAAAATAACAAAAATGAATTTTTAAAAAAAAAAATTTGAGATATCCCATTTTTCATTGCATTAAGTACTTTGCAAAACAACGTCACTTTGGTGCCATAGTAAATTTAAATTATAAAAACGATTTTTTAGGCTTTTTATCTTCTACATTTGCCATAAATGCTCCAGAAAATCAAGTTTAATTTGCTTCATTTCCAATTATGTAATTCGAGAAAAAATAAAAAGCAATTACGTTGCCCAACTTTTTAGATATAATATTTCTAAACCTTTTTTTAAGCTTTTGTATCTTTTTTATGATTTTCTATGAGATCTTCCCGGGGAGCTAATTTACAATCCAACAGCCTTTAACGACTAGATCTCCTCCTTTTTGGAGATTTTCCTCTTAGACGTAGTTGTTCGCAATAACAATGCAAGCTTTTGATTCTTTTAAAACTTGTTACATGAAATTTTTAAAAAAAATATGTTTTTCTTATTTTAAAAAAGTTCCAAACATCTTTCTTTCCTTTTAAGGCTCTGAAACTTCAAAACTCTAGAAGATTTGTTTTTATAGACATTTGCCGTATAAAATGAAATTAAGTAAAAATATTAAAAGAAAAAGCTTGATCAGAAGCTTATGCTTTTAATTATAGTAAAACAAAAATGATTATTACGACTAATTAATTAATTAATTGCTGATTTTTTTTTTTTTTTTTTTTTTGTTCCAAGTTCGATTCGTTTATAATTCAGTGTCCATAGAGAATCATAAAAATTTTGAGTTTGACCCTTTTTAGGTGTAGCGTTCCCTTTTCGTAATTTTTAGACCTATTTAAAGTAGTAGTTCCGGCTGTCAACTCAACATGTAACAAAAAAACATATAGTCTTGAATTATATTTTCCACATTTAGTGCACAGCACTTATCTGTTACGAGTACATTTGTATATTAACTTCTAACTTCGAGTCCATAAATTTGCTTTGACATGCTTTTGCATGTTTTTTGTTCTACCTGACACAACGAATACGAAAAACGAGTACATTTAAATTGCTTGAAAAATATTTTTAAAAAATCATATCAGTAAATTCATTAATGAATATGATGATCATGAGGAAAATTTCGACTTTCTGCACTGCAGTACGAAATTCGATTGCTTCTGGTGACATCTATATACAGCTTGGAATCTTGAATTAAAGTCTGCAAAGAAAAAATATTTCTCATTTCAATAAATAATTCAAAATTAAAATAATTTTTCATTTCAGTTTTTAACGAATTGTAAACCGAAGATGATTTGCCAGTTTTTGAGGAAATGATTTTTGCCCCTATGAATGGTTTATAACACCGATGTTCTAACTAAGCAATAGAGAAGACAATTCGATTAAATATATAGTTTAAAGGTTCAAGACCAAATGTAGTTATGTTATACCAAACTGAAGGTAATATACGATAATCTTCATCTTCTTTGTCAGCGCAACAGCCCCTTGCAAGCCTTGGTTGCCTCAATAGCTGACAAATGCTAGTGCCTCCTACCCATGGCAACTCCCTTTATATTGTACTGTTATTGTCGATGTCCATCCTTTGAGTCCATAATGTAACGCTGCTAGTCAATCAATGTAAACTCACTAATTAACATCTGATGTAATTCTGATAATTTGTCGCTACTAGGCCGGGATAGCCTGGTCTGTGGGGCGCTAAGCCCATGTCCAAGAGTTCGTGGGTTCGGTCCCCGCCGGCCGAAGACTCCCCGTGTAGTAAATGGTGACTGATGCACGTTAAATCTGTCGAGTCTCAAAGTCCTCCATGTTCCCATAAGAAATCAAAACCTCTGGGGGTACTGATCCAGGAGTTTCCTTGTCTTCTGGATTGGTTCAAAATTACAAGGCTACGGCGTTGAACATTAGTAGTCGTAAACCCAAAAGTTGGGTCGGCTGCTTAACGGCGGTCATAAAATAAAATCTTTAGAGTTTTCAGGTCATTTTTCGATGTCGTTGAGCCATCTAGTTGGGGGTTTGCCGCTATTTTCTGGGCTTCTCCATAGATGGCCCAGCCATCTCAGCCTATTACTGTGGATTATTTGTGTAATTCGAGGCTGCTTATAGAGTCAATATACGATAATACGCAATCAAGATAGTCGAAGTAAACGGTGCTGGAAACTATATCCGGCACGATATCAAAAAGTAAACAAAAAAGGAAGAAGGGCACCTTGGACATCTTGAGATTGATAAATAAGTACTTATCTTGCTGAAACAAAAATATTTGAGAAGCAAAGAAGACAATGTTTCTTTCTTTGTTTGGTATAGACATATGTCAGGGAACCAGATAAATTTTATTTTAACACATTGTGGGGTGGTGACGAGTTATCTCGTCTTTTTCAAACGTTGTTAACTGATGACGAGTTAACTCGTCGTTGCACTTGCAATATCTTTTTCAGTATATGAAACCCGTTGATATAGCAAAGTTTCTGTGAAAAATTCTGCGTCAACAAAGCGTTAAAAATCTAAAAATGTTACCATGTTTACAGTAATTTAATTTTGTTACTGGTCAAAACTCGATAAAAACTGGCAATTAAATTTTTATGTTGAGAGAGCTCGTTATAAAAATTTATTTTAACATTTTTTTTAAAAAAGCATATCTAGATGCAAGAGCTTTTCAAATTTTTTAATATAAAATATATTATGAATAAAATTTTTTCTACATAAAAGTCAGAAATTTGCATTACATGCGAATTCATGAAAATGTATAGCATTATAAAGTGCATGTTTTAGAATAAAATCAAAAAAAAATGTTTTGTTTAAGATGAAAAGTATCCGTTTGAGAGCGTCGATGAACTGTATATGATGTAGATGCAAACAGCATTTCACAACGGGTCTCTTTTTTCATAACTGGTTTTGAAGAGTCGACTTAATTTTGAGTTATCGACTATCATTGTCAATCCTAGACTATCAATGTTCATCAATGTAAGGAAGCTTATTGATCAAGGAAGGAAGCTTATTGATCAAGCATTGGCACAAACTAGAAGGAAATCAAATCCAGTAACCCGACGGCAAGGGAATTCTAAACATGATCCGTATACCACTGAGAAACTAAAAACGTCAGAACTGTGGTCGATGCGAGCCGAAAGCACAATTCGTATTGAACAGTCATCGCTGGAGCTTGAAGCTCGGCTACCTCAATGACGGGAAGTAGTAGTTGCACTTTGTTTACGTCGCACTAGAACTAAACAATGGGCTGTTGGCGACGGTTTG